>LPNX010040712.1:656361-723971 GCA_001517045.1 Pseudotsuga menziesii
TAGTATGCACGTATGGCGGGCAATAATTGGACGATCAGCCGTCAGACGAATTTCCAATCGGGAGGTGAAAGATCAGAATCAGCCGCAACGGCGGGATAGACGATGGTGAAAGCTTCCGCTTTTGTTACCTACATCGGACGTCGGGAGGATTTCACATCGGATGGTGAAAGCTCAAAAGCATCCACAACGGCGAGATGAAAGATCGAAATATTGTCCGATTCCTAATTAGAAAAGTGCCCGCCGTAAATAAAAAGATCGACAGTCGGAAGGCTCTTCAATCGGGGGGGGGGGGGGGGGGGGGAACTTGAAAACAGCCGCAACGGCAGAAAACAAAAACAAAACAACTTTCGATTTCAATAAGGCTTCAAGTACGTTAAACAGCAGCAATCTGGCTGGTTTCCAATGGCTCTCCAAGGTAGCAAGCAGAGCAATCCAAGCACTAAAACAAACATTATGAGAAATCATTGCATCAAAGGAAGGAAGAAAAATAGGCTAATCCAAGACAAAGGAGGGTCCCAAAAATTTTCAGAATTTTGGGAAGTTGTTGCAGGTGCAACAATTGGCGACTACCTGGTGAACTCCAGATCTCTGAATTAACCTTTCCCCAGCTCAAGACTGTCTGACTAAAATAGAAATCTTCTAGATGTTTGCATTCCTAAGCCAGCCCATATTATGCATTAAATTACTCAAAAGAAGCCCAATCTTTCGGGAGAAGGTAACATCAGCAGTGTTTTAGGTCTGAATAACTCTTTTGAGGCCAAATAAATGAGATTTATTTTACCTGCCCTTTGGTAGTTACAGCTTAGACACCACAGGATTGTAACAGAGGGAAACAGTGTCATCCTTTTGTTCCTCATTCCCATGCCAACTGCACTTTCGTGCCTTTTGAACCTTAGTTCTTTTGATATGAGTCCTCCTTCAGGCCTTTCCTTACTGAATTTTCATTCAGGATCCTTTATCCCATAGTGTCCTTTTGTGTGAACAGTATACTTCATATTTCAGTTCACGGACGGAGAGGATCTCATGGCCATCTAGTACTTTATGCTTTGATATTAAGGCTTTTTCAAGCTCTGCTTTGATATGTCTTGTTTCTTTCAGGAGTCTTGACTCTTAATAGCTTTTATCCTTTTCTTAATTTATGGCATGGGATCATTTATATATGATATACTGCTTCACTTTGCTTCCTTTTCGAGGCTCTTTTGTTGTCCCTCCCTTGGGTATTTAAGATGTGAAATGGATGGAGCCTCGAAATAGTACCTCAGACCCTTTTCACTTCTAAGTTATTTACAGGGGTTAATTAAGACTTCAATGAATGCGTTGCCAACTAGGAACACTACTATTAGAAGACATTCCATACTTTGGAGCACGGTCTTTCGCTCAGGACTTTAGTTAATACAGAACCCTGATGTTTCCATTGCAACCAAAAGTTTGCCTCTTATTCAAAACCGAAAGGAAAACTAGCAAAACTATAAAATAAAATAAAACAGCATTAAATCAAATGATCAAAAGAAAAGTATCAAAGCCACAAACAATTTATTTATGTACAAAGCACCAGAAACGAAAAAAATAAAATAAAAATTATTGCCCACCCCTGAAAATCTTTAATCATAATGAGTTAAAGGATGGACTGGATCATAGACATGAGATACCTAACCATGGTCTATCTGTGCTGTTTTTGAAACTCAACACATGTCTACAATTCTATAATCATCTCTCACAGCCTGAGGAAGTTGAAGGAGTTCAGGCTGGGTGTCAATCATGGAACTGGCCTTTCTTGAAGTGCGATGTCTCAGCTTACACTCAGTTAGATAGTTTCCCAGGATAGAATCAGCAGACTCATTGCCTTCTCCTAACTTAGTGACAGTATACTTCATGTATGGTTCTCTCAGAATTTTTATTGGATAAGGGGTACCCTTGAGAGGCAACAACAGGTGAGACCAATCTGAGGAAAAAAAACCTTTCAACCTGGCAGCCCAATCTCGGTTGAGAATGATCCCATATCCCCTCGGTATGTCAGCCACCATAATATCAATAAATTGACATATCTTGTTGTTTGCAGCCAAACGAATGAGGACATTCTTCGTTTCTCCCACCACCTTGACACCTGTGTGATCTAATTGCATTACTTCACGAGGTGTGGACTCTAGCTGTCCATTAATCTTTTTACAAATCTCAATGGGCATCACATTCACTGCTGCTTCGGAGTTCACCAAGCAGTTATGCACATTATAATTCAACATTTCTAAAGTCAAAAGAAAAGGTGGGGTGTCAAGGTTTTCTTTCCAACCTGGTTCTTGGTCTTCTTCCCCTAGTTGGTTTTGAGTAGGTATATCCTTTGCTAGCTCTTGAGTTTCATTAAACTTTTCCCCACTAACACCTGTCTGTTCTTCTACAAGTTTGATAGTCTCAGTGATCGGATCAGTCCTTTGAGTGAGGGTATTTTTCTTATGTGTTTTGCCCTCGTCTAGTTTCTTAACATTCTCCTGCCACTTGTTAATTTTAGAAACCATTGCATTGTCTTGGCCTATAACTCTCATGTCCTTCGTAGTTGTAGATGTGCATTCAGATTTAGGAGTGTCATTTTCCATGTCAAAAAGTGAAATACCATTCCATGAGAACATAGTATCATCCTCCGGTTTTCTCATGATCTGTTTCTCCTTTTCCTCCTCACCAATGTCCTTAATCAATTTAGGATCCAACAACTTATTCATCACCAATGTCATTGAATGTAACCATTGAGGACACTTCTTCTCAGAATGAGGTTGTTGGTGAAAGGTACAGAAATTATACCCTCCTACTTCTGTTATGTTTATTGATGCCGAATTGGGAGGAGGGACTTGCCATTGGTCATTGTTTTCTCTTTTCAGATAGTGAGGCGTATAGGATTTCTGAATGTCCCTTTCCCTTTCCAGATCTATTATTCGGTTGGATAATTTCTGGAGCATTTTCATCATTCCCTGATAATCATGTGATTGATCTTCTCTAGGTTTAGACAGTAGTGAGATTCTTCTGGCAGTAATCTTGTCTTTAGGTGGATCCAGATAATCTTCTACACTCTCACTTTCAACCTCTACCCTTTCAGCCTCTTCATAAGTTTCTACCAGGGTAGGATTGAGTTTCATCTTGGAAAACATGGCTAGCTCAGGCCCTAGGGCTGAGGTGTAATACTCAATCAAAACCTTGTCTGAAGGTCTGTCAACTGCAGAAAAGGTTTTTAGGTACAGTGAAAATTTCTGAGTGAAACTACGCACCTTTTCATTATTCTCTTTTCTTAGCTGGCCAAGACCTTTCATCAATGAGGCGTGCATTTTTTGGGTTGTATATTTACTTCTGAAAACTCTTTCAAAAGTGTCCCAATCAGGAATGGAGTTTGCAGGCAGACTGAAATACCAGGATGCTGCTGCTCCTTTCAGAGTGTGCGGGAACAACCTACAGACCACATCCTCATACTCCCTAGCCCTTAGCCCTTCTAATGCTAGGTAGAAGCTTTGAAGGTGATCATCAACAACAATCCCTTCCTCAGGATCAAACTTAGGCAAGAGCTTGTCGAAGGCTTGAGGTAGGTTATGCAGAGTAGGTGTTAGGTTCAGAGGGGACCTAGCTCTCCATGCTGGCAAAGGGTTGGGTTGATTACCAGCCATGACAAATGGTAAATGAATGAACACTAGGAAAACAGTCCTTCAAGGATAGCACCGGAATCTGCAAATATCTGAGTTAGGTTGAACGCTTCAAAAATCTGCTGGTGGGATAGTCTCAGGAAAATTAAGTTCCAAGGCCAGCCATTTACTGGCGACCCTCCTTCTAGCGCCAAAATTGTTGAGGCCTAGAAATTCGCAGGCCGCAACAGTAAGGGATTCTCCCCAATCGACATTCCCAACTAGCCCGTTGACTGTTTGGTATAGGGAATCCGTTCGGTTAGCGGTCCGGCTACCGTAGGTCAAAGTAACAAAAGGGTTTATTGGTTGCGGCCCGGTCCACCAGAATTTGTATTTTTTGACTTAAGAGTGGGATGCAAGTGCCTACCTAATTATGCAGGGTGGTGAAGGATGCAAGGAGCATTCACAAAGTGATGTGCAGGTTCTTACCTCTCGTCTTGGGCTCACTAGCATCTGAGTCACACATGCAGCAATGAGATGAGCTAACTACCTATCTATCTACCTATCTATCCCCGGGGAGCCAACTTGTAACTCATATATGAGTAATGTGAGGATGCACACATGATAAAAGCAATTACAGCAGGGATGATTTTAGGGGCGAATTTTAGCCCAGTGGGCTATTTTTCCATGTTTTTCTCCCAAAAAACATTCGCCATTTTGCATTTTTTAAAGCCCTGTGTCGTCCAATTTTGATGGGGTAAATTTTTTTCATCCCAAAAATCGCCAAATTATTATATAAACGATATAAAATCCTTGGAAATTAAAATATGTTTTGAAAAATATCGCCAATCATTTTATAGTTGGTGTTTTAAGAATTGGTAATATTCGCCAACATTTATACACTTTTAAATAAGTATGGTTCCTTAAAATCATCCCTGAATTACAGATAGCTGACATTTACTTTTACAAGCATGGACAAATGAAAGATATTTCAACAACCAGATAGCTAATTGTTTATGATCAGCTTACATTACTCATGGTGGTTATTTCATAAAATAAATCAGAAATCATATAAACAAAGACATAAGCCGTAAAGCTAGAATGATCTCACGATTCATGGATACAATGCTAGAAAACAAAATAGTTCATCTTTCGACTATCCATGGCAAAACATTGAAACCCCACCAATCTTCTTTCAATAGGAAAACTGTAAATTTTTATTGCAAAAGGAAATAGTTCTTCTTACAATACATCATCACCAGTCCTACTGGGGAAAAAATCCTCCTTTTCTCTCTACGCTTCCTACTTTTATACAAAAAGGAAAAATGGTTGGGCTGCCCAAAGTGACCTTTGGGCTTCCCAAACTTCAGTTTTCCCAATGCCTCATTTTCAAAAAGCTTTTACAAAAATTATTAAATTATTACAAAGTTGACCGGTCCTTTATAAGGAGGGTCTCGCCTGACCATCTAAGAACTTCTTCCACGTTGTTGCTTCAGCAGCAATGCCTTCAAATGCGCATGGCTCCAGGAACTGAATGTTGATTTCAAACTTTTCAACTTGGTTCTTGATGGCCTCGCTCCTTGCTGGGCTCAACCGAAGCTGATCTTCTAGAAACTGCATGCTAACGGCTGCGTGGCCTACCTCGTTCTTCATTACTAGGTCATCAATGGCTCTAATCTGCTGAGTCCTGGCCTCTACATCTTGATATCTTTTCTATAATATTACCATAAAGGCCTCATGGTCCAGGAACTCTTCAAGCCTATGTTCAGCCTCTGTTTGACATCTATTGTATGTATTCAGGAGCCTTCTGAAATACTCTGAGCATGCTCCCTATGTCTTTTTTACAGCCTTCTTGAAGTCTTCTGCAGTACTAATGGTGAACTCTACCAGGTTGTGATCTCTCTTGAGGGCTTGATGGTCTTTTGCTGGTAGCCCTTCTGGAGTCTCGGCATCATCTTCTGGCCTTTCCATTCTAGCACTCAAAACCTCAAGAACCTCCTGAGATCGATCAACGAAGTATGAGTAAGTTTCCATTATCTCTTCTAGCCTGCTGTCAATCTGAAGGAATTTGCACCTCTCTTCTTCAAGAGCAGTTTGCAGTTGTAGCATTTGATCCTTTTGAGCCAAGATATATTCTTTAAATGGCTGCAGATTTACCTGTTGTTCCTTAGCTGCCTCCAGATCAACAGTCAGAGTAGCTAGCTGCTCTTTCAGTTCTTTGGTGTATGAATCATTGGATTCATAGATGATCTTCTGCTGCTCTTCCATCTCTATCACCTTTGACAGTAATTGCTCCTTCTCCTTCTTTAGAGTTTGGGCTTCCTATTGTACATTTTCTAGGGACTCCTGTACTGTTCCCTTGGCTTGCATCTCCACTTGAAGGGCATGGAATTCACCTTTTGAGGATTCCAGCTCCCTTTGCATGTGTTCGTATTTCCTCTTGAGTCTATTACCCTCATCTCTTTCTTTTCTCAGTGTGTCTTTTAGCTGAGCAGAGGTCTTCTTAGCTGACTCTAGTTCAATCATCACCTTGTTTATGTTATTTGTGGAAGCATCGATTAGTGCAGCCCCAGATCTTACCGTGAGCCTAGGATCCTTGTCTGTCCCTAGCATGACCGCTGTATCTGTTACCATCCTTCCTGATAGGTCCTTCGCTTCAACTTTCTTTTTTGTCCTCCTCATTATTCTTTTAGTGGCACTGTCATAATAGACAGTATTAAAGTCGGGGACTTCCTCTCCCTTTTTCTAGATGAAAGGCATTAGCTGGAGCGTAGGAGTCACAAGAGTGCTGGCAGCAGGTATTTGAAAGGTTTGCATCTTGGGGTTTTCCTCCCCCTGGGTCTGTCCTGCTGGTGTTTCAGAAATTGACTGTTGTGTTGACTTCATTCTTTCAGCCTCCTGCTTTTGGAGCTCTTCATCTAGCTTTTTCTTTGCTTCTTTAGCTGCCTGTCTAGCTCCCTCCTCTATTTCTTTGGCTGCCTCTTGTGCTTTTTCAGCTCCTTCTTGGGCAACTTTTCTTTTTTCTTCTTCTCCTTTCTGCAGCCATTCTACAGCTTCCTGTTCTAGCTTCTGGGCCTCTTCCTGTCTCCTCCTGGCCTCTTCTTCATCTCTGGCCTACTCAGCTCTGGCTTGATCAACCCCTTTTCCACCCTTGGTGGGGTTCTTAGGCTTAAACCTCCTTCTCAGAGCTGTCAAGTTAGGGGCACTTCAGAAGATAGATTCTTCCTTGTCAAAGTGGTGAGTGTACTCAAAATGTACTTTATGTTCTTTACAGTGCTCTGCCATTCTACCGTGAGTATCATTCCTTCGGAAAGGCATCTCACCAAAATGGAACTTCCCCAATTCTTCTATGAACTCCGCAGCTTGTTTTACCTTGGAAAATCTGTAGCTACCTACTTTGAATGGCAGCGGAGGATATGTAGCCTTCTTTTGTTCAAAAAGGCAATTCCCTATTCCATCAATGAATACCTGCCTGACTGCCTCTTTATGAATAATATAATCTGTTGCGTATTTGGGCAGCAGTAAGGGGCATTTCGTGCCACCAAACATTCTGATGTACATGCCATTCTCAGTCAGGAAATAGTCTGCATGCTCTTCTATTACCTGCATAGCCTCCTCTGACATACAGTCACATTCCTTTCGGAAGATGAGTGTGTAGAGTGGCATAATGAACTGCTCGCAGACCTCGCTGTAGTGGCTATGGTACTGCTGAGCCCACAATGGTCTATAGGCGGCATACACAGGCATCCTTTCCCTGTCCCAGGCACACTTGAGACCAGGGAAAGGCTGGTTGCACAGTATGCAATCTATCAATATCGAACTCATGTAGAATTCATACTTTTTCTTGGATTCTCCTCCTAAGGCAGCGGCCATGCAAGAAGACAGACTGCTTGATACCAGGATGGCCCAATTGAAGACTGTCCCTTGGGTAGCCACATGGAACATGATGGGTATCCATTCGAATTTGAAGAGTCAGCCATGAGCTCTCCCAAATATCCTGTTAAGCATCAGGGCTACAAATATGTAAGGAGCCCTCAACCTCGCTGTATCATACTCACCAGTTGCTCTGTACCGATAAAGCTTTCTCGGCAAGAGCATATTCTTTAGGGTTTCCACCAGGTCCATTCTGATGTTAGCCAGCCAGTCATCAGATAGAAAGATTTGAGGTTCTGGCAGATGATAGGCCAACGCCACATATCCTGGGCTAAATGCAGCATAGCCCTGGATTTCCACATTTCCTATGAGCATGGTGGCTGTATTTGTATGGGGCAGAATCCATCTAATCACCTCAGAGCAAGGGAACAACTCTGGTCTGGTAGCCACCTTCATGATGGCGGATTTTTCTATGTTCGCATAGATGGGTTCTTCTTCGATACCCATGTCGAGAATCTCCCTACAGGAAATTAATCTATAAATCTCAACCCATTTGTATTCGGGCTCGACACCAGAGATACATTGGGTGTCTTCATATGTGTATTCGGTCTTTGTGACGACCTCTACATCTGGTTGTTCTTCGACCATAGGGGCTTTCTTCTTCTGCCTTTTGGACATTGTAAGTTCTTCCTGCCATGTATAACATTGTGACGTTGATCAATTCAAATTTCAGACATTGTGTAGCAGTTTATTCCTTCTCATGTTTAGCATGATAGTAACCAGTTAATGGAATTAAGACATAAGCCCTTTGGGCTGAGTAATCAAAATAGTATGCAATACTGTGCAATGTCCTATTATCCTATGTCTAGTATGCTAATGTTCAGTGCAATAAATGCATACATTGTTCAGCTCTATAATGCCTTGAGACTAGGGTGCAATATTCTATGACCTGATCTATATGAAGCACACTCAGTCCTGAGCAATCTACCACTGTTGCATAATACCAAGCTTATCAACCATACTTATACCAGTACTAAATCTACACTATTTTGCAACATGCCACTTTTCTCATGATAGAAATCCATTGAAGCAAAAACATGTAAATCATATGCAAGGTACAACATTCAACTACTATTCTATTGGATAGCAAGCATAGAGAAGGATTGAATGCATCAAGCCCATGCCAGTCAACACTTTAACCATAAATCCCAGCAGACACATAACTAATGAAAACTCATGCAACTTGCGGCAGAAAGGTTACATTAATTTGACTATACATTTCGCTCTCCGCGGGGAGTGTATGAACTTCTCTGCACAGGGTACTCCCATCAAGAACACTACCCATGATTCTTTCAATTAACGAACTATAACGGTGAAACATCCCTTCTACCCTGATAGGGTTTTAGGTGACCGAACAAAAGGGCTGCGCATGATGGCACGAGCAACACAGGCTGGGCTCAAAAGTAACCAGGAAATCCTCTCAAAAGTAGACCCCCTCCGGAAAACTACGGGTTCAACTTCAAGCTTTGGCGAGGCCGAGCAGAAACGCGCAGGTGAAATGGCTTTGGCTCAAAGTCCCGGGAATGCACCACAGAAACAACAGCCTACCAAACCCCCAAAACAATCCTCAAACTTGTCTATCTTCTGCCTAACATGATTGAGCAGGGAGGTTCAGCGTAGACGGCGTAACGGCCGTCCGCGCCAAAAACCCCTCAACCCCTGTGGGCGCAAGGCTACAAAGAAATCGACGAAAAGCAAAACTGCTCTAAAGGTTAACACGCCCTCACCCAAGGTCAAAAGATAAAAACCCACTCATACAAGCTTATAACCTAGCTGAATGAGGAAAACCAGCGGGAACATCCAAACCACGAGAGAAAACCATGAACAGCTTAAGTGTAACGGGAAAACGACCAAGAAAAAACCTACCTAGTAACCCGGCGAATACGGTGAGTCGAAGACGGTCGGAACTCTACCTATGCCACCTAGAAGCTGGTACAGTGACAGCGGGGCATTCTTCTCTCCAGAGAACAACAACTCAGCACAATAGTGCTCAACGCGACAGTGCTTGGCAGTGAAAAATAACAATAAAAAAACCAAACTGTCGTCCTCGTATATATAAACTCTCACACGTGCGAGGAGACAAGAAATTGGGCGTCGGAGGGATTTCCAATCGGCGGCCAAGAGTGGCCTTTCCTCCGCAACGGCGGAAGGGCACAATGTCTACCAAGCTGGGTATGCACGTATGGCAGGCAATAATCGGACGATCGGCCGTCGGACGGATTTCCAATCGGGAGGTGAAAGCTCAGAATCAGCCGCAACGGCGGGATAGACGATGGTGAAAGCTTCCGCTTTTGTTACCTGCGTCGGACGTCGGGAGGATTTCACATCGGATGGTGAAAGCTCAAAAGCATCCGCAATGGTGGGATGAAAGATAGAAATATTGTCTGATTCCTAATTAGAAAAGCACCCGCTGTAAATAAAAAGATCGGCAGTTGGAAGGCTCTTCAATCGGGGGGGGGGGGGGGAACTTGAAAACAGCCGCAACGGCGGAAAACAAAAACAAAACAACTTCCGATTTCAATAAGGCTTCAAGTACGTTCAACAACAGCAATTCGACTGGTTTCCAATGGCTCTCCAAGGCAACAATTAGAGCAATCCAAGCACTAAAACAAACATTATGAGAAATCATTGCATCAAAGGAAGGAAGAAAAACAGGCTAATCCAAGACAAAGGAGGGTCCCAAAATTTTTCAGAATTTTGGGAAGTTGTTGCAGGTGCAAGAAAACCATATAAGTACTAAATTGCCAAAAGTTCCTCTCTGTCTGTGAGCTGAAAGTTGATTACATCTCTTACACAAAAGGACACTATGGATAGAGGAGCCTGAATAAAAAAACTCAGAAAGAAAGGCATGCAGGAGGACTCATATGAAAAGGACAAAATTCCAAAAGCACAAAAAAGTGCAAAATGGAATGGGAATGAGGAACAAATGAATATTTATGTTTACCATATGTTACAATCCTATGGTGTCCAAGCTGGAAGCTACCTGAAGACAGAGGTAGCAAATGAAACTCATCTTCCTGGCCTCAAAAGAGTTATCTTGACTTGGAAATCTTGGTTTCCATTCTACTAAATTGGACTATCATCAATGATTAAAAGTACATATATTTTCCATTTGGGAAATCCAGACATCTGGAAGAATTCAACATGCTCGTTTGTTGTTAAACAGTCTGCTACTTAAGGAATAAATTGTACAGAGATCTAAGTTCACCAGGTAGTCACCAATTGTTGCAGCTGCAATTGTTTTCCCAAATTTTCAAAATTTTGGACCCTCCTTCTAATTCTGATCTTACCTAGAATCATTTGGATCCATGAACCTTGTTTTTTTTTCCCTCTACTACAAGTTTGGACTATTTTTGAAATTAACTCTCTTCATGCTTTTCGAAAAATTGCTTGTATGTGAAACTGCTTTGCGTGTGGAATTTGGAGTTTGATTTTGAATATTGCCCTTTGATATGTGGTTTCTTTCTATTCTTCTCGGAAGCCTATCTCTCATTGTTGCTGCTGTTTTGGAGGTGAAACAAACCTTCATCGCTGCCTAGCGGAAAGTAACATTCTAGTTTGGTTGTTCAGAGGCCATTTAAACAACGTATTGGAGCCATATTTCCTTATGGAGCCTTCGTTGTGGAAGCTGAATGATGAGTGTTCCACAGGATAGTTTTGACTTCTCCGATGTCATGTTATTATTGTTTTGACTTGTTTGCATTAGCGGAGGTTGGTCAAAGTTTGAGTCAGGGTTGTCTGATCTTTGTGAAGCCGCTATTTTGGAAGTGAGACAAGTTTTTTTTTGGACCGCTGCATGACTTTAAGTTTTTCAAACACTTAACTTTTTCATGATGTTTCTGCACCTTATCGAAAATTTTATGGTTTTGATCGAAGGTTGTATTCTGTTCGCTTTCCGCCATTGCAGCTCCTGAGCGAACTAAGTGTCTGCCATATAACTACTCCACTAGCTGATGCTTTGTCTAGTTTTCTCTGTTTTCTCTTTTGACCACGGGGCCCATAGTCTTTTCATCTTCCACTATTGTGGCTGCGTAATGCGCTAACCTCCCGATGTTGATCTCATTCCATTCACCGACAGGGAAATTTACCGCCTGATGCTATGGCATTTAGTTCTTCTGACTCCGATAGGCTTAACGGTCCTACGGAACTCATTGTCCATCTAAAACCCACCGTTGTGGCTGTAAGTAAGACTGTCCGATCGATGTCTTAGTGTTTCAAGCCACCGATAAGGTTTTTTCCCACTGTCTTGTGAATTGTTAAACCCTGTGTGGGCAGTGGTTAATTTTGATTCCTGTTAAGGCTTTCACAACAAGAGCGCAGTATAGGGCCTCATCTTGATGATCAATTTTATTGTTAGTGTGGTTTAAGTATTGAAAAGATGCAGTCCGAATTAATGATAAATTTTTGTTTTGACTACAGACGAACTCAGAAGATTCTTCAGGTTGCTGCTACAAAAAGACATAGATGAAGGATAAAGCTGAGGAAAGTTGGCTGAAAAGTGATAGGAAGATACATTCTGAGATCAGCGGGATCTAAAAAAGGGACAAATAAAAGACAAAGCGAAATCAATAGCAACAGAGGCCCAGTTTTGGAAAAGGTTCAGCAGTTACTGAGTTGGTCCTGCTATATGAAGTACTCACAAGACTAAAAAATCTGAAATGTAATGTATTGCCTAAATCATGAGCACTCACAAATTGACAAAACTGTGAGATTAAAATGGTCGGGGAAGCCGGAAGGTCAAGGGGCAGGGCAACCCAAAGGTTTGGTGGTTTTTGTATAAAGATTGGAAAGTTAGAGGGAGTTGGGGCTTTTTCCCTGGAAAAACTTGTGAGCTATTGTTTGTAAGAGGAACTACTTCATTTTACAATAAGAAATTGTAGATTTTGGTCATTGAAGAAATGAAACAAGTGGTTGTACGAGGGAAGGAGAAAGGTTTTGAGAAAAGAGTCAGAGGAAGGGAGAAGGTCCTATTGAAGTTGAAGTGCAATACTGTGAAGAAAAACCACACGGGATGAAGCGACCTTTCCGTGATGACGAGGATATACAAGCCCAGGCTACCCTTGGAAGAACAACAAGATCGAATCCCAGTGGTAGCATGCCTACCCATCTGCTCACTACTCCATCACAAGGAAGGAATGCGCATTCTATGTCGACTTGCCCGATGTGTCAACAACAGTTTAGTAGTAGAGCACCTGCAGGAGGAAGAAGGCCAAGGATGGTGGGCGATGAGATGAATTTTCCAATATTCTATGGAAATGGAACTGATTATCCAAAATAGTACTGGTTGTTATGTTAAGCTATCTAGACTACTTGAAAAACCACCGATGATGATTTCAAGAAAAGTCAGCTGGCCACCACATTGAGGGGCTGTGCATTGGAATGGTTTATGAGATTCATGCAAGTGCCTCAGGGAGGTACTACAAAAAGATTGGATGAGATTAGGTTAGGGATATTTGAGGAATTTAAGAAGCCAAAGTTCGAAGCTCAGTACATTATTGAACTGAAGGAGATAAAAAAATTCCCTAATTAAACCATTTGGGATTTCGATCAGCGATTTAAGACATTGGTGGATCGGGTCAGTTTTCAGATGAGCGATGTTCAACAAAAGGAATGGTTCATTGTAGCGCTTGTCCTGCATATTCGACAACCATTAATGCAGCAAAATATTGCGACACAGAGTGAGGCTCTGGAGACCACAATGAAACTAGAAGCATCACAAGTAGGAGAAACCATTGTTGGGATGAATCATATTCAAGCGTAGCTGGCCAATATAATGTTGCAGCTACAAGACATCAAGAAGGCCAAGGAGGATCATGAATATCTTTGGTGTACCCGGTGCCATACAGGTGGACATACCAATGATACACATCCGACATTTTGAAATTATTTGCTATCAGGAGTCCCTAATCCGTTGAGCAGTGATGGTACACCTTGGTGTCATATCTACCAGGTCTATGGGCATTGACATGAGAACTGTGACTACATGCAGAAGATGGTTACCAAAGTAGAGAACCTGTACTATACATTCTGTCAGTTAGTTGGACATGACAACACGAATTGCCACACTTATGATTTTCTCCAAGAAAGGACATATGATTCATACTTCATGAAAAGGGAGGAACCCTGAACAACGTAAGCACCACCGCAATTAGTGCAGCCAAAAACATAGGTACTATACACACCACCACCTCCGTTACAATTTGTCCCTACATAACCTTAGCTGTAGTTCGTAGCTCATTTGCAGTTTGCCCCACAGCCACTGATAGTTGTACAACCATAGTATATCCAGGTGTAGCTACCACAGTATAGTCATCCATAGGCCGCACAATATGTTCAACAACAATTTCCTCAGTAGCAGCAAGCTAAACTACAGTTCCAATAGGGAGGAACCTGAGGAGGATTCTGGGGAGGCTTTAGGGGCCATGGTAGAGGCTTTGGTCGAGGAAGTGGACGAGGTCGGGAATCCATCCAGTGCTATACATGTGGAATATTCGAGCACTATCGGAGAGAATGTCCTCATGCGCAATGCACTTACTATGCAGCCAGTGATCATAATGTCAAAAATTGTCCTCAGTTGATCACGAAATGGCAGGCTAGCCATATTCCCTAATTGCAGAACACTCAGAATTAGAATCAACCTTTGTTCCAGGTGCAGAATCAGCCACGCCTGCAAGGTCAGATCCCTCCACAAAATTAGACTCCGACTCAACCCCAGGTTCAGAATATACCAATGAATCAAGCTACGAACCAGCTAGGAGCTCAATCCCAGAACATGCATCAAGGATCGACAGTTGTAGCAATACATGTAGAGCCTAGGATGAAGGATGCCGATGTCAGGATTGTCACTCGCGCTGGAGCGACAACTAGTGATGATGGACTACGACAACTTGTTTGAATTGGTGGAAAGAAAAAGGTTGCATTTGATATCGCAACAGAAAAACACACTTTCTTTGAAGCAAATTGGGTGATTGGAAGGAACCCGGGTAAGATTCCAATGATTGACATGCCTTTTGGTTTTGACCCATATATAGAAGCAGGACCATCACGACAACATGGCACTTTGCATAAGTTTTTTGAAAGTTGTCTATCGCTGGCAAGGGACTCGAATTCCCTTGTCAAGATTGAGACATTGTTGTCCTGCCCAAATAAAACAGTAAAGGATTCTGCTATGAATTCCTAGCAAAAAAGAAAGACATGCAAGGAAATGAGAATGAATATCCATATTGGGGATTATGAGGTTGACTTGGTCATTCTAGACCTTGGTTCTGATGTCAACATTCTGACAAAACAAACTTGGCAGTCGATGGGGAAGCCAACACTAGGATGGTCACCAGTGCAGCTGCGGTTAACAAATCAGGCAAAGGTTCAACCCATTGGTTGGGTTTCAAATTTAGTTGTCGAAATTAAAGGTATGAAAACATGTGCTGACTTTGATGTGATAGAAGTTGTAGAAGATGGTGGTTCCTATCCAAGGCTACTAGGAATTGGGTGGGCTAATGACAACATGGCAGTTAACAATTTCAAAAACCAAGTTATGACGTTTGAAAACTAGGATGTTAGGGTCATTGCTCCTATGGACCCTCAGGAATGACGACATTATATTGAACCTATGAAGGATGAAGTCGAGAGAAGATGGGATCATGCATACAACATTTTCGAGGATTACATCCATCCCACTATCGACAGTGAACTCGGATGGCACAGCGCAAGTTTCACATCCTCAGATTTTGATGATGCTCTAGAAAATTGGTAGAATCGGTTGCATGAGGTATCATTCCGGATGTGTGGGTTAATTACGCAGTCTCTACGACATGTTGCAACTAAGATGATTGAGTTTCCCATTTATGAAGGACTGCCAAGACTCTGTGAGTTCTTTCAGGAATTTGAAAAGAAAGTGTTGGAACTGCAAAGGATATTGGCTCTTGACGTAGCACTAAAGGCTACCCCGGCCCATTGGTGGGTGATACACAAATGGATGATCCACGACTAGAAGTAGTACTAAAGATTGATGATGGCCCATTTTTGGTGATGTAGAAGTTTACCATGCTGGGAGATATGATGGATAGAATAATCCCGCCAGTCACTTGATCAAATGTTAGATGTTATGGACATCGCGACAGAGATGAGTGGGTTCATGCTTTTGTTCTTACTCTTGAAGAAATTTCACGGTCCTGGTATGTAGCAGTAGAGTTGCATGGAACCATTACCACGTGGGAGGAGTTGTCAGTTCACTTCATGTAGACATTTAAATTCCAAGACACTGATGCTGAGGTATGTAATGCTTTACAACTTATCCGCGACATAGTACTAAAAGTCACCCCTGTTGCATATCCGGTTAATCCCCATGCAAATTGCTCCATACAATCCATGATGATGTGCTACAATTTGTCCGGGGAACCTGAAGACGACGACGACCTGCGCATTGTTAATATCCCAAAGTCTGAGGGAAGTCGCGGTGTTGCAACTCCCAACATACCGACTGACTCGAGGAACCAACTGCTACGCATTAGAAAAGTTGACATTGGGACGACAAAAAATTCAAAATTTTCCAATGTTGGAGACTATTGGGGTGAAGAAACGATATCCAAAATCATGGGTCTCCTGCACAAGTTTCAAGATCTGTTCCCCACACAGTTTTCCGAGATGAAGGGGATTCTTGGCGATTTAGGAGAAATGAAGATTTTGCTCAAACTGGATGCAAAACCAGTCCGCCAGAGGCTGTACATACTGAACCCATGATATAAGTATCAAGTGAAAACTAAGCTTCATTGGATGCTTGATGCTGGGATTATCAATCCAGTATAAGAATCAGAGTGGATTAGCCTAGTGGTCGTCCAAGATAAGAAGACTTGAGAAATCCACATTTGTGTCGATCTACAGAAATTGGATAATGCATGTATGAACTATCCGTTCCCGACCCCTTTCAGGGATGAAGTACTGGAAGGTGTAGGTGGCTAGGAGGTATATTCCTTCACAGATGATTTTTTAGGTTACCACCAAATTTAGATTGTGAAGGAGGATCATGATAAGACTACATTTTCACCGAATGGGGCAGTTTCCAATATACGGTTATGCCATTTGGGCTGAAAAATGCCCCCGCCATATTTTCCTGTGTTGTTATCATAGTTTTTAAGGATTTTATTTAGAAGTTCTTACAGGTTTATATGGATGATTGGACCATCTATAGTTTAGCTAAAGACCACCTGGACAACCTACGACTAATGCTGAAATGGTGTTGACGGCATCAGATTGCACTGAATTCTAAGAAATGTATTTTCTGTGCACCCTTTGGTATATTACTTGGGCACATTGTCTGCAAAGAAGGTCTGTTGGTAGATCCAGCAAAGATTGCACTGATCCTCAATTTACCACTGCCGATAAATGTAATAATGCTTTGAGCAACACTGGACAAGACATGCTACTATCACAAGTTTATCAGGGGATATGCTATGATTATTGCTCCTATGGTGAAACTGCTAAAGAAAGATGCTGCATTTGAATGGACTCCGGAATGTCAAGGTAGCTTTGACACTTTGAAGGCCAAGATGGCTTCTGCACCCATGCTAGTTTTTCGTGACTGGAATAAGGAATTCCATGTGCATGTTGATGCCTCTTCTACTGCACTGGGGGTTGTTCTTGCACAACCAGGTGAAGGTGACTTGGATCATCCCATAGCATATGTTGGTAGAAGGTTATCATTTTCTGAATGAAATTACACCATGATTGAAAGAGAAACAATGGTGATGGCGTATTCTCTACAAAATTTCAAGCACTATTTGTTGGGTGGCCACTTTAAGATGTTCACTGATCATTCAGCTTTGCAATACCTAGTAAATAAGCCTATGTTGGGGGGGGAGAATTTGTAGGTGGTTGCTTTTGTTCCAAGAATTTGATTTTGAGATAGTGGTCAAGCCAGGACGGTTGAACGCTGGCCCTGATCATCTGTCACATATTGAGAATGGTGAAGAACCCACTAATATTGAGGATGGGTTTCCTGATGCACAATTATTCCACGTTGAAATCACAGGTGATTACTATGGCGCTATTGTTTAGTTTTTATCTACTGGCCTAGCCCCTGCAGACATGTCGATTAGCCAAATGAAGCAGCTGGTTGTTAAGGCTTCTTATTTTTCACTCATTGTAGGACATCTTTATAAACTTGGATCAGATGCGATACTGCGACGATGCATTTTACCGCATGAGCAGGGTCCTATTCTAGAGGAAGCGCATGTAGGTGTTGCAGGAGGTCACTACGAAGGCCGTGCCACTGCCTGGAAGGTAGTGCGTGCTAGGATTTGGTGGCCCACATTCCATAACGATGCCATAGAATATGCCAGGAGTTGTGATGTATGCCAACGGGTTGGTATACCATTTTGGAGAGACGAGATGCTGCTGGTACCACAGGTGATTTTGCAGTCATTTGATAAATGGGTCGTTTACTTCGTAGGTCCCATCGATTTGCTAGGTAAGCACACTAGCACCTGTTATATTATTACTGCAACTGACTACCTAAATCAATGGGCAGAGGCTGTACCAGTAATTGATTGCACTGCTCTGACAGCCACACGGTTTATTTTTTAAAACATTGTGACACACTTCGGGTGTCCGTGCATCCTGATGAGCGACCAAGGTAGTCACTTTGTCAATCAAATGATAAAAGCGCCAATTGAGGATCTTCAGGTACAACATAAGTGGAGTAATCCCTACCATCTATAGGCCAATGGCACTATTGAGGCCTTCAAAAAAATTTCGAATACCGCACTGACCAAAGTATGTAACACCAACCGCGATGACTGGGATTTGAAAATTCCTGCAGTTTTATTGTCCTATCGTACTTCCTGCAAATGGCTCACAGGTCACACACCATTTAAGTTGGTTTATGGGCAAGAGGCAGTCATGCCAATGGAGTACATCGTTCCCATATTACATATTGCTGTGGCAACAGGAATGGAGGATGCATGGGCATTAGACGAATGTGTTGTGCAGCTGCTTTAGCTCGACGTGGATCGCTTTATCGCAGGATTCCAACAACAGGTTATGAAAGATCGACATAATCCATGGCATGATCGCCACATTCAGTACAAATAGTTTGTTGTAGGAAATTTGGTGCTGTTATAAGACAGTAAGTTCATCAAGCATCTAGGAAAGTTACAAATGCACTGGCTGGGTCCCTATCTTGTTCAGTCTATTACCTTTAGAGGTGCTGTGCAGTTGCAGCAATTGGACAGTGTTATGTTGCCAAAGCTCATTAATGGGAGTCATTTGAATCCCTATAGAATGGAGCCAGCGATGCACATCACCTGAAGTAAAAAAAAGAAACATTTCTAAGTTCAGCATGAAGCGGTGAGCATCGGAGCGAGGCTACGCAAAGAAGATACCGTAGTTGGTAGTAGTTGGTCGACCATTCATGAAAGTCGTCACGCTGCAGGATGGTCAAATTAGGTAATAAATGCAGGTAGTTAAACCATTTGGTCGATGACGCTTGTTGAAGCAACCTGCATTAATGGGGGACCCAACCGTTAGTCGCATAAGATCATTGACGGATTTGGCGTCATTAATACCCAATTTGGCAATAATGGTGCAGTTAGATTCGGTGATGATGGATTTGGAATTCAAAGTGACTATAAAACACCGTGAGAGAGGCGTTGGTTGGCATCATTAGGTGTTCAGCAGAGTTTGTGTTGTTGAAGCGTATCTTCTGGTTCTCTGTGGTAAGGGATGCTGAGCGTCCTTGACACCATTGAAATTTTGAGTGAATACAAGTCCCCTGTTTGGCCCATGGCTGTGGAAGAGGAAGTTATGAGTATTCCAGTGGGTTCATCATCCATCCCAAAGCAGAAATGACAGGCTCAGCGACCTAGTCTGACACCCCCTGAGAAGCAGCAAACTCGCACCTCTATGCAAATCCGGGGAGAAGGTACTGACCAGATGGGGCCATCGAGCTCAGGAGCGATTGAGTCCACAGTGCCCCGAGGTGTCTCAGTGAATGATATTTTGGGATACATTTCTCCCATAGATCCAGGTGCTAAGCCATAGAAGCTGTTGAAGAACCAGAAGTACCCACCCAAGTTGCCACTGCTACTAGAAGGAATGAAATGCTCCGTCGATATCATCCCTGCGTTGATTTGGCTCAAGTTTGATGAACATGACTTGCTGTTGCTAAAATATGTCCATGATGAGCCCTATGAGTCCATCATGACAGCTCCTAGTGGGACCATTCAGTGAATTCTGAAGCCATGGGCCAACGGCTTAGAGAAATCTAGATTGCTGGGACTCATCAATATGCCCCACTTTGGCCGGTTACAAAAAGTGCATGCATGTGTAAAGAAACTGTTGGAATGCTTCCATGGAGGGACACTTTGGCTGACTACGTCGATCCCTGTTACCATCTACTTGATTGCCAATATTACTGGGTTGCCTAAGGCTGGGGAGGACCGAGCGCAATATATTCATGGGCAAGATAAGGACAAAAGGCTTGCGAAGAAGCTGAAGGAGCGCTTCAGGTTAAAATAGGATGGTCATGCATATCGTATCGACAGTATCAACTCGTAGGAAGTGTGAATTGCTACCAGAATTATGGCTAGTAAAGTTTTTCATGACAATCAACTAGTGTAATGCGATTTGGGAGCTGTCACCTATGATCAGAAATGTACAGAATGCATTAAGATGAGTTGGTATTTATTTCTATTAAATGAGTTGCTCGATGATGCACTCACTACTCAGAGTGGGTTCCCTTTCTCTTATAGTTGGATTTTGATTCTCATTTCTCTGGTTGATTGGATGGAGCCAGAGGACTACCATCCAATGACGGTTGAGGCAACCAAAGTTTTTTGTAGTGCCTGATATCAAAACTTGTGGTGGGTTGAAGAACCTAGTCATCAAATAGATTGTGCGATTCATTTTTGGATCTATTGGGAAGCCCTGCAGGCGGCCGCTATAGCAGTTCCCAGGATCTCTCCCTACACTGTGGCCAAGTACTAGAGGATATTCGGTTTCCTGTTAGCCCCCACTCCATTCATATTTAGGCGAGGAGGGATCCCGATAAGTAATGGCTGCCATTTCCTTACAATATCACCACGGAATACTTGGATGCGATTGTGCAAGATTGGATGGGTGATTGGCATGTCCCAGTAAGTCAAGAGGAGTCAGATAAGGAGACACCCCCAGAATCACTTGAAGACCTTGCCCCACTGGAATTAAGCACCCATGACTCTGACAATGAGTCATCCATGGACCAAGAAGATGCAGTCTAATAGATGCGGGAGGAGACTCGCACCAAATGGTGGCAAGAGTACGAGGCTGGTAGCAGTACTAAATCCAGCTTAGAAGATCAATTGCAGTGGCTTATCAAGGTTGTCACGGATTCATACACAGCTACGACTAAGGAAATATGCAAGTCAAACCAGGTAGAATTTGGTACGATAATAACTGTGCTCGACTCTATTTCTGATATTGTTTCGAAGCAACCATCGTCACAAACTGCATTGTAGGATAGCTTGTCAATCAGCATTAAGCCCCAAGTTCAGAATGTGCAAGATCCCTTGACTGTGATCGACGTGAGAAATGTAGAAGGTTCTCAGCAGTTGCACTCAATCCATAGCATGACTTTGGACCTGAACAAGCTATCCACTACAGAGTTGGTTGAGTTACAGCATGGCGCCGCATTGGAGTTGGCGACCCGATAGCAGGCATTGATGACAGGATATATCGAAGCCTGGGATTCTGCTGAGTAGCTGAAGAAGGATGCCGTGGAGCTGTATTAGGTTTGTGTGCAGTTAGCCGAAGAAAATTTGCAAGAAATCAACACGCTCAAGGTGACACAAGATGAGATGCAGTGGAAAGCTACTACAGAGATTACGGATCTCAAGAAGGCATGTGATCGCCTGATTATGGAGCAAGTGCAGTTGTGTGCACGGTATAGTTAATTGGAGTAGGCTATCTCTGTGGCCTGTCAGGACATGGTTGACACACCCCCTGAGCTCACCCCAGTCAAGAAGCCCCAGTAATTGGGGTAGACTTTGATTCAACTTCAGGACCATAACTTGTTGCTTCAGGCTCAAGCGTAGCCCACTACCCCACCAGAGCGGGTTGCGGAGCGTGAGGCCTCCCTAGAAGAAATTTCTACTTATTTTGGCCACATGGAGCAAGATTCCAAATCTATTATGGAGGAAACCATGCAGTTTTGGTAGATTATTGTTTAGGATGAGAAACTGGACCAGCTCACTATGCAGGTGCAATAACCAAAGGGTCAATTGACAACTTTGAAGTCAGCACTTAAGGCCATGTTGCTGATGGTGCAAATCACCCAGGCTACTGAACTAAAAGATCTCTAGCAGTGTGCTTCCCATCCCCAAGAGCGCCAACAAAAGTGCCATGAGCAGCTTGATGAATTCCAAGATATTGGTGGCCAATTGGCTGTGAAATCTGTTGCCACACTTTAGGCTATTTAGGAGAGTCAACAAATGGTAGACAACAAGGCTACTGAGGAGCACTTGGTCCAACAAATGGTGAGCAATTGTTAGAATACCGTTGCTAAGGTGCAGCTCCAAGTTCAAGAAGTTGCCCAAAAATTTACCGATTTTAAGGATAAGAGTGTTGCATACACCTTGTCAAATTGATGTGGCTCAAGGGAGAGCCACAAAACTGTGTTGGGGGCCTGTTGGCAAGGGGTTGGGGTGAGTAAGTTGTGTAGCATCGCAACAGCTGTGTAAGCTCACGCGACACCACACAAGGGCCGTTTAGCGTGATAAGTGGAGAAGTAACCACTTTTTGAATATTATATATATATATGTGGACCTAAATTTGTTGTACTCGATTAGTAGCGGTTAGAAATTAGTTAATAGTGGAATCTTGAGGCGAAGGCGTAAGCCTATTTCTAGATCCATTTTTGTAATGATAAGGAGACATGAATTTGGAATTGTAATTGTCACTTTTAGTACCAAGGATTGCTATGTCATCGCTGTGATTTTGTCTCGATCTCTTTTGATGAACTCTCTGGTTTTGGAGAAGGATGATGTAATGTGGTACATTAACGCAAGTTCAATATAAGATGTGGTTCAATCTCTATTTGAGTTATATTATGATGTGGTAGTACTTCTTTTTGTTATGATGATACAATGCAATATATGTAGATCTGTGTGATGCTATGATTCTGCTTCTGATACAATGATGCGATTTAGTTTCTCCTTGCTCTGTTAATGCGATCTGTTAAATCTCTGCGATTGTTGAATGTGGTATCCTTCTGTGATATGTTAAATATCTGCGATCAAGAAAAAGTGAACAAGAATTAGAGAAATATGAGGTTGAATTAGTCTCACTTAGAAAGAAGATTGATGAAGAATCCTTTCAATCAAAATTTGTGAGAAACTCAAAAAATCTAGATGACATCCTAATTTTCCAATAAAAATAGATTGGGATATGGCAAAGGAATGAAGTCAGAGAAATCATCACCCACAATACAAGATGGAAACAAGAGGAGTTATGTTGATATACTCAAAGACCTAGTTAAAAAGGGAGATAGTCAGAAATCTGATTGTTGTCAATATGGAAAAAGGCCAAATAAAATGTCAAGAACTCCAGTGACAAACCTAAATCTGCAACTCTTTTGGGTAATTTCTATGTCTGTAACAACTTTGGAAATAAAGAATTTAACTATAGGATGAACCAAAAACATAATTAGGAATATTCCTACAAAGAAGACAATTATGGTAATCCTCCAACAAGAAGAAATACGAATTTCTTTGCACCTTTACAGATGTATGACAAATAAGGTTACGAATTTGGTATGGGAATATAGCTAGAAACTTCAAAGCATTGAATCCCATCGAAAAAATGAGCCACAACTAGAGATAAGGAGAAAATAAAGGATTGGAGAAGAATAGAGTATGTGAAAGAAAATGGTCAATAGCTCTATGTTCCATATAAAATCAAAATCTATGGAATGTGGACAGTGGATGTTCAAAGCACACGACTGGAGACCCAAGTAAGTTCATTATCCTAAAACGAGATAAAAAAGGAAGAGATACTTTTGGAGATAATCTATCTTCTAAAATAATTGGGAAGGGAACAATGGCTCTTAGAAACAAGGTTAAAGCAAAAAATGTCTTGTTAGTATAAAAATTAAATCCTAATATCCTAAGTGTAAGTCAAACATGTGATCAAGGGAACATTTGCATATTTGATTCCAAGAAGTGTGAAATCAAAAAGAAAAATTCAGGAAAATTTGTTGGGACTGTTGTGAGAACTTCAAGTAATGTATACATCCTAGAAAATGAAGAACAATGTAATATGAGTCAAAATGATGAAAGTATGGTGTGGCATAATAGAATGGGGAACTTAAATTTCAACAACATTGTAAAAATAAGCAAGAAAGGTTCCATAAGAAACTTACAAAAGATCATAAAAGCTCCTAGCTATGTTTGTAGACAGTGTCTCCATGGCAAACAAACAAAATCAAGTTTCAAGATAAAAAAGCATGCAACATCACAACTATTAGAAATAATTCACACTAATCTCTATGGTCCTACAAGGACCCAAGTATGCAATGTGAGCGATAATTCATATTATTTATTGATGATTATACAAGGATGACTTTGGTGGCATTTATTAAATCAAAATCAAAATCCTTCATGAAGTTTAAAGAATTCAAAGCACTAGTTGAAAATGAAACAACTCTCAAAATTAAATGTCTAAGGTTAGAAAATGGTGGAGAGTTTACCTCGACTGAATCTCATGGTATTAAAAGACAGTTTTCAGTACCAAAAAATCCTCAGCAAAATGGAGTAGTTGAGAGAAATAACAAGACAGTTCAAGAACCAGCCAGAACCATGATAAATGAAGCAAAACTTCTAGAAAACTATTGGAGAGAAGCAATATACACAGTTGTTTATGAAGGATTTTTTGATAAGAAGAATAATCATTCTTATTGAATTTCAAGAGAGATGATTATAAGATAAATAGTAGAGTAAGGCCACCAAATCAAGAAGGCCACAAAATCAGCAAATCAAATCAGCAGATCTCTAGGCTAGAAAATAGGAAACATAAACTACTAGAATCTGAAATAGTAATTTCATATTTTATTTGCAAAAAATAGAATTTCCTAATTTATTCCCTAGAAATCTGACACCCCCCCTCAAGTTGGAGCGTAGATATCTATCATGCCCAACTTTCTTACAAAGAGCTCAAAAATAGGTCTAAAAAGTCCTTTGGTGAAGATATCGGCTATTTGTTGAGTAGTAGGAACAAAAGGCATGCAAACAAATCCAATATCAATCTTCTATTTTATGAAGTGTTTGTCAATCTCTACATGCTTTGTGCGATCATGTTGTATTGGATTTTGAGCAATACTTATGGCATCTTTGTTGTCACAATACAACTTCATTGGCATATTCACCGGCATCCGCAGTTCTTCAAGAATTCTCTTTAGCCATAGGATCTCACAAACCCCATTAGCCATAGCCCTATATTCTGCCTTGGCACTGCTCCTTGCAACCACATTCTATTTCTTGCTTCGCTACGTGACCATATTGACCATATTTCCCCAGACATAAGTACAGTATCCTGACGTGGATCTCCTGTCAATAACTGAGCCTGCCCAATCTGCATTAGTGTATTCCTCTATGTTCTGCTGTGTGGTCTTCTGGAAGAGTAAACCCTTTCCTAGTGTAATTTATAAGTATCTGAGAATCTGATAACTTTCTTCAAGATGTTTCTCATAGGGTGAGTGCATAAACTAGCTTACCAAACTCACAGCAAAAGCAATATCGGGTCGTGTATGTGATAAGTAAATTAACTTTCCTACCAACTTTTGATACTGAGTTGTATTCACTAGATCATCTTCCTTTTCATCTCCAAGTTTCTGATTGGGATTGATTGGAGTGTCTACTAGCCTACAAATGCTCATCCCAGTATCCTTAAGGAGGTCAAGGACATACTTCTGTTGGGAGACAACAATCCCTTTCTTTGACCGATCAACCTCCATTCCAAGGAAATACCTCAGATATCCTAAGTCCTTGATCTCAAATGTTGATGAGAGGGAAGTATTCAATCAGTTCATCTCAAGTATGTCATCTCTAGTGAGAATTATACTGTCTACATACACAATCAGTATCGCTATCTTCCCATCTTGCGAATGTCTTATAAACATTGTATGATCACCTTTCCCTTGAGTATACCCCTGACTTTTAACAAACTGAGTGAATTTCTCAAACCAGGCTCTTGGTGACTGTTTTAACCCATATAAGGACTTCTTCAGTTTACACACCTTTGTGCCAAACTTTTCACCAAATCCTAAAGGTGCATCCATGTACACTTCTTCCTCTAGATCTCCATTGAGAAATGCATTTTTTACGTCCAAATGTTGCAGAGGCCAGTCACAATTAGCTGCAAGAGACAAAAGAACTCTTATAGAGTTTAGCTTTGTGACTGGCGTGAATGTCTCCAACTAATCAATGCCATATGTCTGAGTGAATCCCTTGGAAACAAATCGATCTTTATACCGTTCTAGAGAGTCATCAAATTTATACTTGACTCTAAACACCCATTTGCACCCTACAGTTGTATTTCCACTTGGTAGATCAACTAACTCCCACGTGCCATTTATTTCAAGAGTTTTCATCTCCTCGAAGACAGCCTCCTTCCACTCAGGAACTTTTAGAGCATCCTGCACAATATTAGGAATCTCCATAGAAGAAAATTGTAAGGTAAAATCATGAAAAAAAGGTGAGAGATTTTCATATGACACATAATTGGACAATGGATGCTGCGTGCAAGACTTCACACCCTTCTGGACAGCAATGGGAAGTTCAGAATCATCGAACTCAGGATTGAAACTAGACTCGGGTTCAGAATTAGAGGACTCAGAACTCGAAGATGAAATGGGATGAAAATGAGGTAAAGGCTAGGTGACGACATTACCTGGGCAGTGCAAAGGATTGGAATACCCTTTATTTTGAGTTGTCCTCTATTGAGAGTAGACAATGTCAAATGGTACCAACTCTGTGGTTTTTTTTTCCTGTTTCTGTAGGAAGACCTGCCTTTTCAATATCTAAAAAACTCGACTCACTTTCTCCTGGTATAATAAAGCTTGAGTTTTCAGGTTGAATAATCAAAGTTGGAGAAGGATCATTTTGCGAGTCTTCAGTTTGGAAAAAATAATGAAACACAGCCGAATCTTTGTTTTGGTTCCCCCCCTGAAGATGAGGTGTGAAATAGGGATGTAATTCAAAAAATGTAATATCCATGGTGTTTGTGCCAGAAATTGTTTCCAAGGCCAAAGAAACAAGCCAACACAATCTCAAATAAAACTCAATAAAACAAACTAGGTTTAGGGTTTTTGATGTATTTTCTTGTTTATAAAATTTGGGGAAGGACAGGAAATACACTCATGAGCAAAGTAATAACTGAATCATAAACAAAAGAAGACAAAGATGCATAATATATTCAACAAGATCCAACAGAACACAGTATTGAAGTTCATTCATAAAAGACAAGCATCACCAGCATATAAACATAAACCAGTAATGAGTATATCAATTAAGCAACTAAACAAGCTAAAAAATGAAGCGAACACAGATATGAAGGGTGAAAAGTGTCATATATCTCATAATTTCATCATCAAATGCATACAAGAGTTTTGATACTTAACTCATGAACAAGTCTGAACTCATGAACAAGTCTGCAGACCTCCTGAAGCTATCCCAAAAATCGAACCTTTCTTCAGTCCCTTTGTCCCTCTTTTATATTTACAAAGAAGTAGTTCTATCTCCCCTTCATTAGGTCGAAATTGAAACTACCCAGCAGTTACATTAACTAACTTTCAACTAATTGACTAAAAATAGCAAATCGGATTCCTGGCAAATATGGAAAATTTCTGGAAAATAGGTGTCAAAGAAGCTTCCATATCTCTCAATTCGTGACACCTGTGTAAAAACAGAGAGAGGTTTTTGTAAATGGGTCCGTGATGGACAAAAACCTCTCTTGTTTTTTAAATATTCATCTTCAATAAATCATAATATGCCCCGAAAACTGAACACTAAAACAGGAAAATATTAAATATTTAAAATCCCTGAACATTAGGCTTCAAAGTTTAAGCCGAATCTTTCAAACCTTGATAGATGTTGAAAAATTGAGAGAGGTTTTTTTATATAGTTATATTATGAACAAAAACCTCTTTTTTTTTCAAAAATTCCTCTCCATTAGCTCGTGGTCGGCATTTTACCTCAATATCCCAAAACAGGACAAACTAGGCAGAATTATCAGTGATCTGTGCATTTTACTGTAAACTGGATGCTGCTTTACTGTGTCATAACTAGATATATCAGGAAAATTGTGATACTTCTTTTTTGGGCCTGTATATTGGCCATTTCCATGGGACCATAAAAAATGATCGGCTATAAAATGAATTGTTATAATATGATCCACTTCCCTGTAATCCATCTGATTCAAAGCCAGTGTTCAGAGCACCTTGTCCCTGTATCTTAATGAAGCCATATCCAATTGGTTCATTTTCAGATATCCCTGTAGGAACATCTTCATTCTCCTAACCATCCCCATCATCATCATACTTTTCCATCTCAGCATCAACTTCCACATCCGTCTCTTTAAAAACAGAGGTCTCCAACTCAATTCTCGTAGGCTTACTAACATTCAGTACACTGTCAATGCAAAGACCATCTGAGGAAGGTACAGGAACTGATACAGGAAATGATTCTGTCGAGAAAGAATCTGAGGGAGCTTGAGAATCAATAAAATGGATTTCATTAACATTTATAACATCAGGCAGTGGAGGTAAATCAATATAGGGGACAATCTCAGTTGAATAAAATCCACTTTCTAGACTTGTGTGCTCCATTGCTAGAACTTCTGTAACCTTGGGACAAATACTCAAATCTTTCCCAGACTTCAAATCATTGCCAGGAAAAGTCTTGTCAATTCTAGTTCCTTTGCTCTCTAATGTTTTAAACCTCTTCTATTGGAATAACTTCAGAATTTAAGCCATATGTGACCATTTCTCTGGAAACAAAATGCTCTACATGTTCATATCGAGTTTAAGATTCTTCAAACCATTTTTGGTCCTCTACTTTGTGGTTTGCACACCTCAGAGATGTTGCAATAAGCCATAACATAAACCCTAATGACAAAATAGCAACCATAAGAATCAAGATGAAAGGAACTGCCATACCAATGCCTATATTTCTCAAGGAACCTATCCACTCGCTATCCCCAAAAGACATATCTGACACGAGTGATATATTAAAGATGAGCATCAAAAAGAAGGATAACCAGGCCAAAACTTCCACAAAAAGAGATATTTTATGAGTGCCCATTATTGAACTTGGAGATGCCACTCTAAAAAGAGGTATTACAGCAGCTGGAAGTTGCATAGCCAACATGACCTGAGAAAATATCAGCAACTGATAAACATCTGCAGTCCCTGAATTCCATACATAAAGCATGGCTAGGGAAATCACACCTGTTTTCATTAAAATAAGTTGAAACCATATATGACGATCAATACCAAGGAAACCTTGCAAAGCAACTTGCTCTCCAATGGTCCCAATTAGTTGTCAACTGGCTGGCACAAAATATAGCCAGAAAAATGCCACAGGAGCGATTGAGCTTTTGAATATCTGTTCCTTCAATGGGTGCATATCCTGAAAATTTAAACTTCAACGCCCGCGTTATGAAAAGTTACTGCTGCAGAGCTCAACATGGCAAGGTTCACCATCAGAATTCCACCAAATGCAAATGCAATCTCCAAAACATTGTATGACACAATGTCCCAATTGGTATTTTTTACACATTTTTTTGCACAATCTAAGAGTGGAGGTAAACGTTATGAGGCATAATATTTGCACTGAGAAGGCCCACAGTTGTGTAAAGGCTTTCACGCTTTACTCTTGGAATCATTCCATTCACTATAGAGCCAGTATTAGAGTCTGTGGATAAAGAACCGAGTGCAAAAAATAGAAGCACCAATCCTGTTATGATTATAGATAATACTTCAGCACAGTGCTTTCCCAGAAGTGGTAAAACGAGCGGAAATAAAAGTGCATTAACTGTGCTCAGGAACACACACAGAAACATATCCAGCTCCAGTAGAATATTAATTCCAATAGCAGTTCCTAAAATCATCATTAAATCCAGAGCCATCACATAAGCCTCACATTGTAGCCATAGCAGCAAGCACACGGGTCGAGAGTACTCCTCACCACAAATCTTTTTTTTAATGCGGTGCTACAGATACTTAAAATCATTGCCTGAGCTGTCAGATTGTCCACCTATGGTCCATTCATTGTAGACTTGAATTCATGATCCTTTCTATCAGTATCTGAGGGGCTAATAAGGATCTGATCCTCAGTTTCATCATCTCTGTCATAATCTGGCAATCCCATTACTATCTGCATCTGATCAACATTTCTCTGAGTTGTTGAACTGACAACATCATCCATTTTTATAAAAATTATATCATGCATACCATTCCAAATATGGGTACAATCATTGATCTACAGGGTCATAAAGAATTCTGTGGCTCTTTAGATTACTCCCAACTATCACACTGGCGAAAACCTAAATTCCTCTGCAACGGAAAATTCCATATTTTTAGGCAATGTGTCTCCACCTCAGTGTTCACCAACTTCATAACCTTTAGTTTGAGAATCTCCTGCCGAAAATCACACCCCATTCCACGGTCTGTCACGATTTTGCCATAAATCGGCATACAGTTGCCAGACAGTTGCCGGAATCTCCCTCACATGAGACTGACGCCTGTTTACATGAAAAAAACTTGGCAAAAAACATATCAAACATGACCAATTATTTATTTAACACTTCCCTAGCGAAATCTCCAAAAAATCAGACTGAAAAATGACCATTCTGGCAAAAAACGATTTTCTTGTAGCGCCGCAATGTAATTTTTTTGCAGTTGCGCTACAAGAATAATTCAAAACCAACTTTGGCACTGTTTTACAACTTTTTTCCATTTTGCATGAAGTTTACGTGATGTTTGAATGATGGGTATGCTTTTAATATGATTTGTGAGTCCATTATTCAATATTATGACCTTTAACACCCTTCAAGAGCTAAGAAAACAAGCTTAATAAAACATATCTAAGCAAAAAATACAAATTTCAATTAAAACAAAAAATTCTACTAAAGTAAGCAAATAAGAAAATTGAAGCATATGAGCAAACTAAAGATAAAATCACAATCAAAATATAAAATTAAAGGAAACAAATTCATGACTTAACATCTGGCTGCAGATGCGAGATGAAGTCCTCCCTGTGAGGCTTCAAGAACCTGTAGACCAGTGCCTTCTTATTCTGCTACCTACTTGTCTGAAAAATATCCATTGGGCTATGGAGTCTTTATTGAATTCTTCACACACTGATATATACAATGAAAATCAAATCTCTTTCTCTGAGGAACCCTCCATCTACTGAGTCAAATCGAAATCTCATTTCCAATGTAACCAAGAAAAAATTTGATCAACCCACCAAAACTTGTTTCCAACTCCAAATATATATATAATCAGAAATATTGGAAAACATGAAGAGCAGAGATTTAACAACTTATACCCACTTTCATCAAATAATTTCTCTGAAATAACAGATTTATAACCTGGTATTGACTCTAAATAATCTGCTACTGGATCATAAAAATTTCCATAAGTTACCTCTCTCTGCTCTATGAAAAAGACAGGCTGTCCATAAAAATATTTTGATCCATGAATATCAATCAGGCATGAGCGATAAAAGACATCAGGATCAGCCTGAATTTGCTCTGTAAATTTTTGAATAGTATCACCGATAATGTCAACACTTTGAACCTCCTTTTCCCCACTGTCTTCAAATGAATGACTATCATGCATTGGCTTTTGCTATTCAAGGATAATAGACTGCATGCATTCTTGAATCTGCTGATCAGATTGTGACATATCACACACCTCACAAATTCTAGGTCTTTCTTTTCAATTTCATCATCATATCTATTAAAAATTAGACCATCTTCATAATGATTTTGAACAACAAATTTATCATAACCATGAATATAAACAACTTTTGAAAAATTTTGAACAACTTGGCCTTCATCAAATTTAGTATCAAAACCAAAAGGAATAGAATCTAATTCATCACAGAATTCTTGTCTTCGAACCCTAATCTCTTCATCATAACAAGGAGTATTCTGAGAAATTTCAAATGATGATGCTAAAGGTTCATCTTTTCCTTCAATACAAAGCTGATCTTTAACACAATAATGATTTTCAACAGTTTGTTGAACTAGAGATTGATCTTCAAAAGGATTAGCATTCAACTGGTTATTAAGGCTGTTGAAATCATTACGAGAATGTTCCAAACTATCTCTACTGATCTCATCACCTGAATAATCCATAAACTGACCTAAAACAACAACTTGATTATCATAATGATCATGGCATTCTTCCTTTACTGTAGTATCTGAAAATGTTACCTTTTCATCTTCAACAAATTCTAAAACTTCAACTTCTTCATGACATGTTTTGAACTCTTGATTGCACTCATCATCATGATTTTTTAAATCAGAAATTGTGTTATAAACATCAGCCTGCTCACAACAATCTTTTAAAAAGAGTTCAGCTGAGTACAGATACTTACAACGTTTCCGAAAGCATGTGTGGAATTCTTTCAGTGAAGAAATGCTAGCAGCGGGAAGAGAAAAATACCAATCTCGTGCATCTTGGTCCAGTGAATACATGAACATATTCATGAGCACATCTTCATGCTGGATATTTAACTGGACCATACATTGATGAAATTTGATGAGGTGATCTGATGGATTATCCTCTTTGCTTTCTCTAAACTGTGGAAGACAATCTCCCCAAACATCCATAATAGGTACTGAATTTGGAAAACCTGGAATATCAGAAAAATTGAAAGGTGCAAACCTTCGAGCCATAATAGCTTCCATGGACATCAGCCTATACATCTTGAAATAGTGGAGTCACCAATTAATTTGTCAAGACAGATTTAGTTTCTTCTCCTCAGAAAGAGAAAGGGGTGACAGTAGTTCAAATTAATTAGGGCTGCATAAAGCTGGGGATGACTGAAACCTTCTAATTCTTCCAACTCCTCTAGTAGCCACTGTGTCAAACTTTGGAGAAAAATAGCCTTCAAAAAGTGCTGGTTTAAGTTCACCTCTTAAAACCAGTAAAACTGATAAGTATCCCAGGGAAAATATGTCTTCAACTTCGTTCCCCGGCAACGGCGCCAAAGATGTTTGTGCCAGAAATTGTTTTCAAGGCCAAAGAAACAAGCCAACACAATCTCAAATAAAACTCAATAAAACAAACTAGGTTTAGGGTTTCTGATGTATTTTCTTGGTTATAAACTTTGGGGAAGGACAGGGAATACACTCATGAGCAAAGTAATAATTGAATCATAAACAAAAGAAGACAAAGATGCATAATATATTCAACAAGATCCAACAGAACACAGTATTGAAGTTCATTCATAAAAGACAAGCATCACCAGCATATAAACATAAACCAGTAATGAGTATATCAATTAAGCAACTAAAAAAGATGAACAATGAAGCCAACACAGAACTGAAGGGTGAAAAGTGTCATATATCTCATAATTTCATCATCAAATGCATACAAGAGTTTTGATACTTAACTCATGAACAAGTCTGAACTCATGAACAAGTCTGCAGACCTGATGAAGCTATCCCAAAAATCAAACCTTTATTCAGTCCCTTTGTCCCTCTTATATTTACAAAGAAGTATTTCTATCTCCCCTTCATTAGGTCTAAATTGAAACTACCCAGCAGTCACATTAACTAACTTTCAACTAATTGACTAAAAATAGCAAATCGGATTCCTGGCAAATATGGCGAATTTCTGGAAAATAGGTGTCAAATAATCTTCCATATCTCTCAATTCGTGACACCTGTGTAAAACATGAGAGACGTTTTTGTAAATGGGTCCGTGATGGACACCAAAATCTCTTGGTTTTTAAAAATTCATCTTCAATAAATCAGAATCTGCCCCACAAATGGAACACTAAAATAGGAAAATATTAAATATTTAAAATCCCTGAAAAATAGGCTTCAAAGTTTAAACTGAATATTTCAAACCTTGATAGCTGTTGCAAAATTGAGAGAGGTTTTTGTATATGGGTATCTTATGAACACAAACCTCTTTTTGTTTTCAAACATTCCTCTCCATTAGCTCGTGTTCGGCATTTTACTTCAATATCCCAAAACAAGACAATCTGGGCAGAATTATCAGTGATCTGTGCATTTTACTGTAAACTGGATGCTGCTTTACTGTGTCATAACTAGATATATCAGGAAAACTATGATACTTATTTTTTGGGCCTGTATATTGGCCATTTCCATGGGACCATAAAAAATGATCGGCTAGAAAATGAATTGTTATAATATGATCCACTTCCCTGTAATCCATCTGATTCAAAGCCAGTGTTCAGAGCACCTTGTCCCTCTAGCTTACTGAAGCCATATCCAACTGGTGCATTTTCAGATATCCATGTAGGAACATCTTCATTCTCCTAACCATCCCCATCATCATCATACTTTTCCATCTCAGCATCAACTTCCACATTCGTTTCTTTAAAAACAGAGGTCTCCGACTCAATTCTATAGGCTTACTAACATTTAGTACACTGTCAATGCAAAGGCCATCTGAGGAAGGTACAAGCACTGATACAGGAAATGGTTCTGTCGAAAAAGAATCCGAGGGATCTTGAGAATCAATAAAATGGATTTCATTAACATTTATAACATCAGGCAGTGGAGGTAAATCAATATAGGGGACAATCTCAGTTGAAGAAAATCCACTTTCTAGACTTGTGTGCTCCATTGCTAGAACCTCTGTAACCTTGGGAAAAATACTCAAATATTTCCTAGACTTCAAATCATTGCCAGTCAAAGTCTTGTCAATTCTGGTTCCCTTGCTCTCTAATGTTTCAACCTCTTCTGTTGGAATAACTTCAAAATTTAAGCCATATGTGACCATTTCTCTGGAAACAAAATGCTCTGCATGTTCATATCGAGTTTCTAATTCTTCAAACAATTTTTGGTCCTCTACTTTGTGGTTTGCACACCTCAAAGATGTTGCAATAAGCCATAACATAAACCCTAATGACAAAATAGCAACCATAAGAATCAAGATGAAAGGAACTGCCATACCAATGCCTATATTTCTCAAGGAACCTATCCACTCGCTATCCCCAAAAGACATATCTGACACGAGTGATATATTAAAGATGAGCATCAAAAAGAAGGATAACTAGGCCAAAACTTCCACAAAAAGAGATATTTTATGAGTGCCCATTATTGAACTTGAAGATGCCACTCTAGAAAGAGGTATTACAGCAGCTGGAAGTTGCATAGCCAACATGACCTGAGAAAATATCAGCAACTGATAAACATCTGCAGTCCCTGAATTCCATACATAAAGCATGGCTAGGGAAATCACACCTGTTTTCATTAAAATACGTTGAAACCATATATGACGATCAATACCAAGGAAGCCTTTCAAAGCAACTTGCTCTCCAATGGTCCCAATTAGTTTTGTCAACTGGATGGCACAAAATATAGCCAGAAAAAACGACACGGGAGCGATTGAGCTTTTGAATATCTGTTCCTTCAATGGGTGCATATCCTGAAAAGTTAAACTTCAACGCCTGCGTTATGAAAATTTACTGCTGTAGAGCTCAACATGGCAAGGTTCACCATCAGAATTCCACCAAATGCAAATGCAATCTCCAAAACATTGTATGACACAATGTCCCAATTGGTATGTTTTACACATTTTTTCGCACAATCTAAGAGTGGAGGTAAAATTTATGAGGCATAATATTTGCACCGAGAAGGCCGACAGCTGTGTAAAGGATTTCATGCTTTACTCTTGGAATCATTCCATTCACTATAGAGCCAGTATTAGAGTCTGTGGATAAAGAACCGAGTGCAAAGAATAGAAGCACCAATCCTGTCATGCTTATAGATAATACTTCAGCACAGTGCTTTCCCAGGAGTGGTAAAAAGAGCGAAAATAAAAGTGCATTAACTGTGCTCAGGAACACACACATAAACATATCTAGCTCCAGTAGAATATTAATTCCAATAGCAGTTCCTAAAATCATCATTAAATCCAGAGCCATCACAGAAGCCTCACATTGTCGCCACAGCAGCAAGCACACAGGTCGAGAGTACTCCTCACCACAAATCCTTTTTTAATGCGGTGCTGCAGATACTTAAAATCATTGCCTGAGCTGTCAGATTGTCCACCTATGGTCCATTCATTGTAGACTTGAATTCATGATCCTTTGTATCAGTATCTAAGGGGCTAATAAGGATCTGATACTTAGTTTCATCATCTCTGTCATAATCTGGCGATCCCATTTCTGTATGAGTCTGATCAACATTTATCTAAGTTGTTGAACCAGCAACATCATCCATTTTTATAAAAATTATATCATGCATACCATTCCAAATATGGGTACAATCATTGATCTACAGGGTCATAAAGAATTCTGTGGCTCTTCAGATTACTCCCAACTGTCACACTGGCGAAAACCTAAATTCCTCCGCAACGGAAAATTCTAGATTTTTACGCAATGTGTCTCCACCTCAGTGTTCACCAACTTCGTAACCTTCAGTTTGAGAATCTCCTGCCGGAAATCACGCCCCATTCCACGGTCTGTCACTATTTTGCCATAAATCGGCATACAGTTTCCAGACAGTTGCCGAAATCTCCCTCGCATGAGACTGACGCCTGTTTACATGAAAAAAAAACTTGGCAAAACACATATCAAACGTGACCAATGATTTATTTAACACTTCCCCAGCGAAATCCCCAAAAAATCGGACTGAAAAATGACCATTCTGGCAAAAAACGATTTTCTTGTAGCGCCGCAATGTAATTTTTTTTGCAGTTGCGCTACAAGAATAATTTAAAACCAATTTTGGCACTGTTTTACAACTTTTTTCCATTTTGTATGAAGTTTACGTGATGTTTGAATGATGGGTATGCTTTTAATATGATTTGTGAGTCCATTATTCAATATTATGACCTTTAACACCCTTCAAGAGATAAGAAAACAAACTTAATAAAACATATCTAAGCAAAAAATACAAATTTCAATTAAAACAAAAAATTCTACTAAAGTAAGCAAATAAGAAAATTGAAGCATATGAGCAAACTAAAGATAAAATCACAATCAAAATATAAAATTAAAGGAAACAAATTCATGACTTAACACATGGTAACAAATTTTTTTTGGGAAATGGATTCAAAACATTTATACCCCTTTTGAGTGGGAGCATAACCAACAAACACACATTTTGTGGCTCGGGGTTCAAGTTTTCCTAGATTATGACTATGAATATGAACAAAAGCGGTACAGCCAAATCTCTTTAATGGTAAAGAAGAAGAAAGCCAATTTGTTGGATAAAACTTATGAAAAACATCAAAAGGTGTTTCAAAGCTTAAAACCTTATTAGGCATTCTATTTATGAGATATGTAGCAGTAAGAACGACTTCACCCCAAAGATATTTAGGTACCTTATTGGTAAAAAGCAATTCCTGAACTACTTCCAATAAGTGTTTTTTTTTCTCTCAGCCAAACCATTTTGTTGTGGAGCGTCAACACAAGAGCTTTGATGAACAATTCCTTTTTCAAGAAAAAATTGGCCCAAAATGTTTTTGAAATATTCTCGACCATTATCACTTCGCAATATTTGAATATTTTTTTGAAATTTTGTTTGTACAATGGTGTAAATTTTTTGAAAATTGTTTCCACTTTAGATTTTCCCTTCATCAAATAAACCCAACTTAATCTCGTGTGATCATCAATAAATGTCACAAACCATTTTTCGCCAGAATACGTAGATGTTCTACATGGGTGCCATATATCACTATGAATCACAGTAAATGGTGTAGTTGGTTTGTAGGGTTGGGTGGAAAACGATGTATGATGATGTTTAGCAAATTGACAAACTTCACATTGAAAAGAAGATGGAATTTTATTCTAAAATAAATCGGGGAACAAGTATTTTAAATACTGAAAACTAGGATGGCCTAACCTATAATGCCATAACATAATATCATTATCTTTGGAAACATAAAAAAAAATTAAGCAAGTACTTTGACATCGTCTACTCGAGTTAGGTCCATCATCAAAATAATAGAGTCCATCTTTTTCCTTAGCACTGCCAATCGTCCTTCCCATGGTCAATTCCTGAAACTCACAATAAGAAGAGTAGAAATTAGTTTGACACTGATGATCAGAGGTAATTTTACTGATGGAAAACAAATTGCAAGACAAATTGGGAACATGGAGCACATCATGGAGGGTTAACAACGAAGTGAGTTTGATAGTTCCTATCCCGACAATTACTGAGAGTGAACCATCTGCAATTTTGAACTTTTTATTGCCTACACATGGACTATAGGATGAGAACAATTTGGAGCAATCAATCATATGATTAGTTGTGCTAGAATCAATTATCCAAGAATGAATAGAGTTAGAAATAACACCTAAAAACACAGTAGCAAGAGAGTTACCCTTTTGTACCAAAGAACAAGATGGAGTTAAGGACAGTTTTAGAGATTGAAACAATTTGTATAGGTGCTCTAGTTGGTCCTTGGTAAAAGGGACTGCATCTGAGTTGGTAGAAGGCTCATGAGTCTCTTCAGTAGTGGATTGGTAGGCGTGACCGTCACGTTTGGATTTTGGCTTCCAATTTGCTGGTTTACCATGAATATTCCAACACGTCTCCTTCGTATGCCATGGTTTTTTGCAATGCTCACACCACAGTTTCTTATGCCCATCGTTGTCAGAATCAACACCTCTTCACACAAGAGTAGAGCTTTCAGGTTCCAGGTTGAAACTTGGTTCGGTGTTGCATAGCATGATTTTTCTTCTTGAATCCTCACGTCTAACTTCAGAAAAAACTTCCTGAATAGAGGGCAAAGGCTTCCTGCCAAGAATGCAGCCTCAGACCTCGCCCAAACTCCAATTAAGGCTGGCTTAAAAAATGTAAACCCTGTCGTTTTCCTCTCGCTTCTTGTGGTGAGCATAGTCATTCAAATTCTCCTAATCATCATCATAACACTGATCAAGTTCCTTCCATAACGTTACTAATTCATTGTAATAAGTAGTAACATTGTGATCATTCTGCTTGGATTTCCAGAGTCGAGTTTTCAACTCAAAAATTTGAGAAGAATTCTCTAGGTCCAAATAAATATCTCGAATGGCCTCCCAGATATCTTTAGCATTGTGAAGAAATAGGTGAGGTTTTCCAATGGCAAGTTCCATGGAATTGATGAGCCAAGCAATAACAAGAGAATTTTCGGATTGCCATTTTTTTAGATTAGGGTCACCAGCAGCAGCTTTCGATATTTCTCCAATCAAATGCCCCATTTTGCCTTTGCCATCGATCAACAATTTTACGGACTGAGCCCAGTCGAGATAGTTATGCCCATTGAGTTTTATAACCATGAGATAAAGGGATGAATTCTGGGAATAGTAATCGGCAGAGACAGGCATGGGAGGAATAGTGGGATTGGGCAGCATGGTTTTGGAAGTACCGGAAGAGATGGAAGAGATGGTAGGATTTCTTTGGGTGCGGTTCATCGCTGAATTATACGACATCATCAGAAACAAGAACAAAATAGAAAAAGAGCATGAGGCTTTGATACCATGAATGATTTTTTCATAAGAAAAATAATCATTCTTACTGAATTTCAAGAGAGACGATTACAAGATAAATAGTAGAGGAAGGCCACCAAATCAGGAAGGCCACAAAATCAACAAATCAAATCAGCAGATCTCTAGGCTAGAAAATAGGAAACAAAAACTGCTAGAATCTAAAATAGTAATTTCATATTTTATTTGCAAAAAATAGAATTTCCTAATTTATTCCCTAGAAATCCAATAGTTTATATACAAAACAGAGGACAACTCAGAGTAAATAGTGAAAAAACACCTTACAAGATTTGGTTTGGTAGATGAACATCAGTTAAGTACTTTAGAGTCTATGGAATTAAGTGCTAAATAAATAAAGATGGTGATAATCTTAGGAAATTTGAGTCCAGGACATATGAAGACATATTTGTTGGATATTCATCTACCAAAAAGGAATACAAATGCTACAGTCTAATATCACACAAGATCATAGAAAGCACAAGTGTAATTGTTGATGACTCCAAACCAAGAAAAAATAAAGTTCAAGAAAATGAGGATGATGAAGAAACTAACGATGAAGAAAAGGATGAAGATTCTCAAAAGTAGTAAATTTAAAGGAAGAGAAAGATAAATATTCTATAAAAACAGAGGAAGATGAAGATTGTGACAAATAGGAGGCTTTAGAAAAAAGGAAGAAAGTGAATATGAAGACTCTCCTAGATCTGATACAAAAACTCCATGTAGAAGAATTCAAAAGAATAATCTTGAACTCTAATAATAGGTGACACAGATGCAGGAGTTAGTACAAGAAGAAGACTAATGTTTTAAGAAAACACATTAATATAATTGGTTGAGCCAAAAACATTTGCAGAGGATAGAAAAAATAATGATTGGATCAGAGCCATGAATGATGAGTTGAACCAAATAAAGAAAAAACAAACTTGGGAACTTGTCCTAAGAACAAAAGGCAAGAACGTTATTGGGACCAAATGGATCTTCAAAAACAAGTTCAATGAGGATGGTCAAGTCATAAGAAGAAAATGCAGACTAGTATGCAAGGGATATGCTCAAATAGAAGGCGTTGACTTTAAAGAAACTTTTGTACATGTGGAAATACTTGAAGAAATTAGAATGTTTTTACCATTTGCATTTTATAAAAACTTCAAAGTATGCCAAATGGATGTAAAATATGTGTTCGTTAATGGAGAATTGAAGGAGAAGTATATGTTGAACAACTTGAAGTTTTCTTATTATCAGAAAACATAGATTATGTTTGCAAACTAAAAAAGGCACTCTATGGCCTCAAACAAGCCCCAAGAGCATGGTACTCAATACTGTACAAGTACTTGAAACTGAAAGGTTATAAAAGAGGAGCCACTAACAATAACCTCTACATTAATTTTGAAGACAGAAACATTATCATTGTTGTTGTCAATGTAGATGATATCATCTTTGGAAGTGATCTACATGTTCTAAGTGTAAAATTTTCTTCATAAATGAAGAATGAGTTTGAAATTTCAATGTTGGGTGAACTGGCATTCTTTCTTGGTTTACAAGTCTCTCAAAATGAAAAAGATATCTTTATCTCTCAAACCAAATATATCAAAGACATGTTGATTTTTTTTAAAATAGGAGACTCAAAACCAATTAGTACTCCTATGGTCACATGCTACAAATTAAGAAAGAATGATGAGTCTTTGGATGTAGATCATACCATGTATAGGTAAATGATTGGTAGTTTGTTATATGTAATAGCTAAAATACTGGATGTGATGCATTCTATAGGCTTGGTCTCCAGATTCCAATCAACACCCAAATAAACCCATGTTTTTGGTCCAGGAAAGGGTAGTAGGAATAAAGTGCATAAGAAACAAATCTGCACAAGGATGAAAGCGAAGTGCTAGCGCAGGAAGAAAAAGAAAGCACGAGACATAATGAAGGAAGGAAATGAAACACAAAAAAGAGAAAGATGTGGCGAGGAGTAGTGTGACAAAGTAAAAGATAATCTACTGGCATGCATAAAAGGAACGGCTAGAAAGCGATAGTTCAGGAAGATCGTGGCTGCTAAAGTTTAAGTAAGCTGGTGGATGACGCACATATGAAGTAATAGGCTGATAGCACCTTGCTTCAGTCTATGACAGCTTGTAACCATTTTTTATAGCTGATTATGACCTGCACTAAATGAACTGTATGTAGTTGACCCTACATGGTCTTGTAGAAGTTATAAATAAGAGGAACCCATTTTGTAAAAGGGTTAGAAAATAAATGAAGAAATAAGAGAGAAGTTAGATAGTAGCATCGTAGAAGGTTGTTGAGCCATGGAACCCATTTTGCAGAAGGATTTCTGAATAGTAGGAGTCATTCTGCAGCTGAGTGCACAGATAGGAGTTAGAAGAGTCGATCCAGGCCGTGTGCGGATCAGTAGGAGCAGCTACAATAAAAGCATAATAAAACTAGAGAGCATGAGAGCGAGAAAGAGTTCGAGCCAAAAATACATATCTAAAAGAGTCTATGGTCAATTCGTAGAATGAATGGTACATATATTTCTCATTCCAAATGAAGAGAACCTTTGTGGTTTTTGTCGGTTGGGTTTCCACATTACATATTGTGTCGATTGAATGTTCTTGTTGAATGTTTTGTGGGTTATTTTGTATTGTTTATATTTGTTGCTTAAGTGAATATTGCAATATTGGTAAAATAAGTTGAATGAATGAATGACAAAGAGTCATTGAAACATTTTGGATTAATTCACATTCATTTACTATTAAATTGTTAAGGAATAAGTTGTGTCACACAGTTGCGCTGCTATCGAGTCAGTAAAAAGACTCCAACCTTTCAACTTTGTCGAACACCTTGGTTGTGCACTAGGGGACTGTAATCCATCGCCTAACTATGAAAACATGGTTCTGTAAGTTTCCCATTAAGATATCTCGGGTGAGGATGCGCCTGCGTCGTAGGTGTTGCTGACTGAGCTTGCTTTGTCGAGCCAATATATTTGGGTGTTTTGTGGGTTTGTTGAACTTGAGTTGTCAAAGTGAGGAAAAGTATCCAACAAATACCTGCAATAGGAATGGGTCCATCATTTCATACACACATTGGAAATGACACCTAGAAGCTGATACACATCCATGGAGTTACGACAAGGAACTCAGGATTGGGAGGAGGTAGTTAAACAATTCATGCACACATTTTCATTTGCTGATGACAATCTGACACTTAATTTTGTGCTTCAAATGATAAAAGAGAAAATATTTGCTGAAATCCCTGTCGAAGTGGTGAATTCCCACTATTGTAGTGCGACCATACATCAGAGGATGGATTGTTACAATTTGGCCGGAGAACCAGATGACGATCCTACCAACCTTAACATACCAGAGTTGGAGGGTATGCATGAAGTGGTATTTCGAGTGAACAGTTCCTCAATCCACTCAAAATTAAAAAAGTCAACATTGATTCACTGAAAAACTCAAAGTTCACAAATATTGGAGATTATTGGGATGATCAAACAATAGTAAAAATCATGGATTTGCTCTATGAATTCTAGGATCTGTTCCCTACCAACTTCTCAGAGATGAAGGGAATAGTAGGAGATCTGTGTGAGATGAAAATAGCACTGAAAACAAATGCAAAACCAGTTAAACAATGACCTTATAGTTTGAATCAGAGGTATAAATAAAAGATGAAAGCTGAGTTAGACCGAATGTTAGGCGTAGGAATCATTGAAACAGTTGAAGAATCATAATGGATCAATCCTATAGTGGTTCAGGATAAGAAGACAACATGTGAAATCAGGATCTGTGTTGACCTGAGAAAAATGAATGATGCATGCTTTCACTATCCATTCCCAACACCATTCATGGATGAAGTACTTTAAAGCATCGGAGGATAGGAGATGTATTCATTTATTGACGGATTTTATGGTTATCGCCAAGTTAGAATATCAAAGGAGGATTGACGAAAAATGACCTTCATGATAGAGTGAGGCGAGGCTGCTATCAGTATACTGTAATGCCCTTTGGACTAAAAAATTCTCATGCTATTTTTTCTAGAATAGCATTTTCTGCTTTTAAAGATTTCATACATAAATTTCTTGAAGTATACTTTGATTATTGGACTGTGTTTAGTCTAGTAAGAGACCATATTGAAAGTCTGCGCATGATGATGGAGCATTGTCACCAGTATCTGATCATGTTGAAATCAAAGAAATGTATTTTCTACGCACCATTTGGTGTATTGTTAGGACATGTAGTGTGTCGTGATGGAATTTTGCTCGAATCGATGAAAGTTGCGATTATTCTTGACTTACCACCACCTACATTAGTCATGCAACTAAGATCAATGCTAGGAAACATAGGATATTATAAAAAAATTATCAGAGAATATGCAGAGATAAATGCTCCAATGGAGAAAATTTTGAAAAAAGATGCAAAGTTCCAATGGATAGAAAGTTGTCAGGAAATTGTAGACAAGTTAAAGGCCAATATGGATACCACACCAATATTGGTATTTCTAGACTGGAAGAAGCAGTTCCATGTTCTTGTCGACGCATTGTCTATCGCACTCGGCATATTTCTGATGCAATGGGGTGAGGGCACGATTGATCACCCTATTGTGTTTGCTAGCAGAAAAATGTTGACGACGGAGAAAAAATAGACTATGACAGAAAGAGAAGGACAAGCCATGGTATATGCACTACAAAAATTCAGACACTCTTTGTTGGGTGTACATTTTAAAATGTACATTGATCAGTTGACATTAAAATACCTAGTCAACAAGCCAGTGTTGGGGGGGAATATATGTCGATGGATCCTCCAATTTCAAGAATTTGATTTTGAAGTCATTGTTAAACCTGGTTGACTGAATGTGGGGCTTGATCACTTGTAAATGATAGAAAGTGGTGAAGAACCAAAAAAACTAGAGGATAATTTGTTGTATGTGCAACTATTTGCGATCACCGCGTATGATAAACAATTTAACTCTATTATCCACGTATTGAGTACAGGTTATGTGCATGAAGGGTTCACCACTATGTAGAGGAAATACTTGATCATCAAATACGCCGATTTCACATTGATCGTGGGACAACTATACAAGATGGGCCCTGATGAAATATTGCGTTAGTGTATTTTAGAACACGAACGAACTTGGATAATGAGTGAAGCACACGTCGGTGCCATAGGATAACACTATCCTAGAAAGGAAAAAGTGCACAAGATATTGTAGGCTGGATTATGGTGTCCAACCATAAATATGGATATTAAGAAATTTTTTCGAATTTGTGATGTTTTCCTGAGAACAGGTAAACTGTTGAGACATGATAACCCTAGCACCACAAATAACCCTACAAACATTTGATAAATGGGTCGTTGATTTTGTTGGTCCTATGAGTCCACCAGGAAAAAGGACTGGCATGTACTATATTATTACAACAACATATTACCTAACTAGATGGGAGGAAGCAACACCTGTTAATTGTATTGATACGACTGCGGCAAAGTTTTTATTTAAAAATATGGTGACAAGATTTGGCTTCCCAAAAATTATTCTAAGTGATCAAGGTACGAATTTTGTTAACAAGTTGATTGATGAGCTTACTATAGAGTTCTAGATTTAGCATAGGAAGACGACACCCTATCATCCTTAGGTGAATGGAATGGTTAAAGCGTTCAACAAGATTATGGAAAATGCATTAACTAAAGTATGCAGTGCATGCAGAGATGATTGGGATCAAAACGTTTCAACTATGCTATGGGAATACAACACAACTTGCAAAAGATTAAAAGGACAAAATCCATTTAGGTTGGTATATGGAAAAGAAGTAGTTGCACCGATGGAATATATTGTGTTGAGCCTAAGAATTGCTGCGCTAACTGAAATGCATGATGTGGATGTTGTCGAGCAAATATTGTCGCAACTCGTTCAAATGGAGGAGGAACATTTTGTCGTAGGGTTTCATCAAAACATAGAGAATCAAAGATAAAAAGAATGGCATGATCACCATATTAATAATAAGCATTTCGAAGTTGGAGGACTTGTTTTGATGTACGACATCAAATTTTTAAAGAATAAAGGTAAATTTAAGACACATTGGCTAGGGCCATATGTGATTGCCCACATCACTGATTCAGGTGCAGCAAAATTACATAAGATGGATGGAACATCGGTCCTAGGAATGATAAATGGAAGCCAGTTGAAGCCTTACCAGAATGGCTATGACATGTAAAAGAGGAAGCTAAAAGAGAGAGAGAGAGAGAAAAGAAAAAAGAGAAAAATAAATTTTTCTATCGCATGTCTGCGACATGAATACATAAATCCCACAATAAAAGAGGGAATGATAATAAGACGTCGTTAAAGAATAGATACCCCAAAATATGTAGGCATTTATGACAGCGTAGTGTCATTAATTTGATAGGTCCAAGGAAAAATGGCGGGCATGATTTTTGGTCCCATTTGTCATCCTCGCAATAACTGTCTTGACAGGTACAGGTTAGAGTTCAAAGGTGTGAAATAAATTTTGGAATGGATCGAATAGGAAGCCCATGTGAATGACAAGACACATCTCTTACATCAAATGATTACATGCAGGATGAGCACCTATGTATAAATATGAGCCTTCAGCGTTAGGTTTCATTTTACTTGCGAGAGAGAAGAAGAGAGCACCAATGTCTGCAACTGTGAAGAGACGAAGGTGATGGTTATTTCGATTTCCAGTACCAGCCAACAATTCGACGTTACCAGCGCATCACCCTGGATGATATTGGAAGGGGTTGTATCATCGAAAGCATAACAAGCGCAACAAGAACTAGAACCAATGGTGCATCTGGCTCCACAGACTGTTCCTACTTCTGCTTCAACCTCGGTTAAGGATACATCGGTTAATATGCCAAGTTCAAGTCCACAACTGTTATGGAGAAAACTTCCTATGGGTTGGGGTACCACAATAGACAGAGTAATCGCAGAAATCAATCCTTTCCAATATTCAAGAGAAACCAAATATCTAACACTAAAGGATATTGATACATACCTTATTCCGGACAGTTGATGTGGATCCCCGTTGAGATTTTCCACTTTCACTTGTATAAGTAATTTGCTGTCTAAACATTCAGCAAACAAGATAAGTATGCTATATATAATTGTGTTAGACCTACTCGAGCATATACAATCAATAACATATAAGCATTTAAAAGCATCCATGGATTCAATACTCATTTAAATACACATTATTGGATAGGAAAAGATATTTCTATTAATATAAAATAGATATTACAATAGTGACAACCTTCGTCAGCATGTCTGCAAATCAGAGAAAGTGATTCCTCCACCTGGGCCTCCACCACTTCAATCCTACATCTCTCGATAGCAAGCTCATAAGCAAAGGAAATATTGGGAAGAACACAAAGTGCTCTAAGGGACAAAGGGATGCAAACTCAAGTATAAGCTCCAGCAACAATGGACTTGTCGAGGCCTGGAAAATAGTAGGCGACAACAGCAAGGGATTCTCCCCAGTAAACGTTCCCAAATAGCCCGTTACTATTTGGTATGGGAAATCCATCTGGTTTGTGGTCTGGCTACCGTAGATCAAGTAACAAAAAAAGAGAGTTTTACCAATTACGGCCCGGTCCACCGTGTATGTTTTGGTTTTTTATATTAAAGTATGAGATGTAAGTGCCTATCTAAGAATGCAGATTGATAGAGAATACGAGGAGCGGTCACAATGTGATGCGCAGGTTATTACCTCTCGTCTTAACTCTCTCGCATCTAAATCACACACAGCAATAAAACTAAAACTAACTTAACTAAAATGTCCCTAGGGAGAGAGATTATCATTTAATGAGTAATGTATTACTGTTCATGCATTAAGAAAAATCACAGGTAGCTGTTCTTTATTTCAAAACACATAAACATGAATAGATAGATGAACAACAATATAGCTCATTTTTTATGAAAAGCATTCATTACTCATAGTGGAAATTCCATAAAATAAACAAGAGAGCATTCATACAAGAACATAGGTTCAACAACTTAGAACGATATCACAGTTAATGGACAAAAGCTGAAAACAAAATAGTTCCCGTTCAACAACATCCATTCCACAACATTTGAACATTCCACCAAAGTTTTCTCCAATAGGCAAAATTGTAATTATCTATTGCAAAAGGAAATAGTTCTTCTTACAACATGTTCTCACAAGTCTAACTAGGAAAAAGTCCCTTCCCTTATCAAGCTATCCTATACTTATACTAAAAGCAAAACTTTTGGGCTGCCCCAAATGACTCTTGGGCTTCCCCAATGTTTCAACTCCCAAAATTTGTCCTATAGTGAGTGCTCATACATTTTACAATATTTAAAACAAAAAATAATAAAGCACTTCTAAGTAGATGGCCCAGCTTGATCATTTAAGAACTTTTTCCACGCTTGGGCTTCCGCTGCTATGCTCTCAAATTCTGAAGGTTCAAGAAAACGTATATTTATTTCATACTTAGCAGCCTGATTTTTAACTACTTCGATTCTTGTTGGGCTTAAACGCAGCTGATCTTCAAGAAAATGGATGCTGACTGCTATATGAGCTACGCCATCTTTCAGTATCTGCTCATCCAAGTCCTTGACTTGTTGTATCTTCTGCTCATCCTCCGGATACCTGCTCTGTAGAATTTCTGTGAGCAGCTCATGCTTTGGTAATGCCTCTAGTCTTTGTTCTACAGCAACTTGATAGCTGTTGCAGGTGACCAGCATCCTTCTACAATATTCAGTACAAGATCCTCTTGTTTTCTTCACAGTTTTCTTGAACTCCTATACTGTATTTATTGACAATTCTAACAAATCGTAATCCTACTTTAAGCTATGTTGATCTTTCACTGGTAAATCTACAGGAATTTATTCATTGTTCTCTATCCTTACTATCCTTCCAGTCAGGACTTCCAAAATGTCATGAGACCTATCTAAAAAATATGAGGTAGTCTTCAAACTTTCCTCCAATCTTTTATCTATCTACAAGACTTTACATCTTTCCTCTTCAATAGACACCTACAGCTTTTGCATTTTTCTTCGTTGGGCTAGGACATGCTCCTTTAGAGGCTGGATATTAGTTTTCTATTCATTGGCATCCTTCAGTGATGCTGCTAATGAAGTAATATGTCCTTCAAAATCTGCTACCTGCACTTGGAATTGCTTTTCTTTCTCTTCCATAGTATCCCTCTGTGCCTCCAACTCCACTATTTTGCTCTACAGCTAGTCCTTTTCTGCACTAAGAGTTTCATATGATGCTTTGAGTTCATACTTTTTTGTATTCAACACCTGATATTCTTGCTGTAACCTCTGCAATTCTGCTAGGTTATTCTGAGCATCCTTACCTGTCCTTTCCATGGAATCTTCCAAAGTCATCTTGTTTGCTTGACGAGTCTGAAATTCTTATTTTGAAGTCTTCACTTCATTTTGCATGTCTTCAAATTTTCTCTTCAGTTTATAACCTTGATTTTTCTCCTTCTTCAAAGTTTCCTTTAACTGAGCTGCATTCCTTTTTCACTGCTCTAGATCTGTCATTAGTCTATTTACATTATCTTCAGTGTCTTGTGTCAACGCCAGTCCAGCTTTGGATGTTAGTCGAGAATATTTATCTGTCCTATACACCAAAGTTTTATTAGTGACCATCATGCCTGATTGTCCTCCTGTTTTGACTTTTCTCTTAGTCCTTTTGACAATCCTATTCTTCTCGTTGTCATAAAAATGGTGCTAAAATCTCGGACTTCTTGTCCTTTTTCCTGCACAAAAGGTATCTGATTCAATTCAGAAAAAAACCACTTGTTCCTGAGTGCTGCCAGAAATTGCAGCAGGCTCCTGAGAATTGGGATTATCTTGTCCCTGCCCCTAATCTGTATGATCCTATACTTTTTGAGTGTCTGTTGGGTTAGAATTTTTCTGGTCTATTGTATATCCTGTCATCTTCAGGCCTTCAGTTTCCTTTTGTTTATTCTTCATCTCTTTGTCCTCCTTCTTCTTTCTTTCTTCTTCTGCCTTCTTTGCAGCTTCCTTTGCACTCTTTGCTGCTTCTTGTTCAGCTGTCTTTCTTTCCTACTCTTCACTCTTTAACCAACTTTCTACCTCCTATGCTAGATAAAATTGCCTGACTACTTCTTTATGCACTACATAATCAGTGGCATACTAGGGTAGTAGGGAAGGTGCTCTAGAGCAACCATACATTCTGATGTACATCCCTTCTTCAGTCAAATAATAATTTGCATGCTCCTCGATGACTTTAAGTGCCTTGTCAGACATACAATTGCATTATGTTAGGAAAATTAAATTGTATAAAGGAATAATAAAATGTTCACATATCTCTTTATAGTGGCTGTAATATTTATGTGCCCAAAATAGTTTGTACACAGCGTACACAAGGGTTCTGTCCCTATCCCAATTGCACCTTAAGGCTGGAAATGGCTATGTACATAATATACACTCCACTAGGATGGAGCTCATATAGAACACAGACTTCTTCTGGGACACTCCTCCCAAAGCTGAAGATATGCAAGCTGAGAGGCTGTTGGAAACAATGTTTTCCCAGTTGAATATAGTCCCCTGGGTGGCCACATAGAAGATAATGGGAATCCATCCCAACTTGAAACTTTTTCCATGAGCTTTCCCAAACACCCTGTTCAGCATCAGTGCTATAAACCTATAAGGAGTCCAGAGAGTGGCTGTGTCATACTCTCCTGATGACCTGGTTCGAAAATTCTTCTTTGGTATCATCATCCTCTTCACTCTTTCAACCAAGTCCATGTTTATTTCCTTCAACCAACTTTCAGTTAAGTATACTTGGGCAGGAGGTAGATGATAAGCCAGTGAGTCATAAATAGGACTATAGGATGCATAGCCCTATTTGGGAGCATTGGCTAAAATCATTGTGGTCACATCGGCCTTAGGTAGAATCCAACTTATCACCTCTGAGCATGGGAACAACTCAGGTCTTGTGGCTACCTTCATAAGAGCTGACTTCTCTATGTTGGAATATATGGTCAATTCTTCAAATCCAACATCGGGTACATTTTGATTTGAAATCATCCAATATATTTCACCCCACTTATAATCAGGATTTACCCAAGTGGTAGCTCTAGTGTCTTCATAGATATATTCTACCTTGGTAATGATTTCCACATCAGGTTCTCCTTCAGCAACAGGGGCCTTCTTCTTCTATCTCTTAGACATGTCGCCTTTGAATAAATTGCCCTATCATAAACCAAAATGCATTTAGGATATTTGAGATTTTAATCAGTATTTGAAGAATGAAGAAAAATTGTATAAACATTTACCTCTTCCATATTTCCAATAGCTAAACCTATCAGAATGCAAATGCAAAATCGAGAATAACTAGCAAGAAAACTTCTGAAAATTGCTAAGTCTGAAAAATCCTAAGTCTGTCTGCAACTAGCAATAATTGTGATTGACAATACATCACCTAAATAGAAATTGCAATCCAATTCTTTGCCATAACTAACCCTCATATTTAGTAATCGAAAACGCGTGAAACAATAACCTCCGACGTTTAGAAAAAATGGGGAAAAATCCTATGAAGGAAAGAAACTGAAACTTCCCCCTCTCCTGGACAACCATAGACAAACCCACAAAAACCAGTGTAGACAACGTAATGCTTATCTGCACCAGCTACTGAAACCTTCAGACTGGGTTCGAATCCTCATAACAGCTCAAGAAAAAAAAAACCCCACCGTAAATGCTGTGAAACTGACCAATACTCCACGTCGTAAGGATGCAAAATCAGCCTTAGATGATGAAATACCAACGGCAGGAATGTCTAACTAGAGGACAAAACGCTAGGTCCCAAAAAACTCATAAACTTAAAAGAAAGGGGAAAACATGGTTGGCCTACCTGGTAGACGAGTTGTGCAGTTGACAAGGAAATCCAAAATCTCCATGGAAACACCTCCCACGAACAAGATCCCAAAAGCTAGGAACGGACGCACAGTTCAACTTGACAGGGACAGATTAAGCACGAGTTCACAAAGATAAACAATAAAATAATAACCCATCCCATATATATAGACCTCGATGAAAAAACAGTGAGCGGGAAAATGTTTCTATTAGACAGTGGGACAACTAAGGCATCGGGCGGTTAATCCAAAGAGGAGCTGTAACGACGGGTGACAAACATACTATGGGTTCTGCGACACAATAAAAATGACGAAATAAAACACTAAAACTTGCAGCATTGGACATCAAAATGACTATAGCATCGGATGGTTAGTTGAAAGAGGAGCCGTAATGGCAGAAGTCACATGAACCAAAATTTCTGCAGAATAGTAAACATTGGAGAAAAACATAACAAACCATCGGTGAAAATCAAGAGAAACATCGGTGAAAATCAATCAAACCATCGGGGAACGAAAAAACTACATGTCGGATGGCTAGTCTGCACTAGAGCCACAATGGCGGGATTCAAATTGACTACAAACTCCATGGCAACCAAAAACATCGGTGATTGAAACACCTAAAGAGAAATCCCCTGATCATATGTCTAACATAGTTCCAATAGAGAAACAAGCAAAATAAAAGACCCCGTGGGATTGACAAAGATAAAGGCCTTTGTCGGAGTGCTTGCAATCTACCATCTGAAACAGTGGCCACACAAAGGACTTATGCTTCGATGGTGATGAGACGAAAAATGCCGATATGAATATAAAAACTAAAAATGTGTCGGTGAAAACAAGGCTTTAGATCGATCCATTTGTTAAGTAAGATTTCACAATGGTGGCTGCGTAGATGACTACGGCCCTGATTCACAGTTTGATAAGATTCTGACAACAAAAAGAAAATCATCCATAAGTCAAAACATCAACAGACAAAGATAGTCATTCAACAATTTACATCAATTTAACCTCAAAGATCGAAATCTGTAGAAGAGGACAACAAAGTTCGTCCATCAAAAGAAAATCCAAGAAAGATAAAATTAAAAGGAGGGTCCAAAATTTTTATAAATTTGGGAAAACGTTGCAGCTGTAATAATTGGCGACTACTTGGTGAACCCGGATCTATGGACAATTTCTTCCTTAAGTAACAAACTGTTTAACAACAAAACCAACATGTGAATTCTTCTAGATGTCTATAATTCCCAAATGGAAACTGTATTTACTTTTAATCATTGATGATAGTCCAATTAGGAAAATGGAAACTAGGATTTCAAAGTCAAGATAACTCTTTAGAGGCCAGGAATATGAGTTTCATTTATTACCTCTGTCTTCAGGTAGCTTCCAGCTTGGACACCATAGGATTGTAACACATGGTAAACGTAAATATTCATTTGTTCCTCATTCCCATGCCATTTTGCACTTTTTGTGCTTTGGAATTTTTGTCCTTTTATTTGAGTCCTCCTGCATGCCTTTCATTTTGAATTTTTTCATTTAGGATCCTCTATCCATATAGTCCTTTTGTGTGAGAAGTGTATTTACTTTTCAACTCACGGACAGAGAATAACTTTTGGCAATTTTGTACTCATATGATTCAATATTTTATTTTGATACATATTGCTTTCTTAGGAGTTTTGACTCTTATTTTCCTTTTGGCTTTCAATTCTTGGCATGGGATCATTTATGTATACTATACTATTTACCCTACTTCCTTTCCATGGGTCTTTTGCTGTCACCCCCTAAGACATTTTAAATGTGAGATGGATGAAGCCTCGAAATAGTATTCCAGAATTTTTGATCCTGGGTTATTTTACAGGGATTAAGTAGGACTTCAATGTGTTCATAGCCATTTAGGAAAACTGTTTAAACTAGAAGAAATTCTTTTAGATAAAACAATAGTACACAGTCTTATAATCAAGTATTTTGATTAATACAGAATTCTGATGCTCTCCATGCAACCAAAGTTTGCCTCCTTTTTATTGAAATCAACCAAAATTTAACTAAAAGCAAACTAAAACAAAGTAAACCAAAAATAAACAACCAAATCAATTTATTTATGTACAAGGTCATCAAGCAGTAAAAGTCAAGAAAATAAAAATTTGAGAACTAAATCACTAACTGGTTAGTTCTCTGCCCACCCCTATAAATCAGACAACTTGTAAGTTAAGGGGCTAGGCTTGAATACAAAAAGAGAAATACCTAACCATTATCTCATTCTACTGTTCTTGAAACAAAAACTACATCTGCTATTTTACAATCAATCTTATCAGCCCGTGAACATTGAAGGAGATCAGGCTGGGTGTCTGATATGTTGTTGGCTTCTTCTGATGCAAAGTTTCCCGGTTCAAGTTCAATTATATAATTTACCAATACATAATTCACTGATTCATTTTTCTCTTCCAATTGTGTGACATTGTGTTTCATGTAGGGTTCTCTTAATATTTTAATTTGATTTGGGCTTCCCTTCTAAGGAAACCACAAATTTGACTAATCTGCAGCACAATACCCATTTAGTCTTCCTGACCAGTCTCAATTAAAAATAATTCCATAACCATTAGGTATGTCTGCTACCACAATATCAATGTACTGACAGATCTTTTCATTTGCAGATAATCGAATCAGGACATCCTCCATTTCCTCGACTACTTTCACATTGGTCCTGTCTAATTGAGTAACCTCCCAGGTAGTAGTTTTAGGCCGTCCATTAATATTTTTGCAGATTGCAAGTGGCATAAAATTTACTGATGATCCTGAGTCTACCAAATAATTGTGCACATTATGTTTTAAAAACTCCAAAGTCAGAAGGAATGGTGGGGTTTTAAACCTAGTCTTACCTCCCACACTTGCTTCAACAATCTCTTCTATAGGTTGGTTGTTGGTGGGAAGTTCTTCCTCTAGTGCTTCAGGTGTTTTGAGATTTTCCTTGACATTACCCACTTTGTCTTCAATAGGCTTAGCAGGCACGTTGACTTGTTTCGGATCTTGACTGCTAATAGTAAGTTCAGGAATTTGATCATCTGTTTTGTTCTTCTGTAGTTTCTTTACATTCTCTTGCAATTTCTTGATCTTTGGGTGTATTGAATTATCTTTATTCACCAATCCTATCTTTTTGTTGTCACAGTTTTTTTTGATATCTCCTCATGTTTCAGAGTACCTTCTTCTGTATCAAAAAGTGAGACACAATCCCATATTACCAAAGCATCATTCTCTTGTTTTTCTATGGATTTACCACCCTTTTCTTCTTCATCATTAGCCTTTGTTAATTTGGAATCCAACAGCTGATTCATCACTAATGTCATTGAATTTATCCATTGAGGAGAATTTTTTTTAGAATGGGGTTGCTGGTGCAAAGTGCAAAAGTTATCCATACATACCTCCATTAAGTTCATTGATACAAGACTGTGTGGAGGAGGTTTAGACTGATTGTCATCCTCTCTTCTCTTGTAGTAAGGCTTATACGCTTTTTGAGCTTCCTTTTCCTTTTCCAAATCTATTATTCTATTAGAAAGTTTCTGCATCATCTTTAACATTCCTTCAAAATCATGTGATTTCTCCTCTTTAGGCTTAGACAGTAATAAGGCTTTCTTCCCAAAAGTTTTCTCTCCTGACTGTTCAGGATAATTTTCTATGCTTTCCTTTTCAACTTCTACTCTCTTAGCCTCTTCATAAGTCTCTGATAATGTAGGTTTAACTTGGGCCTTTGCAAACATGGCCAAGTTAGGACCCAAAGCTGAAGTATAATACTCAATAAGAAATTTATCAAAGGGCTTATCAGCTATAGAGAAATTCTTAAGATAAGCAACAAACCTTTGGGTAAAACTATGCACCTTTTCTTTTCTTTCTTTTTTTAAAGTGCACAGTCCTTTCATGAGAGCTGCATGAGTCTTCCGGGCTGCATATTTGCTTTTGAATATCCTTTCAAAAGTATCCCAGTCTGGGATTGAGTTTGCAGGTAGACCAAAATACCATGAGGGTGCTGCTCCTTTAAGGGTATGTGGAAAAAGTTTGGAGACTAGATCTTCATGTTCTCCAACCTTTAGTCCTTCTATGGCCAAGTAGAAACTTTGCAAGTGATCACCTACTAAAATATTTTCACTTGGATCAAATTTGGGCAGCATTTTCTCAAAATCCTGAGGTAATTCATGCAAAGGAGATGTTAGGTTTAAAGGTGATCTGGCTTTCCAAGCAGGTGGTGGATTTGGTGGGTTAGGTGGCTGATTAGCGTTTACGCCTGCCATGAGTCTGGGTGGAGAGTGAGGTGGTGAATGAACAGGTGAACAAAAAGGTGTGTTTGGGCCCACTTGATTAAAAGGCTGAACAACTTCCTGCAAGGATGTTTCTACCAATTCTTCCAAATCTCCAACCAAAACTGAGCCTTCCAATACAAGACGGTCTTTTTTCTTATACTCTCTTATGGGTAAATAAGGGATAATCAGTAATCCTCCAATACTTTTCACATATTCCCTAGTATGTCTTCTCAGATCATTAATTACTTCGTTGTTTATAGAATACAAATGTTCTTTACCTTTCTCTTTAGGAATCAGATTGGGAAATGAAGTGCTTTCAAAATTATCACTGGTGGAGTAATTTCGAGGAAATGGTTTTCCTCATCCAGCCATGCACTGGCGGCCCTCCTTCTAGTGCCAAAAACTATTGAGGCCTATAAAATCGTAGGTGACAACAGCAAGGGAGTATCCCCAGTAAATGTTCCCAACTAGCCCGTTACTGTTTGGTATGGGGAATCCATCCAGTTTGTGGTCTGGCTACCATAGGTCAAGTAACCAAAAAAAAGGGTTTTACCGGTTACGGCCCGGTCCACCGTGTATGTTTTAGTTTTTTATATTAAATTATGAGATGCAAGTGCCTATCTAAGAATGTGTATTGATAGAGAATATGAGGAGCGATCACAAGGTGATGTGCAAGTTCTTACCTCTCGTCTTAACTCTCTCACATATAAATCACACACAACAAGAAAACTAAAACTAACTTAACTAAACTGTTCCTAGGGAGTGAGATTATCATTTAATGAGTAATGTATTACTGTTCATACATTAAGAAAAATCACAGGTAGTTGTTCTTTATTTCAAAACACATAAACATGAATAGATAGATGAACAACAAGATAGCTCATTGTTTATGAAAAGCATTCATTACTCATAGTGGAAATTCCATAAAATAAACTAGAGAGCATTCATACAAGAACATAGGTTCAAAAACTTAGAATGATCTCACAGTTAATGGACAAAATCTGAAAACGAAATAGTTCCCCTTCAACAACATCCATTGCACAACATTTGAACATTCCACTAAAGCTTTCTCCAACAAGCAAAATTGTATTTATCTATTGCAAAAGGAAATAGTTCTTCTTACAACATGTTCTCACAAGTCTAACTGGGAAAAAGTCCCTTCCCTTATCAAACTATCCTATACTTATACAAAAAGAAAAACTTTTGGTCGGCTGCCCCAAATGACTCTTGGGCTTCCCCAATGTTTCAACTCCCAAAATTTGTCCTATAGTGAGTGCTCATACATTTTACAATATTTAAAACAAAAAATAATAAACCACTTATAAGTAGAGGGCCCTGCTTGATCATTTAAGAAATTTTTCTTCTGCTGCTATGCTCTCAAATTATGAAGGTTCAAGAAAACGTATATTTATTTCATACTTAGCAGCTTGATTTTTAACTACTTCGATTCTGGTTGGGATTAAACGTAGGTTATCTTCAAGCAAATGGATGCTGACTACTGCATGAGCTATGACATCTTTCAGGATCTGCTCATCCAATTCCTTGACTTGTTGGATCTTCCGCTCATCCTCCTGATACCTGCTTTGTATCATTTATGTGAGTAGCTCATGCTCTGGTAATGCCTCTATTCTTTTTTCTGCAGCAACTTGACATCTGTTGTAGGTGGTCAGCACCCTTCTGCAGTATTCAGTACAAGCTCCTATTGTTTTCTTCAAAGTTTTCTTGAACTCCTCTACTGTATTTATTGAAAATTCTGACAAATCATAATCCTGCTTTAAGCTATGTTGATCTTTCACTGGTAAATTTGTAGGAAGTTCTTCATTGGTCTCTATCCTTACTATCCTTCTAGTTAGGACTTCCAAAATTTCCTGAGACCTATCTACAAAATATGAGTTAGTATCCAAAATTTCCTCCAATCTGTTATCTATCTGCAAGACTTTACATCTTTCCTCTTCAATAGACACCTGCAGCTGGTGAATTCTTCTTTGTTGGGCTAGTACATGCTCCTTCAGAGGCTGGATATTAGTTTTCTATTCACTAGCATCCTTCAGTGATGCTGCTAATGAAGTAATCCGTCCTTCAAAATCTGCTACCTGCACTTGGAATTGCTTTTCTTTCTCTTCCATAGTAGCCCTCTGTGCCTCCAACTCCACCACTTTGCTCTGCAGCTGGTCCTTTCTGCACTAAGAGTTTCATATGATGCTTTGAGTTCATCCTTTTCTATCTTCAGCACCTGATATTCTTGTTGTAGCCTCTGCAATTCTACTAGGTTATTCTAAGCATCCTTACCTGTAATTTCCATGGAAACTTCCAAAGTCATCTTGTTTGCTTGAAGAGTCTGAAGTTCTGCTTTTGAAGTCTTCACTTCATTTTGCATGTCTTCAAATTTCCTCTTTAGTTTATAACCTTCATTTCTCTCCTTCTTCAAAGTTTCCTTCAACTGAGATGCATTCCTTTTCAACTACTCTAGATCTGTCATCAGTATGTTTACATTATCTTCAGTGGCTTGTGTCAACTCCACTCTAGCTCAAGCTGTCAGTCGAGGATCTTTATCTGTCCCATACACCAAAGTTTTATCAGTGACCATCATGCCTGATTGTCCTCTTGTTTGGACTTTTCTCTCGGTCCTTTTGACAATCCTCTTCTTCTCCTTGTCATAAAAAATGGTGCTAAAATCTAGGACTTCTTGTCCTTTTTCCTGCACAAAAGGTATCAGATTCAATTCAGGAAAAAACTACTTGTTCTTGAGTGCTGCTAGAAATTGCAGCAGGATCCTAGGAATCAAGATTATCTTATCCCTGCACCTGATTTGTATGATCCTCTAATTCTTGAGTGTCTGTTGGGTCAAAATTTTGTAGGTCTATTGTAGACCATTTAGTTTCCTTTTGTTTCTTCTTCATCTCTTCATCCTCCTTCTTCTTTATTTCTTATTCTACCTTCTTTGAAGCTTCCTCACACTCTTTACTGCTTCTTGTTTAGCTTTCTTTCTTTCCTCCTCTTCACTCTTTAACCAACTTTCTACCTCCTATGCTATCCTCCTAGCATCCTCTTCCATTTTCTTGGCCTCCTCTTCTTTAGCTTTCTTCTGTGCAGTTTGGCCCTTACTACCTTTTATTGTAATTTTCTGCTTAAATATTCTCTGGAATGCAGTTATATTCCTTGCATTCCTGAATATTTCCTCATCCTTGTCCCAGAAATTTGCATATTCAAAATGAAAATTTGCTTCTTTGCAATGCTCTGCAACCTTCTTTTGGGAGTCATTTTTGTGGAAGCTCATCTCCCCAAAACGAAACTACTCCAACTCTTGTACAAATTCAGCAGCTTGTTTAATATTTGTAAACTTATAATTCCCTATCCAAAAAGGGATAGCAGAGTAGGCTTCCTTTTTATGCTCAAACAGGAAGCTTCCCACACCATCTAGATAAACTTTCCTAACTACTTCTTTATGCACTACATAATCAGTGGAATACTGCTGTAGTAGGGAAGGTGCCCTAGAGCAACCATACATTCTAATGTACATCCCTTCATCAGTCAAATAATAATTTGCATGCTCCTCGATGACTTTAAATGCCTCCTCCGACATACAATTGCATTCTGTTAGGAAAATTAAATTGTATAAAGGAATAATAAAATGTTCACATATCTCTTTATAGTGGCTATAATATTTATGTGCCCAGAAGAGTTTGTACACAGCGCACACAGGGGTTCTATCCCTGTCCCAACTGCACCTTAAGGTTGGAAATGGCTATGTACATAATATACAGTCCACTAGGATGGAGCTCATATAGAACTCAGACTTCTTCTGGGACACTCCTCCCAAAGCTAAATATATGCAAGCTGAAAGGCTATTGGACACAATGTTTTCCCAGTTGAATACAGTCCCCTAGGTGGCCACATAGAAAATAATGGGAATCCATCCCAACTTGAAACTTTTTCCATGAGCTCTCCCAAACACCCTATTAAACATTAGTGCTATAAACCTATAAGGAGTCCAGAGAGTGGCTGTGTCATACTCTCCTGATGACCTGGTTCGAAAATTCTTCCCAGGTATCATCATCCTCTTCACTGTTTCAACTAGGTCCAAATTTTTTTCCTTCAGCTAACTTTTTAGTTAAGTATACTTGGGCAGGAGGTAGTGATAAGCTAGTGAGACATAACCAGGACTGTAGGCCACATAGCCCTATTTGGAAGCATTGGATAAAATCATTGTGGTCACATCGGCCTTAGTTAGAATCCAACTGATCACCTTTGAGCATAGGAATAGCTAAGGTCTTGTGGCTACCTTCATAAGAGCTGACTTCTCTATGTTGGCATATATGGTGAATTCTTCAAATCCAGCATCGGGTATATTTTGATTTTAAATCATCCGATATATTTCACCCCACTTATAATGAGGCTCTACCTTGGTGGTAGGTCTAGTGTCTTCATAGATATATTCTACCTTGGTAACGATTTCCACATCAGGTTCTCCTTCAGCAACAGGGGCCTTCTTCTTCTATCTCTTAGACATGTCGCCTTTGAAGAAATTTCCTTGTCATAAAACAAAATGAATTTAGGCTATTTGAGCTTTTAATCAGTTGTTGCAGCCGCAACCATTCTCCCCAAATTTCTTAAAATTTTGGGCCCCTCCTCATGATTTAGCGTTGTTCTTAAATCGTAGGATCCTGGAACTTATTGGTTGGGTTTTAATTTCGAATGATTGTGTAGATTGATTTTCAGCCGGTTTCAAGGGTGGCTTGTGTTTGAATTTTGTGATTGATCACAGATGTGAGTTTGGTTTACTAGCCAGTGATAAATCAGATCTTTTGTTCTTTGAGTCCGTGGTTTCGGAAGTAAAATTGGTTTTAAACCTTTGCTGATTTTTTGTTTTAAAAAAGCTTCCAAACACTTAATTTTTCTGTTAAATCGGGCATCACACTATGTTAAATCGACTGCTTTTGTCCTTTTCCCTTCCACCGTTGTGGCTCCTAAAGCGGCTTAGCGTCCGAAGCATAAAGAGCTCCAACTGTCGATGCATGTTGAACCTTTTCGTCGCGGACCCGTAGTTTTTCTCTTCTGCCGTTGCGGCTGGGAAAGTCATTTGGCTTCCGATGTGGTTACCCTTCCGATTTCCGATTGGGAATTTTACCGCCTTTCAGTCACTTGTCCGTAACCTATGTCTCTTCCGCCGTTGCAGCTGGGAAAGCCGTTTAGCCTCCGATGTTAATATCCTCTAATTGCTGATTTAAAGTCTTCCCACCTGCGGATTGGTCTACCCTTCCGATGTTGGTATTTTGAGCCGCCGATGAGTTTCCCATTTTCTGCCATTGGTGATGTTTGTCGAGCCTGGAGGTGGTTGAGGTAGTGGTGTTGGCGTTGAACAAGTGGTGCACCTGGCCATTTCTTTTGGGTTGTCTGTTTCAGTTGGTATAATGTGCTACTTTGTTTTATAACACGGTCCCGATGAATGATACACTCTATTGAATCGCAGGTGGACTCAAAGGACGTCTTCGGACTACCAGAATGCGAAGGCATAGCGAGGCAGTTTTAGGAAAGGTTGAACTGTAGCCATCAGGATCGCGAGAAAGACAAGCTAAGGAAAATACAAAATGGATGGTGACAAAGGCATAGCCCAAAAGATCTATCCGTTACTAATCAGATCATGAACGCATACAGAAAATAAGATGAGAAGATGAAGCGTTTTGAAGGAAGGGAAAAGTCACACGTTTGGGGGAAATCGAAAAGATCTACTATTTTGTTTAAATACTTGAAAGTTAGAAGTTATGGGGGCTTTTTCCCTGGCAAAATTGTAAACCTTTTGCTTGTAAGAAGAACTATTTCGTTTTACAAACCAGAAAGTGAAAATTTTATCTGTTGGAGAAAGTGCTATGTGGAATGGATGAATGCGTTTAAATGAGCAATGTTGAATGTGAGCTATTTTGTTTTTAGATCTGTCTCATTAGCTGTAAGAGTGTTCTAATTTCTTGAACCTATGTTCTTGTCTGAAGATTCTTCCGTATTTTTATGGTGTTCTTCCACTATAAGTAATGGGATGTTTTAATTGTTGATGAGCTATCTTGTCATGTATACTTTTACTTCTGTTTATATGTTTGGTTATAAGAACAGCTATCTGTGATTTGCCATAACACCTTAACAGTATTGCATTACTCATGAATTAATCCAGTTCTCTAGAGATAGTTTAGTTAGTTTTATTTTATTACTGTTTGTATGATTTAGATGCTTGCGAGTTCTAAGACGAGAGGTAAGAACCTGCGCATCACATTGTGAATGCTCTTTGCATCTTTATCACTCTACATTGTTAATTAGGCATGTGCATTTCATAATTTAAGTCAAAATACAAAAAACTTGGTGGACCGGGCCGTAACCGGTAAATCCCTTTGGTTTGTACTTGACCTACAGTAGCCGGACCGCAAACCGGATGGATTCCCTATACCAAACAGTCACGGGCTAGTTGGGAACGTTGACTGGGGAGAATCCCTTACTGTTGTTTCCTGCGAATTTCCGGGCCTCAATAGTTTTGGTGCTAGAAGGAGGGCCGCAAGTGTATGGCTGGCGGAGGAAACCCATTTTCTTGAGATTATTCCATCGGTAACAGTTCTGAAAGCAGTGGGTTTCATAATCCAATTCCAGAAGAAAGAAATAGAGAACATCTATATGCTGTTGGCAATGAAGTTGTTAATGATCTGAGAAGACACACCAGGGCATATGTAAAGAAGATTGGAGGATTTCCAATCATCCCTGAATTTCCCAGAAGAGAGTATAAAAAGAAAGATCGTCCTATAGTGGAAGACTCAGTGCTGGTTGGGGATTGGGAAGAAATTGTAGAAACATCCTTACAGGAAGTTGTGCTACCTTTGAATCAAGAAGGCCCGGATACCCCTCACAGTTCTCCTGCTCATAATCCAGTTGGCTCACCTCCTCACTCTCCACCCAGACTCATGGCAGGCGTAAACGCAAATCAACCACCTAACCCACCTAATCCACCACCTGCATGGAGAGCCAGATCACCATTAAATATAACACCTCTGCTACATGATTTACCTCAATCCTTTGAAAAGATGCTGCCCAAATTCGACCCAAATGAGAAGATACTAGTAGATGATCACCTGCAAAGTTTTTACTTGGCGATAGAAGGGTTGAGGGCTGGAGAGTATGAGGATGTAGTTTTCAGACTGTTTCTGCATACCCTTAAAGGAGCTGCAGCATCATGGTATTTTGGGTTGCCTGCTAACTCTATCCCTGATTGGGATACTTTCAAAAGAATTTTCAGAAGTAAGTATGCAATTCAAAAGACTCATGCAGCCCTCATGAAAGGACTATGCGCCTTAAAGAAAGAGAGAAAGGAGAAGGTGCACATCTTTACTCAAAGATTTGCAGCATACCTCAAGAATTTTTCTAACGCTGACAAGCCTTCAGACAAGGTCCTGATTGAGTATTATACATCAGCTTTAGGCCCTAATTTGGCCATGTTTTCCAAAGGAAGGTCCAAGCCTACTTTGGCGGAAACCTATGAAGAGGCAGAAGTAGTGGAGGCAGAAAGAGAAAGTAATGAAGATTATCCCAAACAGTCAGGAGAGAAAGGTGCGGGAAGGAAAGCCTTATTGTTTACCAAGCCTAAGGAGGAGAAATCACCAGATTTTGAAAATATGGCAAAAATGATGCAAAAGCTTTCCAACAAAATCATAGACTTGGAAAAGGAAAAGGAAGCACAAAAGTTCTATAAGCCTTATTATAAGAAAAGGGAGGATAACAATCAGTCCCAACCTCCTCCTCACAATACTGCATCCATGAATTTAATAGAGGTAGGCATGGACAATTTTTGTACTTTCCACCAATAGCCACATTCTAAAAAGAATTGTCCTCAATGAATAAACTCGATGACATTGGTCATGAATTAGCTGTTGGATTCTAGATTAACAGAAGATGGAGAGGAAGAGAGAAAAGAGAATACTACTTCAACCAAGGAACCAGAAGAGGAAACTATGTTTCTGTGGAATTCTGTTTCGTTATTTGATGCTGAAGAGGAAAAGGATTATAGAAAGAACATCATGGAAACCAATGTTACAACAAGGAGCCAAGGGGTAGTTAAAGAAGACAGTCTCATACTCCCAAAAATCGAAAGGCTGTAGAAAAATGTTAAGAAGAAATTTCAAATTAAGTCCTCAGCTGATAAGATTCCAAAATTCACTATTACCAGCCAAGATCCTAGGCAAAAAGATATGCTGGCCAAGCCCAATGAAGAAAAGGTGACTGCTGATAAACCGCACCTCATTGAGCCACATATGGATTATGAAATCGTGGAGGACATAAAGAAAATAAAGGCAAACATTTCACTGTTTGAAATGTGTAAAGTACCATAGCAAAAGGATAGATTATTCAAAGTACTTGAAGCTTCGGATGAGGGGCTGCCCACTGACAATCAGCCTGAAGAGGAAGAAGAAATCGGAGAAACCAACATTGGAGGCAAGTCTAAGAGAAAACATCCACCCTTCCTCCTCACGTTTGAAATTTTTAATCACAACGTACATAATTGCCTGGTAGACTCAGGGGCGCCGGTCAATGTCATGCCAATATCAGTCTGTAAAAGGATAAATGGGCAGCCCAAGCCATCTACTTGGAGAGTTTTTCAGTTGGACAGGACAGATGTAAAGGTAATGGGCGAGATGGAAGATGTCCTAGTCTGTCTGGAATCAAATGATAAAGTATGCCAGGTCATTAATATCGTGGTGGCTGATATACCAGACACGTACAGTCTTGTCCTGAGCAGAGATTGGTTGGGCATACTAAATGGATATTTTGCCTCAGATTGGTCGCATCTATGGTTGCCGTACAAAGGAAGTCCGAACCAGATCAAGATCTTAAGAGAGCCTCACATGAAATACAATGTCACTCGACTGGAGGAGAAGAATGAACCAGTGGATTCTGTATTGGGAAATTATTTTATCGAATTGGAACCAGGAAATTACCAAGCAGAAGAAGCCAGTAGCACATCTGACACTCAGCCTGATCTCCTTCGATTCTCACAGGCTGATGAGATTGACTGTAACATAGTAGACTTAGCAGTAGGAACAGATTCGCATTCAGTAGTTAGTGATTTTTGGACTTTGTTTTTTGATGGCTCTAAGACGCTAGAAGGGTCAGGGGCTAGCTGTGTCCTAATCGACCCCCAAAAGAATAAACATTTTCTTTCATGTAGATTAGAGTTTGAATGCACGAATAATACAGCTGAGTATGAAGCGTTGGTGCAGGGCTTAAGGAAGGAAATCAAATTAAAGGTAAGTAATCTAAAAGTTTTTGGGGATTTGGAAATTATTGTGAAACAAATCCAGAATCAAATACATTGTGTTTCCCCTCACTTGAAAGCTTACCAAAATGAGGTATGGGACCTGCTTAAATGTTTTAATGCATTCAATATTATTTCAATTCCAAGACTTAAAAATGCAGCAGCTGACTTGTTGGCCACATCAGCCGCTAGGCTCATACCCACTAATAATCGATGCTCTGTCGAATTTCTTTTCAGGCCCTCAGTACCGAATATGATCACCAACCTACGAGTGTTCGATGATGACCAGCAGATAATAGAATTCTTAACAAATGACGAGGTATTCAAACGGGTGATTATAGATGATGAAGAACATCAGGCTGAGATGAAATATGATAATTTCATCCCTAAAGGAGTCAGAACATTAGAAACAATGTTCAATTTAAATGAAAAGTTCAGAAGACCAGCCAACGTGAAGACTCACAGCTCATCTCTATATTTCGAGCTGATAAATTTAGGGATTGAGACGAATCCTAAATTTGTTAATCTTGGTAAATGTTGTTCACCAGTAGAAAGGGATAAGTTCGTCATCCTGTTTAAACAATACAAAGATGTTTTCTCCTGGACATACGAAGATTTGAAAACATACGACACCAGCATCATCAAGCACGTTGTCCCCATCAAAGGCAACGTCAATCCGTATCAGCAACCTTTAAGGAAAATGCATCCCAAATTGGAACCACTGATTCAGAGTGAAGTGAAGAAATTATTGGATGCCAGAATAATTTTTAAGGTCAGACACTCGGAGTGGGTATCAAATCTGGTACCAGTGAGAAAAAAATCTGGATAAATTAGACTATGTGTGGATTTCAAAAATTTAAACCGCGCTTCAGATAAAGATAACTACCCTGTTCCACCCATGGAGCAATTGTTACAAATGGTTTCAGGTTCTGAACTATTTTTGTTATTAGACGGTTTCTCTGGCTACAACCAAGTATTAGTAACCGAAGAAGACAGGTTGAAGACCACGTTCAAGACCAAGTGGGGAACCTTTGCCTACAGAAGGATGCCCTTTGGGCTTATAAATGTTGGAGCAACGTTTTAGAGGGCTATGGACATAGCTTTCCGTGGATTGATTGGCTGTAGTGCTGTAGTGTACCTTGACGATATTGCAATATTCTTGAAGAAAAGAGAAGAGCACGCGTTTCATTTAAGGAAGATTTTCAAACGTTGTCGAAAATATGGCATCTCACTCAATCCTAAGAAGTGTGTGTTCGCTGTCATGGAAGGCAAGTTGCTGGGTCACATAGTTTCGAAGAAAGGAATCTCTATAGATCTAGAAATAATTAAGGCTATTGAACAAATCCCCTTGCCCCACAATAAAAAGGGGATGCAATCATTTATGGGAACGATAAACTTCGTGCGAAGATTTGTGCCTGATTTTGCTCAAATTGTCAAGCCGCTACAGCAGATGGTAAAGCAAAATGCACTATTCAAGTGGACTGAAATTGAGAAGGGCACATTCAGCAAAATCAAAACTGCTGTTGCACATGCACCCTCCCTGAAAATATTAGATTTCGACAAAGATTTTATCTTGTATACCTTTGCATCCGATGATTCACTAGCAGCTGTGCTCACCCAAAAGGAAGATGGGGGGGATGAATTCCCAATATCCTTTATGAGTACTGGTCTACAAGGGGCCGAATTGAATTACCCAGCTGTTGATAAACAAGCTTACGCTATATTCAAAGTAGTAAAGCAATTCAGGCATTATATTTTTAAAAATATAACCAAGGTGATCGTCCCCTACCCAGCTGTAAGGTCTCTTCTTGTACAGAAGGAGTTAGGAGAAAGAAGAGGCAACTGGGTAACAAATCTTCAAGAGTACGACCTTGAATTCAAGCCAGCATATATAGTTAAAGGACAAGGGTTGTGCAAACAGATGACTGAAAATGAAGAACATGCCTGGGAAGATGAAGCCGAATTACATATAATGGATGTATGTCCTTTGTTTACAGCTCCCGAGTCTTGGTATAGAGACCTTGTACATTACCTGCAGGCAGGGTTGTTGCCAGAACATTGGAGTTCCAAGCAAAGAAGAGCACTGCGTCTTAAATCAGCCTCATATCAACTTGTTGAAGGAGTATTATTCAGAAAGAATTATGACGGGGTTCTTCTCAGATGCTTAGAAAAGGAAGATGCGAAGAAAGTAATGTCAGAATTGCATGACGGTCCTGCTGGGGGACATTATTTAGGAGATACTATAGCCCAAAAAATCCTTAGGGTAGGTTACTATTGGCCTACTCTCTTCAAAGATGCACACGCACATGTCAAGAAGTGTGATATTTGCCAAAGGTGTTGTGGGAGACAACCTAAAGCAGCAGCACCCCTAAATCCTATGATGATCACAGAACCATTCGAGCAATGGGGGTTGGATATCATTGGAGAAATAAAACCAAATTCCTCCCTACAACACAAGTACATTCTGACCTCGATCGATTATTTCACTCGCTGGGTCGAAGCAGTTCCGTTGCACAAGATAAATCAAGACGAGGTCATCAGTTTCCTGCAGGACCACATCATGACCAGGTTTGGAGTTCCAACTTCGTTAGTTTTTGATAATGCTACGTACTTTTCATCAATTAAATTAACTGCTTTTGCTCATGATAAAGGGATAAAATTGCATTATTCTGCTAATTACTATCCACAAGGAAATGGCCTCGCTGAATCCACTAACAAAAATTTGATTAGGATTTTAAAGAAGACTGTGATAGAAAACCAGAGGAGTTGGCACTCAGCGCTACCAAATGCCCTTTGGGCCGATAGAGTAACCCCCAAGTATGCGATAGGAGTGTTACCGTATACCCTTTTGTATGGTAAAGAAGCCATTCTTCCCCCCAACATCATGCTACCCTCTTCCATAATAGCTCAAGAGTCCAGAGGGTCAGAGAATGAAGTTTTGCAGATGAGGA
>LPNX010040712.1:724360-880152 GCA_001517045.1 Pseudotsuga menziesii
AATCAAAATGTTTGGGAAGGATAAACATTTTTGGGTCTCAAACTGTGTGTTGCTAAAAGAACTTCTTCCAGTTTAGCAGTTTTCTCGAATAAGCTCTGTGTGCATTGAATTCCTACTTAACCCCTGTGAAATAAACCAGATTTAGAGAGTCTAGAATACTATGTTGAGGCTCCATCCAAGTCACACTTAACATGTTCTAAGGAGCGACAGCAGAAGACCCATGGAAAGGAACAAGGTGAAAAATATATTAAATATAAATGATCCCATGCCAGGAAACAAATGCCAAAAGGAAAATAAGAGTAAAAAAACTCCTATGAAAGCATCATACATCAAAGCAGATACTGAATCATAAGTATTAAATTTTCGGAAGATGCTTTCCATCTGTGAGCTGAAACATGAAGTACACCACTCACACAAAAGGACACTATGAGATAGAGGATCCTGAATTAAAATTTAGTAAGAAAGGCATGCAGGAGGACTCATATAAAAAGGGACAAAAGTACAGAACCACAAAAAGTGCTAAAGTGGCATGGGAATGAGGAACAAACGAATATTTCTTTTTACCATATGCTACAACCCTGTGGTGTCCAAGCTATCTACTACCTGAAGACAAAATTAATAATAAAACTCATCATCTGGCCTCAATAGAGTTATCTGGACTTGAAAATCTTGGTTTCCACTCTCCCAAATTGGACTATCATCAATGATTAAAGGTACACACTTCTGTCATTTGAGAAATCTGGATAGCTGGAAGAATTCAATAGATGCATTTATTGTTAAACAGTCTCTCACTCAAAGAACAATTGCCCAGAGATCTAGGTTCACCAGGTGATCGCCAGTTGTTGTAGCCGCAACCGTTCTCCCCAAATTTCTTAAAATTTTGGGCCCCTCCTCATGATTTAGCGTTGTTCTTAAATCGTAGGATCCTGGAACTTATTGGTCGGGTTTTAATTTCGAATGATTGTGCAGACTGATTTTCAACCGGTTTCAAGGGTTGCCTGTGTTTGAATTTTGTGATTGATCGCAGATGTGAGTTTGGTTTACTAGCCAGTGATAAATCAAATCTTTTGTTCTTTGAGTCCGCGGTTTCGGCAGTAAAATTGGTTTTAAACCTTTGCTGATTTTCTGGTTTAAAAAAGCTTCCAAACACTTAATTTTTCTGTTAAATCGGGCGTCACACTATGTTAAATCGACTGCTTTTGTCCTTTTCCCTTCCTCCATTACGGCTCCTAAAGCGGCTTAGTGTCTGAAGCATAAAGAGCTCCGACTGCCGATGCATGTTGACCCTTTTCGTCATGGACCCGTAGTTTTTCTCTTCCACCGTTGCGGCTGGGAAAGTCATTTGGCTTCTGATGTGGTTACCCTTCCGATTTCCGATTGGGAATTTTCCCGCCTTTCGGTCACTTGTCCGTAACCTATGTCTCTTCCGCCGTTGTGGCTGGGAAAGCCGTTTAGCTTCCAATGTTAATATCCTCCGATTTCCGATTTAAAGTCTTCCCTCCTGCGGATTGGTCTACCCTTCCGATGTTGGTATTTTGAGCTGTCGATGAGTTTCCCATTTGCCGCCGTTGGTGATGTTTGTCGAGCCTGGTGGTGGTCGAGGTAGTGGTGTCGGCGTTGAATAGGTGGTGCACCTGGCCATTTCTTATGGGTTGGCCGTTTCAGTTGGTATAATGTGCTTCTTTGTTTTATAACGTGGTCCTGATGAATGATACACTCTATTGAATCGCAGGTGGACTCAAAGGACGTCTTCAGACTACCGCGACACGAAGGCAAAGCGAGGCAGTTTTAGGAAAGGTTGAATTGTAGCCATCAGGATCGAGAGAAAGACAAGCTAAGGAAAAGACAAAATGGATGGCGACAAAGGCATAGACCCAAAATATCTATCCGTTACTAATCAGATCATGAACACATACAGAAAATAAGATGAGAAGATGAAGCGTTTTGAAGGAAGGGAAAAGTCACACGTTTGGGGGAAACGAAACGATCTACTGTTTTGTTTAAATACTTGAAAGTTAGAAGTTACGGGGGCTTTTTCCCTGGAAAACTTGTAAACCTTTTGCTTGTAAGAGGAACTATTTTGTTTTACAAACCAGAAAGTGAAAATTTTACCTATTGGAGAAAGTGCTATGTGGAATGGATCAATGCGTTTAAATGAGCAATGTTGAATGTGAACTATTTAGTTTTCAGCTGTGTCTCATTAGTTGTAAGAGTGTTCTAATCTCTTGAACCTATGTTCTTTTCTGAATATTCTTCAGTATTTTTATGGTGTTCTTCCACTATGAGTAATGGGATGTTTTAATTGTTGATGAGCTATCTTGTCATGTATACTTTTACTTCTGTTTATATGTTTGGTTATAAGAACATCTATCTGTGATTTGCCATAACACCTTAACAGTATTGCATTACTCATGAATTAATCCAGTTCTCTAGAGATAGTTTAGTTAGTTTTATTTTATTACTGTTTGTATGATTTAGATGCTTTTGAGTTCTAAGACGAGAGGTAAGAAACTGCGCATCACATTGTGAATGCTCTTTGCATCTTTATCACTTTGCATTGTTAATTAGGCACGTGCATTTCATAATTTAAGTCAAAATACAACAAACTCGGTGGACCGGGCCATAACCAGTAAATCCCTTTGGTTTGTACTTGACCTACGATAGTCGGACTGCAAACCGGACGGATTCCCTATACCAAATAGTCACGGGCTAGTTGGGAACGTTGACTGGGGAGAATCCCTTACTGTTGTTGCCTGCGAATTTCTGGGCCTCAACATCAGTATTCGAAGAATGAATAAAAATTGTATAAACATTTACCTCTTCCATATTTGCAATAGTGAAACCTATCAGAATGCAAATGAAAAATCGGGAATAACTAGCAAGAAAACTTCTGAAAATTGCTAAGTCTGAAAAATCCTAAGTTCGTCTACAACTAGCAATAATCGTGATTGACAATGCATCGCCTAAAAAAAAATGGCAATCCAATTCTTTGCCATAATGAATCCTCATATTCAATAATAAAAAACGCATGAAACAAAACCCTCTGGATTTCAGAAAAAATAGGGCAAATGCCTATGATGGAAATAAACTGAAACTTCCCCCCTCCCCCAGACGGCCATAGACAAACCCACAAAAACCAGTGCAGACTACGTAACGCTTGTCTGCACCAGTTATCGAAACCTTCGGACCGGGTTCGAATCCTCATAACGGCTCAAGAAAAACAAACCTCCACCATAAATGCTATGAAATTGACCAATACTCCACATCGTAAGGATGCAAAATTAGACTTTGATGACCAACTACCAAAGGTGGGAATTCCTAACCAGAGGACAAAACCCTAGGTCCCAAAAAAATCATAAAATTAATAGAAAGGTGAAACCATGGTTGGCCTACCTAGTAGATGAGCTGTGTAGTCGACAAGGAAATCCGAAATCTCCACAGAAATGCCTCCCATGAACGAGATCTCAACAGCTAGGAACAGACGCATAGTTTAACTCGACAGGGACAGAGTAAGCATGGGTTCACAAAGATAAACAATAAAATAATAGCCCGTCCCATATATATAGACCTCGGTGAAAAAAACAGTCGACAGGAAAACACTTTTATCAGACAGCGGAACAACTAAGGCATCGGGCAGTTAATCCAAAGAGGAGCCGCAACGACGAGTGACGAACATACTATGGGTTTCGCGGCACAATAAAAATGGCGAAATAAAACACTAAAACTTGCTTCATCAGACATCATAATGACTATAGCATTGGATGGTTAGTTGAAAGAGGAGCCATAATGGCAGAAGTCACATGGACCAAAAGTTCTGCAGACTAGTAAACATCAGAGAAAAACATAAAAAACCATCAGTGAAAATCAAGCGAAACATCGGAGAAAATCAATCAAACCATCAGCAAAAGGAAACAATACATGTCAGATGAATAGTTTGCTCTGGAGCCGCAATGGTGGGATTCAAATAGACTGCAAACTCCATGGAAACCAGAAACATCGGCGATCGGAAAACCCAAACACTAATCCTCGATCAATATGTCTAACACAGTTTCGATACTGAAACGAGCAAAATCAAAGACCCCACAGGATCGACAAAGATACAGGCCTCCATCGAAGTGCTTGCAATCTGCCATCCGAAATGGTGGCCACACAAAGGACTTATGCTCTGACGGTGATAAGACAAAAAATGCTGATATGAATATAAAACAAAAAATGTGTCAAAGAAAACAAGGCTTTGGATTGGGCCATTTGTTAAGTAAGCTTCCACAATGACGGCTGCGTAGATGACTATGGCCCGGATTCACAGTTCGATAAGATTTCGACAGCAAAAAGAAAATCATCCATAAATCAAAACATCAGCAGACAAAGATAGTCATTCAACAATTTACATCAAATGAACCTCAAATATCGAAATATGTAGTAGAGGAGAACAAAGTTCATCCATCAAAAGAAAATCCAGGAAAGATAAAATTAAAAGGAGGGCCCAAAATTTTTAGAAATTTGGGAAAACATTGCAGCTACAACAGGACGATAGTTCTCTTGCTCTTCAATTCCTCCTCTTTCAATGTATCCAAAGGGTTCCTTATATAGTGCTTCAATGGGGTAATGGAAGGTTGAATCCAAGCGATCTCAAGGCATATGGAAGGCCAAGAGATAAGTGCTTCAGATCCACATCAAGGAAAACTCCAAAACTATTTGTCCTTTTGCACACATCCTGATGTACGTGGGTTTAAGGGTCAAATCCACATATATACGCGAGAATGGGTTTAAAAGTCGCATATATAAAATAAAACATGCTTTTAGGGATGATCTTGGAAACATCAAAGGTACAAAAATGGTCCATGGGGTCTAAGGAGTTTGCAAAGGGACAGGGAAGGCCATAAAGGTGTGATCCACTATGTGTGGTAAAATCAGCTGTAATAGATGCCCCCTAATGTGTGAGGTCAGAGGGGTGATACGATGGCTGAAATACATTATAAGTCCATCCTAGAAGTGGAGTGATGAAGAACCAGGTGGAAGAACTAACCATCCAATAGTACAATACAATAATCAAAATCTACACATAACTGTAAGTAGATATATCAATTGTTGGAGTAGGGTCCCGCAGCTACAGAAGAAGCTGCTATTTTGACGGATAGACAGTTTTGGTAGAGATATAAGAGGTAGAGCTACGATACTATAGCAGGTTTCTAGCTACAGAGTAGAGCCAGAACCCATGACGTAGAAGACAGAGAAGTCAAGGAAGACGATGGTACCTGAGTGGCCGAGAAGAGAGAGCTCAACCACTGCATTGAAGGCAACGGCGGAAGACATGAGGGCTTAGCTACCCTCATAAAGGAAAAGGAGCAACGAGGCCGAGGCATTGAAGACGAAGGACAGAAAAAGGGAAGCACCGCCGATACCCATGGTCAGCGCTGGGAAGCATGGAAGACTGCAGGAAGCTGTGGTGAAGGGAAGTAGCGCCGGTACCCATGGTCAGCGCTGGGAAGCATGGAAGACTGCAAGAAGCTGTGATGAAGTGAAGCGGTGCATAGTACCCATGATCAGCGTCGGGAAGCATGGAAGACCACAAAGAGCTGTGGTGTGATGGATAGTGACTACCTCAAAGTACAGATATGCTGACTATCACTAGTTAGGGTTTGGGTTACTGTTGGGAAGGGCACACAGTGTTGTAGTGGCGAGACCTTCGGGCCGCCTATAAAGGGTTATATTTTGTACTGTAAATGGTTGGTTAGTGGGTTGGTTGGTTGGTTCATTCAGTTGTTAGTTGCTTTGTAGATTATTAGACAGTTGTAGAAGTCAAGCTCTGGTTCTGTTATTAGCTGTAGTATCTTACTGTAACCAGTAGCTGGCTCATTGAGCATTCATGTAACGATCCGCAGGGATCGACAGAGAGGGAAGAGTATATTGTAAGAGGTGCAATATAGAGATAGAAAAGAGATCTAAGAGAGAAGATCTTAAGCTGCATATGTGGTGCAGAAAAACTGTGTTTACCTTCCCCTGAGCTATAATAGAAACACAGTTCTGTGGACGTAACTTCCATCCTGGAGGTGAACCACGTTAAAATCATGCGTTATGTGATTGCTTTGTGTGTTGTGTTTATTTGATGCATATGTCAGTTATTTTATGAGCTTGGTTTACAGTTTAATGTATGTATGCATTGTTCAGTTCACAATAATATAAAAGGATAGACATAAGTTGAAATTGTTGATATGTTGTATACGGGTTCAGTTATGCTTTGCTTGAAACAGTCGCTAGTTGCAATGTTGAACAGGATATTACGTTGAGTCTTGCAAGTCGAAACGAACAACACTAAGTGCGCTGAGCCGCGGGGTTAGGGTATCGTAGGGAGGTGATACCACACCGGCAGAGGAGCTGCGGTGCGCAATACCATAGGTTAAGGACTTAGTGTTGGGAGGAAGTTATGTGTCGCCTGGTGCGCGGTGACGCGGTAAGGCTGGGGTCACCGCGAGTTAGTGGAAGTTGTGCGACGTAGAAAGGGACCGCGCTCTGGGTAGAGAGAGGTCTTGCAGTGAGAAGGGCTGTGAGACACTGAGATCACGCAACGTGAGCATAGGGTTGTGCGATGTGCAGAGAAAGAGGCCCTGCAGCTAGCAGAGTTGCGAGTCACAAGTAGGATGCCATAGAACCTGGTCCAAGACGCTTGAATCCTTGGCCAACCCATTAGAATCACTTCGGGTGAGACTTCAGGCCGCTTCACGGTCTGTCGCCGAAAGGGCCAGTGAGCTAGGGGTGTTGTTGGTTAAATACAGTAAACTCGTGTCTGCCCATGATAGCCAACATCAGTCCCGGATACATAAGAGTACAATGGCCATGAATAGGCATGATACAAAATATGACATGTTAGTTTTTAATAATGCTACGTACTTTTCATCAATTAAATTAACTGCTTTTGCTCATGATAAAGGGATAAAATTGCATTATTCTGCTAATTACTATCCACAAGGAAATGGCCTCGCTGAATTTACTAACAAAAATTTGGTTAGGATTTTAAAGGAGACTGTGATAGAAAACCAGAGGAGTTGGCACTCAGTGCTACCAAACGCCCTTTGGGCCGATAGAGTAACCCCCAAGTCTATGATAGGAGTGTCACCATATACCCTTGTGTATGGTAAAGAAGCCATTCTTCCCCCCAACATTCATGTAACGATCCGCAGGGATCGACAGAGAGGGAAGAGTATATTGTAAGAGGTGCAATATAGAGATAGAAAAGAGATCTAAGAGAGAAGATCTTAAGCTACATATGCAGTGCAGCAGAATTGTGTTTACCTTCCCCTGAGCTATAATAGAAACACAGTTCTGTGGACGTAAATTCCATCCTAGAGGTGAACCACGTTAAAATCATGCGTTATGTGATTGCTTTGTGTGTTGTGTTTATTTGATGCATCTATCAGTTATTTTATGAGCCTGGTTTACAGTTTAATGTATGTATGCATTGTTCAGTTCACAATAATATAAAAGGATAGACATAATTTGAAATCATTGATATGTTGTATGCGGGTTCAGTTATGCTTTGCTTGAAACAGTCGCTAGGTGCAGTGTTGAACAGCCTGTTACGTTGAGTCTTGCAAGTCGACACGAACAACACTAAGTGCGCTGAGCCGCGGGGTTAGGGTATCGTAGGGAGGTGATACCGCACCGGCAGAGGAGCTGCGGTGCGTGATACCATAGGTTAAGGACTTAGTGTTGGGAGGAAGTTATGTGTCGCCTGGTGCGCGGTGACGCAGTAAGGCTGGGGTCACCGCGAGTTAGTGGAAGTTGCGTGACGTAGAAAGGGACCGCACTCTGGGTAGAGAGAGGTCTTGTGGTGAGAAGGGCTATGAGACACTGAGATCACGCAACATGAGCAGAGGGTTGTGCGATGTGCAGAGAAAGAGGCCCTACGGCTAGCAGAGTTGCGAGTCGCAAGTAGGATGCCACAGAACCTGGTCCAAGACGCTTGAGTCCTTGGCCAACCCATTAGAATCACTTCGGGTGAGACTTCAAGCCGCTTCGCGGTCTGTCGCCGAAAGGGCCAGTGAGCTAGGGGTGTTGTTGGTTAAATACAGTAAACTCGGGTCTACCCATGATAGCCAACATCAGTCCCGAATACATAAGAGTACAATGGCCATGAATAGGCATGATACAAAATATGACATGTTAGTTTTTGATAATGCTACGCACTTTTCATCAATTAAATTAACTGCTTTTGCTCATGANCCAAATACATAAGAGTACAATGGCCATGAATAGGCATGATACAAAATATGACATGTTAGTTTTTGATAATGCTACGCACTTTTCATCAATTAAATTAACTGCTTTTGCTCATGATAAAGGGATAAAATTGCATTATTTTGATAATTACTATCCACAAGGAAATGGCCTCGCTGAATCCACTAACAAAAAATTGATTAGGATTTTAAAGAAGACTGTGATAGAAAACCAGAGGAGTTGGCACNGCATTATTTTGCTAATTACTATCCACAAGGAAATGGCCTCGCTGAATCCACTAACAAAAAATTGATTAGGATTTTAAAGAAGACTGTGATAGAAAACCAGAGGAGTTGGCACTCAGCGCTACCAAACGCCCTTTGGGCCGACAGAGTAACCCCCAAGTCTGCGATAGGAGTGTCACCATATACCCTTGTGTATGGTAAAGAAGCCATTCTTCCCCCCAACATTCATGTAACAATCTGTAGGGATCGACAGAGAGGGAAGAGTATATTGTAAGAGGTGCAATATAGAGATAGAAAAGAGATCTAAGAGAGAATATCTTAAGCTGCATATGCGGTGCAGCAGAACTATGTTTATCTTCCCCTGAGCTATAATAGAAACATAGTTCTGTGGACGTAACTTCCATCCTGGAGGTGAACCACGTTAAAATCATGCATTATGTGATTGCTTTGTGTGTTGTGTTTATTTGATGCATCTGTCAGTTATTTTATGAGCCTGGTTTACAGTTTAATGTATGTATGCATTGTTCAGTTCACAATAATATAAAAGGATAGACATAAGTTGAAATTGTTGATATGTTGTATGCGGGTTCAGTTATGCTTTGCTTGAAACAGTCGCTAGTTGCAGTGTTGAACAGCCTGTTACGTTGAGTCTTGCAAGTCAACACGAACAACACTAAGTGCGCTGAGCCGCGGGGTTAGGGTATTGTAGGGAGGTGACACTGCATCGGCAGAGGAGCTGCGGTGCGCGATACCATAGGTTAAAGACTTAGTGTTGGGAGGAAGTTATGTGTCACCTGGTGCGCGGTGACGCGGTAAGGCTGGGGTCACCACGAGTTAGTGGAAGTTGCGCGACGTAGAAAGGGACCGCGCTCTGGGTAGAGAGAGGTCTTGCAGTGAGAAGGGCTACGAGACATTGAGATCACGCAACGTGAGTAGAGGGTTGTACGATTTGCAGAGAAAGAGGCCCTGCAGCTAGCAGAGTTGCGAGTCGTAAGTAGGATGCCACAGAACCTGGTCCAAGATGCTTGAGTCCTTGGCCAACCCATTAGAATCACTTCGGGTGAGACTTTAGGCCGCTTCGTGGTCTGTCGCTGAAAGGGCCAGTGAGCTAGGGGTGTTGTTGGTTAAATACAATAAACTCGGGTCTGCCCATGATAGCCAACATCAGTCCCGGATACATAAGAGTACAATGGCCATGAATAGGCATGATACAAAATATGACATGTTAGTTTTTGATAATGCTACGTACTTTTCATCAATTAAATTAACTGCTTTTGCTCATGATAAAGGGATAAAATTGCATTATTCTGCTAATTACTATCCACAAGGAAATGGCCTCGCTGAATCCACTAACAAAAATTTGATTAGGATTTTAAAGAAGACTGTGATAGAAAACTAGAGGAGTTGGCACTCAGCGCTACCAAACGGCCTTTGGGCCGATAGAGTAACCCCCAAGTTTGCGATAGGAGTGTCACCGTATACCCTTGTGTATGGTAAAGAAGCCATTCTTCCCCCCAACATTCATGTAACGATCCACAGGGATCGACAGAGAGGGAAGAGTATATTGTAAGAGGTGCAATATAGAGATAGAAAAGAGATCTAAGAGAGAAGATCTTAAGCTGCATATGCGGTGCAGCAGAACTATGTTTACCTTCCCCTGAGCTATAATAGAAACACATTTCTGTGGATGTAACTTCCATCCTGGAGGTGAACCACGTTAAAATCATGCGTTATGTGATTGCTTTGTGTGTTGTGTTTATTTGATGCATCTGTCAGTTATTTTATGAGCCTGGTTTACAGTTTAATGTATGTATGCATTGTTCAGTTCACAATAATATAAAAGGATAGACATAAGTTGAAATCATTGATATGTTGTATGCGGGTTTAGTTATGCTTTGCTTGAAACAGTCGCTAGTTGCAGTGTTGAACAACCTGTTACGTTGAGTCTTGCAAGTCGACACGAACAACACTAAGTGCGCTGAGCCGCGGGGTTAGGGTATCATAGGGAGGTGATACCGCACTGGCAGAGGAGCTGCAGTGTGCGATACCATAGGTTAAGGACTTAGTGTTGGGAGGAAGTTATGTGTCGCCTGGTGCACGATGACGCGGTAAGGCTGGGGTCACCATGAGTTAGTGGAAGTTGTGCGATGTAGAAAGGGACTGCGCTCTGGGTAGAGAGAGTTCTTGTGATGAGAAGGGCTGCGAGACACTGAGATCACGCGACGCAAGCAGAGGGTCATTCGACGCATAGAGAAAGAGGCCCTGTGGCTAGTAGAGTTGCGAGTCGCAAGTAGGATTCCACAGAACCTGGTCCAAGACGCTTGAGTCCTTGGCCAACCCATTAGAATCACTTCGGGTGAGAATTCAGGCTGCTTCATGGTCTGTCGCCGAAAGGGATAGTGAGCTAGGGGTGTTGTTAGTTAAATACAGTAAACCCGGGTCTTCCCATGATAGACAACAAATGGTTCTGTTGCTGGTTTTGAACAAACTGAGCTGATATTCTGGTGGCGTCCTACGAGAGATGAACTTAATGAGTGGGTTTTGTCTAACCAGAAAGAGTTTGTTGAACGAGAGAACAGGAGTCCTAAACTGAGTACAGAGGCCTGGTTACAGAAACATATCATTACAGACCTGCATGCGATATTTTTTATGACCTTTGGGAACGAGCTTTATGACTGGTTATCAAAGTTAACTGATACAAGCATATTCAAAAAGAAAAGAGACATTGTCCGGACACCGGTGCTGATTCAGACTGTGAGGAACCTGGATAATCCTATCACGAGGGCAGTAGACTTCTGGCTTGCGAGCGTGCTAGAAGGCTTCGTCACAGAGTTTGCAGTCGACTAGACAAAAAGCTTCAGCGAGGCTGAGTGCTAATTCTTAGAAGGATATCGTGGTAAGTACCTAAGATCTTTAAACTTGTCCATTAAGATGCTATTACATGAAAAAGGAACAATGGATCTAGTTTCAGATGAATAAGTAGAAATAGTAATGTCACAAGAGTTTGAAAGTGATTTTGATGACATTGGACGAACACGTATTGGAAAGAAGTATAAAGTAGATTTCAGATCTCCAATATTTGAAGATAGTTCAGATAGTTCTAGACAGCAGAGTCATAGTACCACAGAAGGAACAGAGGGGGGTATCCCTTACCACCCCTACACCCCACAGAAACAGACTGGGACTCAGAACAATCCCGTAGGAACTCCATCCAGTAGATCACAGATAGTACCTACCACCGCTACATCACCTCCACCTACACCACCGAGTGGTAGTAACACAGTAAATCAACACCCACCACGTAGAAATAGAATGGGGGATGATATGAAGCTACCTATATTTAAGGGAACAGGGGCAGAAGACCCAGAGTAGCATTGGTTTCTCTGTGAAGCCATGTGGACCATTAAAACAATCAACGACGATAACCTTAAACTTGTACAGTTGGTCACCACACTAAGAGATTGAGCCTTAACATGGTATATCAAGTATACCACAGTACCCAGGACACTTGTCCAAGTCAAGACTGCCATGATTAAAGAGTTTAAGAAAACTAAGTCTGATTCACAGTGCATTATAGAACTCAAAGACATCAAGCAGTTACCTATAGAGTCGGTGTGGGACTTTGATTAGAAATTCAAAGCCCTTATCGACCAAGTCAGTTTTTAGTTTGTGCCGGAGCAGCATAAGGAATGGTTTATTGTAGCGCTGCTCCATCACATTAGACTGTCGTTAATGCAGCAGAAACTCCAGACGCAGGATGACGCATTGGAGATGGCGATGAAACTAGAGGCTTCACCTCTAGCTGAGAGCAGTATAGGCATGGCAACGTTACAAAACCAGTTGGCTAATCTCACATTATAGTTGCATGAACTTAAGAAAGGGAAAGAGGTTGCGCAAGACATATGGTGCGTAAAATGTAAAGCACAAGGCCATAGTAAAGATAATTTTCCGGTATTTGTAGAATATATAGCAACAGGGGCTCCAAACCCCTTACCACAGACCCACGAGCCGTGGTGTGAGATATGCAAAACGCAAGGACATCTACCTCACTAGTGCCCTCTACTTCAGAAATACGTGCAGACACCTAAGAACGTATACTGTGTCTTCTACAAGTCTGTAGGCCATGATGTACACGATTGCAGAGCCTATGATCTCATGGTTGGAGCAAAGCAAGACTTGTACAGAGTCTAGTAAGAAACACAGGGTCCAGCAATAGGACCATAGTAGGATCCGGCTTATGGAGGCCATGGAGGAGGATTCAGAGGACGAGGCCGTGGAGGAGGCTTTGCGCGAGGAGAAGGCTCCGACAGAGGAGAGGTTTTTGGCCATGGTCATGGACCAGTTACTTGTTACAACTGCGGAGTTGTAGGACACTATGCTAGGGACTGTCAGAGCCCCACTACCACTTGTAACTATTGCAAATCTTAAGATCATACTATATAGGAGTGCCCTACCTTGATAGCTAAGATCAGAGAACCTAAGCCAGCAGTACACCAAAACATCCAGTTTATTGCTGCTGAGCAGTAAAAGCCAGAATCAAGAGTCAATATTGTGACTCGCAGTGGTGTTTCTACCAGTGGGACATCACAGGAAATGGAAAAGACCACAAGTTAGGAGTGGGTGCGCAGAGCTCCTAATAAAGCAACACCACTCGACCTGCAGAAGAACAGACAGACATTTCAGGAAGCTAAGGATTTATTTGATGACCCTACGCAATCAGGATCATAGGCACCATCGTCTAGGGGCGTACCACAGCAAGCACCTTGTGGCGATAGCCTTGTACAGACATCGCAGGCTACCACATCAGGAAGATGCAATGAGGATGAGATGACAGGAAGTGTACATTCCTTCCTGCGGAGTTGTCTAAAACTTGTAAGAAATGAGCAAGCTATCACATAAATTCAGCGCATCATAGATCAGTGTCAGCCATCTTCTTCCATGAGCAGTACACATCGTGTTATTCATAATATTACGGGACATACAAGAACAGGAAGAGAGATGCAACTCACAGCGCAAGTTGGAGAATTTGAAATGGATGAGGTGATCCTAGATCTAGGATCAGACGTGAATGTTCTGACTAAGAAAACATGGGAACAGATGGGTAGCCCTAAGTTAGTCAGATCACCTATCCATCTGAGATTAGCTAATCAGCAGCGTGTGTCACCTCTGGGTCAGTTACCGCAGGTGCCAGTTGACATTGACATAGTTCGCATCTTCATGGACTTTGAAGTTATAGAAATCATTGGCGATAGTAGACCCTATCCAGCATTGCTAGGCATTGATTGGGCGATCGGTAACATGGCCATTATCAACTTAAAGAGAAGCCAAATGACCTTTGAGGACACGCAGATCCGGGTCATCGCACCGTTGGATCCTTTTCAGGGTCCTGGATATATTGAACCTATCCGGGCAGAGGAGGAGGCACATAACATGGAGAGACTCTATCAGATGACCGCAAACCAGAGCGACTACATCAATCGAACCGAAGAAGGGAATATTAGTTGGCAATGCGATAGCTCATGCACATCAGATTCAGATGTTGGTGTAGAAAACTGGCAGAACAGACTTCACGAAGTCTCAGCGTGCAGTTGCGCATACTTGACTAAGTCACTGCGATGGATTGGCGCAGAGGTTAATGAGATTCCATCCTTTCATGGTCTAATAGATATCCAGGACTTTCTTGAGCAGTTTGAACAACAGATCCCTCACGAGCAAAGGATCGCAGCTATGGACCTTGCAATACGAGCCACACCTGCAAGATGGTGGTATGCACATAAAGAGCACATTGCATCATGGGATGATATTAAGATATTCATGGCGATCATATTTTCTGTCGATAGAGAGTATGTCCAACAGAAATACATAGGAGAAAGTGACCCCAGATCACACATTCAGACATGTGAACAGAGTTGGTCAGACATTGTCAAGGATGAATGGGTTCACCGATTCGTTCATACTTTGGATATAGTTCCAAGGAACTGGTATACAGAGACTGAACTATGCAAGGTAACAACAACATGGCCACTTATGATAGACAGCTTCCTACTCACCTTCGCTTTTGAATCTGAGTATCCGAAGGTTGATCAAGCCCTACAAGTAATAAAGAGTAAGATTGTACCATATCAGTATCAGCTCAACCTGAGTGGGCTATCCAGCTAAAAGAGGCGTTAGAGTGTTATAATTTTGCATCTGAACCAGAGGAGGATGAGGATCCTCGCGACACCAACATTCCGGAGTCAGAAGGCACTCGCGATGTGGAGGGACCATAGTTAGAAATTCCAGAAATCACAGAGCCCATTAAAATTAAAAAGATCAATATTGGCACAGACATAGAACCTAAGTTTGCCTCTATTGGATACTATTGGAACGATGAAACAGTCGGACAGATTGCAGATTTGCTACACGACTATCAGAACCTATTTCCCACCAAGTTCACATAGATGAAGGGAATAGTTGGAGACCTGGGAGTCATGACGATACCGTTGAAGGAGGATGCTAGACCAGTCAAGCAATGCCCATATAGACTAAATCCGCGGTATATCAAAAAAGTAAAGGATGAGATCGATAAGATGCTAGCAGCAGGCATCATTGAGCCTGTAGAAGAAAGCGAATGGGTTATCCCCATGGTCGTACAAGAGAAGAAAACCAAAGGAGAAATCAGGATCTGTGTCGATCTGCACAAGCTCAACGATGCATCGCTTCACAATCCATTCCCGACACTGTTCATTGATGAGGGATTAGACAACGTGGGAGGATAGGAGGTCTACTCCGTCACTGATGGCTTTTCAGGCTACCACTAGATAAGAATACATCCAGAAGATCGATCCAAGACCACCTTTGCAACAGAATGGGGCTCGTTCTAGTATACGGTAATGCCCTTTGGTCTTAAGAATGCAGCAGCTATATTTTCTAGGGTAGTAGTTGCTATATTTAAAGAATACATCCATAAATTCCTAGAAGTATATTTTGATGATAGGACTGTATTTGGACTAATTGACAAGCACATAGGAGATTTAAGACTGATGTTAGAGAAATGTAGGCAGTACCAGATTTATCTAAACTTGAAGAAATGTATATTTTGTGCACCATTTGGTATTTTGTTGGGTCACATTGTTTGTAGACAAGGCTTGATGGTAGATCCCGCAAAGATTGCCATCATTATAAATCTTCCAGCACCCAACTCAGTCAAGAAACTAAGGACAATACTTGGTCATACCGGGTATTACAGAAAGTTCATCAAGGGCTACGCAAAGATTACAACACCAATGGAGAAATTGCTAAAGAAAGATGTAAAATTCCTATGGAACGAGGAATGTTGGCAGAGTCTAGACACACTTAAAGAAAAGATGGTTACAACACCCATCCTAGTATTTCCAGATTGGACTAAGCCATTTCATGTACATGTGGATGCATCTGGGATCATACTAGGGGTTGTCTTAACGCAAACAGGAGAAGGGGATATTGATCACCCTATCGCATACTCCAGTAGAAAGCTATCGACAGCAGAAAAGAACTACACCATGACAGAAAGATAAGGCTTAGCTATGGTGTATGCGTTGCAGAAGTTTAGGCACTATCTATTGGGTGCCTCGTTCAAGATGTTTACTGACCATTCCGCATTAAAGTATATGGTCAATAAGCCAGTGTTAGGGGGGAGAATCTGCAGATGGTTACTCCTCTTTCAGGAGTATGATTTTGAAATCATTGTTAAACTAGGAAGATTGAATGCTGGACCTGATCATTTGTCGCGGATAGACTCAGGAGAAGAACCAAGTAACCTAGAGGACAATTTTCCAGACGCGTCGTTGTTTTCCATCCAGATCGCAGATGATTACTATGTTGATATCATTCACTTTCTCACTATAGGATTAGCACCTGATGAGTTTACTAAGCAGCAAAAGAAGCAGTTGGTTGTTAAAGCAGCAGACTTCACCCTGATTGCAGGACACCTATACAAGTTAGGACCGAATGAAGTTTTGCACAGATGTGTGATGCCGCATGAAAAAGACGCTATTATAAGAGAGGCACATTCAGGGACTGCAGGAGGTCATTTCGCAGGAAAGTTGACTGTGCAGAAAATCCTAGATGTAGGATTATGGTGGCCTACTTTGCATAAGGACACCAAGGACTTTTGCAGATGCTGTGATATCTGCCAGAGGGTAGGAAAACCCTCGTGACGTGATGAAATGCCGCTGCGACCGCAGGTTACGCTGCGCGCATTTGACAAGTGGGCTATAGACTTTGTGGGTCCTATCAACCCACCAGGAAAGCGCACTGGCACGAGATATATCATCAATGGAATAGAGCACCTCAACAGATGGGCAGAGGCCAAAGCAGTAAGGAATTGTGATGCTGCTACAGCTGCACAGTTCCTGTTTGAGAACATCATCAGTAGATTTGGCTGCCCCATCATTTTGATGAGTGACCAAGGCACACATTTCTTAAACCGCACCATTGAGGCCTTGACAGAAGAATTCCAGATTCAACACCATAAGAGCACTCCCTACCACCCACAGGCTAATGGTACGGTGGAGGCATTTAATAAGATTTTAGAAAACGCTCTTACTAAGATCTGCAACAGCCAAAGGAATGATTGGGACCTCAGAGTTAACGCTGTATTATGGGCATATAGGACCACATGCAAGAAACTTACAGGACACACACCTTTCAGCTTGGTGTATGGATAGGAGGATGTTATGCCTATGGAGTATATTCTTCCCAGTTTAAGAATCGCTCAGATCACCGGGATGACTGATACAGACACAGTGGAAGAAAGGCTAGCACAGTTGCTTGCCCTAGAGGAAGACAGATTCGTCGCCGGATTCCATCAGAAAGTGCAGAAGGCACGAGAAAAAGCTTGGCATGACAGACATATTAAGAGTAAGACTTTTCATATTGGAGACCTAGTACTCCTCTATGACAGTAAATTCATTAAGTTCCCAAGGAAGTTCAAGATGCATTGGCTGGGGCCATATCAGATACATCAAGTTACAGAGGGAGGTGGTGTTCAGCTCAACCAGCTGAACAGGGAGCTTCTTCCCACATGGATTAATGGTAGTAGGCTTAAGCTCTATAGCGATATCCACCCCACCTCTCAGCCCTATCTTAGCCAGTTTATGGTGGTGCAGATGTCCAGTGTAGTTGAAAGGAGGCATCGCACCGAGAACTAGTCTACACCGCCAAGTAATTATAAGTATGAGGAATCGCATAAGGTTGGTTCATTTCGTGCAAGTCAATAATGGCTTATGGGGGAAAAAAAAAAAAAAATGCTTGTTTTATTGCACAGGTGATGCGGTGTTTCAGCGCAACAATGTGATGTTTCCCCGTGCCACGTATCCAATTTTTGCAACCGACAGAGGGCCAGTCAAGTTGCCTTCTGATAGGCAGTTAATGAATAAATGACTGGTATACCTTACCGTAGATTTGGCAGCAGCATAATTAAGTTTCCAGATTTGGCAAATCTTCGACGAGATCGGTGCCTGTACACACACGTTTTGGGGGAAACGTGATCGGATTTCAGCATTTATGGAGGATTGAATGATGGGTGTGGTCTTGTCCATGTAATTATTATGACCGATGGGTTCATTCAAGATGACCGTTGCATCTGGGATTGTTGCATTCGGCATAAAAGTAGAAATTTTTCATTCAAGAGGGTTACACTTGCAGAAACCCAAGAGCTATAGAGTAAGCTGTTAAGAGTCCCCTGTGCAGAGTTCACCCCGTTGCAGAGTGCTGTGATTCCCAGAGTTCGAAGCATTGCATGCCCAGGATATTCCACTAAGTGGGTTCTATCCGAGGATGAACCTTTAGAAGACATGCTGAGACACTTCGACCCTGGTGGCTGTAGGTCCGCTAGGACGACGCCACCCAGGGTTGTGAAATTAGGTATATCACAGGTCAGACAGCCGCCAAGGATGAAGAGTCAAGCGTAGGATGTAGAAGATGTCATCAAAGTCTCTTCTAAGGAGAAGAAGAAAGTCGAGCCGATCACTGAAGATAAGAAAGTAGAGCAGAAGAATGATGAGAAGAAATCTCCCGCCAGGAAGAAAGTAAAAATGAGAAAAAGAAAGCAAAGGGAGAAGGAAGATGACCTATCTCATCAGCTAAGAGTAGAAAAAGAGGTTCCAGAGCTCAAGAATGAAAATATGCGGAATCCGAGTCACGTGAATACCTAGAGCGAGTTGTTGAGAAGAAAAGTGAAAGGGAAAACAAACCGAGCAAGCAGAACTTCAAGATGCAGACAAAGGCTTGTTCTCAAAACGAGATTCATGGTTTGTATCTCTTTCATATAGAGGGCTCCAGACTGAATGAAATGTTTGAGAAGGCTGGAAGATACATATTTTCCTTGTGATAAAAGTTCTAACCCAGATAAAGAGGAAATGATATCTATGGAATACTTCTCAAAGACTAGAAGGTTCTTAAAAAGTTTCAGGAGCGACGAGAGCGAGACCATGACTAAGGGCAGGAAAGATAAGAGAGCCCAACGAACCAAGTTACAAAAGCTATAGAGAGCATGTTGGACTAATGCATATGGAAGTCGTAGGACTTTGCGACAAGTTGCAACGGACTTCGCAGGAAGCCAAGGAGAAACTACAACATGAGAAGGCCACTGGTAGTGGCTCAGGGACGAGCCACAAGTAAGTGTTAGGAGACTGTTGGAGTAGGGTCCCGCAGCTACAGAAGAAGCTACTATTTTGACGAATAGACAGTTTTGGTGGAGATATAAGAGGTAGAGCTACAACACTATAGCAGGTTTCTAGCTATAGAGCAGAGCCGGAACCCATGACGTAGAAGACAGAGAAGTCAAGGAAGATGATGGTACCTGAGCGGCCAAGAAGAGAGAGCTCAACCACTGCATTGAAGGAAGCGACAGAAGACAGGAGGGCTGAGCTACCCTCATAAAGGAAAAGGAGCAACGAGGCCGAGGCATTGAAGACGAAGGATAGACAAAGGGAAGCAGCACCGGTACCCATGGTCAGCGCTGGGAAGCATGGAAGACTGCAGGAAGCTGTGGTGAAGGGAAGTAGCGCTGATACCCATGGTCAGCATTGGGAAGCATGGAAGACTGCAGGAAGCTGTGGTGAAGGGAAGAGGTGCATAGTACCCATGATCAGCACCGGGAAGCATGGAAGACCGTAGAGAACTGTGATGTGACGGATAGCGGCTACCTCAAAGTATAGATACGTCGGCTGTCACTAGTTAGGGTTTGGGTTACTGTTGGGACAGGCCCATAGTGTTGTAATGGCGAGACCTTCGGGCCGTCTATAAAGGGTTATATTTTGTACTATAAATGGTTGGTTAGTGGGTCGGTTGGTTGGTTCATTCAGTTGTTAGTTTCTTTGTATATTATTAGACAATTGTAGAAGTCAAGCTCTGGTTCTGTTATTAGCTGTAGTATCTTACTGTAACCAGTAGCTGGCTCATTGAGCATTCATGTAACGATCCGCAGGGATCGACAGAGAGGGAAGAGTATATTGTAAGAGGTGCAATATAGAGATAGAAAAGAGATCTAAGAGAGAAGATCTTAAGTTGCATATGCGGTGCAGCAGAACTGTGTTTACCTTCCCCTGAGCTATAATAGAAACATAGTTTTGTGGAAGTAACTTCCATCCTGGAGGTGAACCACATTAAAATCATGCGTTATGTGATTACTTTGTGTGTTCTATTTATTTGATGCATCTGTCAGTTATTTTATGAGCCTGGTTTACAGTTTAATGTATGTATGCATTGTTCAGTTCACAATAATATAAAAGGATAGACATAAGTTGAAATAATTGATATGTTGTATGTGGGTTCAGTTATGCTTTGCTTGAAATAGTCGCTAGTTGTGGTGTTGAACAGCCTGTTACGTTGAGTCTTGCAAGTCGACATGAACAACACTAAGTGCGTTGAGCTGTAGGGTTAGGGTATCACAGGGAGGTGATACCGCACCGGCAGAGGAGCTGCGGTGCACGATACCATAGGTTAAGGACTTAGTGTTGGGAGGAAGTTACGTGTCTCCTGGTGCGCGGTGATGCGGTAAGTCTGGGGTCACCACAAGTTAGTGGAAGTTGCGCGACGTAGAAAGGGACCGCGCTCTGGGTAGAGATAGGTCTTGCGGTGAGAAGGGCTGCGAGACACTGAGATCACGCGACGTGAGCAGAGGGTTGTGCGATGTGCAGAGAAAGAGGCCCTGCGGCTAGCATAGTTGTGAGTCACAAGTAGGATGCCACAGAACCTGGTCCAAGATGCTTGAGTCCTTGGCCAACCCATTAGAATCACTTCGGGTGAGACTTTAGGCCGCTTCGCGGTCTGTTGCCAAAAGGGCCAGTGAGCTAGGGGTGTTGTTGGTTAAATACAGTAAACTCGGGTCTGCCCATGATAGCCAACATCAGTCCCGGATACATAAGAGTAAATGGCCATGAAGAGGCATGATACAAAATATGACATGTGTGGTCATCACCACGTACAATATAGATAGATCAGAATCTCCATAATGAATATATACAAAGGATCACGATATCCATGAAGGCTGAAGATATATAATGGATCAAGATATCCATAATGGTTGGAAACATCTGACATATACTAGAATCAAGTCACGAGAGATAAAACCTCATGAACACTGGCACGCTCAAGGAGATAGCATATATGAAATGCCACCAATCTGGAAGGTCTTCTAAACAATCTGCTACGAGTACATGTCCTACTATGTGAATAAAGATGTCGAGGTCAAACATAGTAGTCCATCATCTGATTATCGGTCATTGATGTATATCGTAAACAGACATGAGATCACCCACTGATAATGAAAATGGGAATCAAGGTACTAGAGTGCAAACTCACAAGTGTGAATAAATGTGTTGACTTCGAACACTTGAGAGGATCCTTCAATTAGGGGACATTGATGTATTCCCAAAAACTATTGATGGCGAGAGAACCTACCAATGATGACTACAAGTCTCAAGGCACTAAAAAATGACTCTAGATTCCTATCCCAGAATAAATTATCTGAATTCAATGGGATGAAATCCACTCGAAGGAGGGCATTAAGGCATCCCCCATCGTCCAACACGAGGTACTTAGCAAAGTTGTATAATGTGAAAGGACTCAATCATAATGTGCACGAACCAGTATCAGTACTGGGAATGGCCGACATGCAAAGTAAAGATAACTGAGGAATGGCCGACTTAGGTTTCAACTTCCTTGAAACAAGAGCATAAAGGAAAATGGTGATTGAATGTAAGCATCATAGACTCAATATACAAAACTGGGACATCTCTGCGACACAGGAGGAATCGACAGAGGATCCATAGGGACTGGAAGCTTAACCAGTCGGTGGAGATAAACTTAGAGAAACAAGTACATATCCTAAAGTTAAACTATTAACCCAACCAATGGATATGATATACAGTGCTCAGTTCGAAGGAGACACGACTCGACTGCTGCCAAAGATAACATCTTTTATTGTCTAGCTTTTTGGTTTTTTGATTTTTTTTTGGTTGGAATTTTTCAAATATTTTGAAAAGCTTGAAAAAGGATAAAATTTCTTTATAGTTACAGACTAGGAGGAGACGAGTGTCAAAGGGGAAAACAAACTAGTTCCAAGCAGGGAAACATACCTATGCTCAGTGCAAGGATACATGTGTAGGATAACGACACTTGGGGGAAAGTCCTCTCCCAGTAAAAATGGGGAATCAAGCTGCAAAAGATATATAAAATGGATTTTCATGGCTAGACATGAGACAAGCTTGGGCTATATGGCTGATAATCAAAGTTAGGGAAGCCGGCATAAGGCTCAATGAGGTAGGAAGAACTCATGATAATGCAATTAAAACTTGACATAAGGGAGTCCTGGGGAAAAGCCAACATAAAGTTCAAGAGGAGAATGAGGCTCTTGCTCAAAGACATGGTGGGAATAAAAGGGACTCCCAGACCTAAGAGAGGACTCACAGCATGGGTGTGAAATGCAAAAGGGAGATAACTAGGACACCCATGTATAGGAAATCTATACCATTCACATAATATCACTTTTAACAGCAGCATGAAGGTTCCATGATACCATGGAATGAGTTTGTACCTAAGGTTAAGATGGAATGGTCATAAGGCAATGCATAAATGCAAGCGGATGTGATATCCTAACTTGTATGCCAGTTCAGACATAATACCTGTGATAGGAATGAATGGGTCGAAACCTTGGAGAGAGTGTAAAAACACTGGACCCTACATGACAACCATATTAGTCCAAAACAACCCAAAATAGTCAATAAAGAATCCAAACTATAGGATATAGGGAGGAATGATCATGATAAATGCACCCAAAGAAAACAATGTGGTGAACGATGGGACATAAAAAGGAAAGTAAGGTGTAGACCCAACCTTCACGTATCCACTACCACCCCCGTGAGGGTGACCACTAGTGTAAAGACCAAGAGAAGGGAATAAAAATCCTCCACAAATGGAGTAGAGGATGGAATATGACCATTCCCAAATCTATGAGCACCGTAAGGGGCTGTGATGCCCCCAAGTCTGATACCAGTGTCTGTACTAGGACCAAGGATGGGTGATAGGATACCAGGCATGCTAAAAATAAAAGGACCCGAACTCAAGAGAGCATAAACATACTCAAGTAACCACTATCCCAAAGGCCAACTAGCACACAAAGTGCACTCTCCTAAGAAAATCTACAGCCAAAATACAAGCAAACCAAGGGGATGATATGTGAGCTCCTAAATGCAGCAGTTATGTCTCGCCTAGGAGAGGGTCGAAAATCCCATACACTACAAGCAGAGGTACGTAACCAATTATAGTAGTCCTCATCTCCAAGGCATAAAGAGATTGTGCTATCTGACCTCTACTTGGCTAGGACACCTACAGAATAACCTCTGTGTTGCCACCTTTCACACACTTGGGTCACATGGAAGAAATCTTCAAGCCACTCGGTGTGTCCTTGGGGGCAAGTCTCGAGTCAAGGCTGTCACATTGTTCTTGACTCCTCTGTTTAGGCTCAACTCCTAACGAAGCCAAGGGGGGTAGACCCTATTAAGTTACTAAGGCTAAATTACTTAGTACGGTGATGTTAAACCAAATGAGTTACTTAGGAGTTTGAAATTTCACCATAAACAATCAAAGATGACAAGATACAAAAATGAGCGCATGAAAGCACAATGCTGAGACACAATATAAATATAAAGAAAGAAAATAACCAGTGCCTTAAAAATGGAGTCAAAAAAGAAATCAATGTACTTGCATGTGCTTGGAGTGAATGTTTTGCAATTTCCTCTTGGTACGTTTTAAGTTAATGTGAGTTGTGAGTTGATTAAAATTAGGCGAAGGGGTGGACTCCAGATATACCCGAGAGTACTTGGAGTATGTCCAAAACTAAACCTTCACGGCTACCCACAAGGAATATGTGGGATGAATGGAGTATTTGGGGCTATTTTTTATAACACACCCGTTAGGGTGTGACAGAGATCAACGCCCCGAGGTCACTTTTCAGAAGTTCCCGCTTCCTTTGGGTATTTTGCCAATGTAATGGTTTGATCTAGGTGTTGGATTTTCACCTGATGGTTTGTCAATTTGGGAGAGTGAATCCTAATTATACTAGTCACTCAAGTGCTTTTGATATATCTTGACTGATTAGATGAACTGCAGCCAAGTGCAAAGCATATACACCGGAGTCTTGTCAATTTTAGTGAATTTTAAAATTGGGTGTTCTTGTTAAAAAGAAAACCCTCCAGGAACCTCTTTCGATCCAAGTGGATCTCAATCGGGGAATGAAGGAGGGGTTAATTTTATAATATCTGAAGAAACAAATGATAGAAAAGAAAAAACAGATACACAATTCTGGTTTTCTAATTAGTCCTACCACGCATCTCTTTCCCCTTTTGGGTCAATTGGGAAGTCGTGGGGTAAGTATTAAGGTTACTTTGAAATATAAAATATGGAAAATGAAATTGATAATGAATCAAAGTATACTACCCTGCATATTAAATCTACGCTAGTTTTAAAAGATATGAGCAAAAAGTAAAAAATTGACACCGACCCAAATCCCCCCAGGGGGGATGGTGAAGAGCCTATTCGAAAGGACCTTTACTTTTTATTAGCAGTGATTTACAATATCAGCAAATTAAAATTGATTCACTTTGGTCCTTGTTATCTAGGATCCAAAGGCTTACAACAAGCTTGTAACAAGCTAGAATTAAACAAGGTGGTGGGGGAAACTTCTGGGAAGCTCCGATTCGTCCAAGAGTTGGAATTTTGGCAGATTATCCTTCTCTTTTTTGTTGTACATCCTAAAAATCAGCGAGCAATCAAAATAAAATGTGCCCAAACACACTTTGAAAGTGTTTTGGGTTACTACACTAATTACCAGAAAAAACTTAAGTAAAAAATTGTTAAAAGGGGCTAATCTAGTTTTGCAAAAGGAACCAAGGAAAGAAAGCTTTCCTTGGGATCTTGGCTTGCTATTTGGGCAGCCAATGAGATATGCACTTTTATTGCAGAATTTAAATCTTTAAAGAAAGAAAAAAGAAACTACCTTATGAGCAATTTTTAGATCTATGATTTAGCTACTTGCAAAAAAGGCAATTCCTACACCTAGATCTATCTTTATGAAATGATATTATTTATGAAATTACAGATCTAAGAAGCAAGAATCTTATGAAATAGATCTAAAAATATATATTCAATTCTTAGAACTGGATCTGATCATAAGAGGGAGAGATAGGTAGCCGGAAGATTGATTTTTTTTAAGAAATGAGAAGAAGAGGAGAGAAGGTGGGCTCGTTGCTTGAATGGAGCAAGCTGGAAGGAGGCCCTTTTGTGAAGCGCTGAGGGATAGAGTCTTGATATTATTGGATAAGGAATGGCATCAATCTTGATCCATACCTTCATCCAATCAGGAACCTGCAACTAGATAACACAAGCCTGCACAACACCTCGTGAGATCTGGATATAGATGTATAAAGCAACAAAAAGGAAAGATCATGCAAAAATAATCTTATTTAAGCATATAACCAAAATTCTTGAGCATACATTATATGGATAAACAAGATCAAGCAATCTAACTTTCCTATTTTAAACCCTTACTTGATTCAACCAAATCCTTGAAGCCAGAACACAAAAGCAGCACAGAATTTGGAAAGAAATTGCAGTTACCACATTAGCAGCATAACACTGAGAATCCACACAAACACATGCACTACACGGTATAGCCTACAAAGCTTCTTTATTCAAAAATGATGATCAATACACAATTATAATAGCAAGCCCTTAAATCCAGCTCTCACTATCTTGGAAGAGGGAGCTTCTGGCTGGATATATACAAAAAATAGGACATCGAGCCCAGGGGGGTGCAATTCCCAAGGAATCAGATCAAATCAGCTGATGGAGAGTTAATCAATGCAAATCTGAAGCTGAACTGAGCCTACTTGTCAACCGAGGGCTTGAATGAGCTGACACATTAACCCATAAACCGACACATCAGTCCATAGAGCATCCAGGAGAGTCCACATGTGTGGAGGAGAGAGAGAGGGCACAATTCCCCATAAAGACAGCTGAAGATCAACTCTGGATCTAATTTGATCACCTCCTTCAGTCAAGGATTTGTCAGATCTAGTCAATCTGCTTTAGATCTGACTGATTTCAATCAAATCGACTGAGAATCCACTGATTTATGATTTTGTATTTGCTCCATTATTCATCAATTTATTAATTAAAATAATCAATAATTGATTTTTGGGGCTTTCTGACCTGAGTGATGGAAAATCACTCAAAACTAGGAAATAGTGGGTCCATGGGTTTACACGGTGCTCTTAGCTTGAAAATGAGAACCTACATGACTGAAATTGATTATTTGGCCCACTTTTATTACAAAATCAATTTTTCCAATTAAACTATTAAAAAATAGCCTAAGTTTTGCAAGAATTAAATTTTTAATAAAAAACACTGAAAAATCTAAAAAATTGAAAAATTGAAAAAACCTAGGGGGACTTAGACATGTTCATATGACTCGACCATGATGTATAGCATGCTTATACATTAACACATAGACTCTAATAACCTCAATAGGCCTAAATGCCAAGCTGACCACCCCAACTTTGGAGGTATGGAGTGAAAAACTCAGAAATTATTAGTCGTTTATTCAACAACCAATAATAACCAAGGGAAAAAACACCCTGGGCTAATCGGATTGAAAAATAAAGTCTAAGAGACCGAGTCTTTTACAGACACTACCATGCTAGAACATTTATTACAATTTCTCCATGGGGTATGAACGTGTGATATAGTACAACAAGCACTTCCCAGAAGTACTTCCAAAGGTCTTCTGAAGTCCGAACAAGTTATCCTTGTCCGGTTCACCAGGATCACTTGATGAAAAAAACCACTAAGTACAACTTAGGTGGTAACATTCTGGCTCCATCTAGGGACACATTCTCTGACTGATCTTCTGTTCAAAGGAGAGGATGTGAGAACTCTGGAATCTCTGGGTCCTGCATAGCAATTAGAGTTTGTCAGTAACATGTATACATAAGAAAAAATTAACTATAAAAGCAAACTAATGTACATAATTAGTCTATGATGTGTAAAAAAGGAATATTTTACAAAACTAATATACAAAGAAAAATTTTCCTACATGGTACAAAATAACTATAATACAACAATATCTATGATACAACAATATGATATATAAAATGTAGAAATACATGCAGGGAAAGGTTTAGAAATTGGCCTTGAAACCACCGATGCCAATAAAGGCATCAAACTGTCTCAGCGAAAAACAACTTGAGGAGGAAACCATTCACTGGCAAGCTCAACCTTTCTCCTTCTAGGTCATTTAGATAGAAGGAGTTCATTCCTGCTATTTCATAGATGATGTACGGTCCCAACCATAAGTTGTCTAGCTTTCCATGTTTCCCCGGTTTCTCCCGTCGTTTGTCCCAACGTAAAACTGTGTCACCTACATGGAAGGATCCTAGCCGGGTAGATTTATCAAAGGTTCTCTTGACCTTGTCTAAATTTCTGATACTCTAGTCAAGATAATTTCTTCTACTCTCATCTAGCTCGATCAACTGGTTTATTCTGCTCTGAATGGCCTCTTGATTTGAGCTGAAGGTCTGGAGAAATTGATAAACTGGAAGCTTTAGATGGACTGGTAAGGTGACATCAAGGCCATAGACTAGTTCTAAAGGGATCCTCCCGATTGAACTTTTCTTGGTGATTCTGTCGGCCCATAATGCTAATTTGATCTTGCTATCCCAAGCCTTCTTATTGTCACCCACAATTTTTTTGATTATGGTCATTAAGTTTTTGTTACTTAATTCCGCTAGACCATTTCCTTGGGGATAGTAATTGGATGAGTGGGATAGCATAATGCCGTACTTGAAACAGAAAGATGAAATCTCGGAAGAAACAAAGCATGGGCCATTATCTGTGATGATTCTAGCTGGCACACCGAATATTGTGATAATCTTATCTTCTAAGAAATCCATGAATATAGCATCGGTTTCCTTCTTGGTGGGTATCGCCTCTACCCACTTGGTAAAATAATCAGTGGTGGTAAGAATCCAAGAATAACCATTGCTCAAGTTATCTTTGAACTTACCGATGAAGTCAAGCCCCCACTACTGGAAAGGGGCTTGGACTACTATTGGACTTAAAGGCAAGGCTTTCATTTGTTGCTTTCCGGTGAATAATTGACACTGGGGGAAAACTCTAACATCCTTGTGCACATCTGAAAATAGGTTTGGCCAATAGTAGCCTGCTCTAAGGATTTTGTGGGCGGTTGTTTTTGCTGCAAAATTTCCACCACAAAATCCTGAATGGAACTCAACCATGAGTTTCTTGGCCTCAGGTTCATCGACACATCTAAGTATTAAACCATCGGGGTTTCTCCAACCCAAACCATCTTTTGTCAAACAATAACTAGTTGCTTTCAACCTTAGTGCTCTTCTTTTATGCCCAAGTAAGTGATCGGGGCATGTAAGGTTGCGGAGGAAAAATATGATGTCGGTGTACCAAGGGTGTTTCTCTAATCTCTGAAGCTCGTTTGATACACTTTTTTCTGAATCACTGTTATGGCAGATTATTCCTAAGGCCTTTTCATTTCCATGGGTCAACATATTTGCAAGACCCTGTCCCTTAATTAATTTAGTAGGTTTTATCTCCAAATCATATTCTTGAATCTTTGAAACCCACTTACCCTTGATTCCTAGACAATCCTATTGAGACATGATATCCTTGACAGCTGCATGGGGTACATATCCAATGATTTTGGAGTAACCTATATAAGTTCTGAAATGTCTAAGGGACTTGACAAGAGCATAGGCCTATTTCTCCATCGTGGTATACTTCAACTCTGAATTTTGTAAGGCTCTACTCATAAAGGCTATAGGTTGCTCTTGTCCCTCCTTATTCTTTTGAAGCAAAACATCGGCAATGGTGTCTTCTGAGGCAAAGGAAAACATCTAGAATTATTTGGAATAATCTGGACTAATCAAGACCGGGGACATGGATATGGAATTTTTGATAGAATTGAATGCAACTTTCCCTTCATCTGTCCACTCAAACTTAGCATCTTTCTTTAATAACTTTTGTAGAGGTTTCATTAATTCTGCTAAATTTGGGATGAATCTTCTTATGAAACTAATTTGACCATTAAAGCACTAGAGAGCTTTTAGATTCAGAGGCAAGGGGACTTTCTTAATGGCTTCAAATCTCTCAGGATCAACCTTGACACCATCCTTACAAATGATGTGCCCAACAACTTGCCTTCATCAACTCCAAAGATTGACTTGGCGGGGTTCAAGGAAATACCATATTTCCGACATCTTATAAAAACCTGCCTAAGATGACTTATGTGGTCAGATCTTTCCTTTGAAAAAATAGTTAAGTCACCTTGATATATTTTGATTATTTTTCCTATAAGTTCTTTGAAGGCAAAATCCATGGCTCTTTGGAAGGTGGCACCAACATTCAATAAGCCAAAAGGCATTCCTATAAATTTATAGGTACCCAAGGGTGTGGGGAATGTAGTCTTATGTTGATCCTCCTTATTTACCAACACTTGGTTATAACCAGAAAATCCATCCAACATGGACATCATTCCTGATCTTGTTACTCTTTGAAGCAATGTTTCCATGTCGGGTAATGGGTAATTATCTTTGAGGCATGATGTATTTAGATTCCTAAAATCTATACATATTCTAATTGAACCATTCTTCTTTCTGACCACAACTAAGTTGGAGCACCAAGATGAATGTCTTGTAGGTGCTATGATCCTTGCTACTAACATCTTCTAAAGTTCCTTCTATACAATGGGGGCCAACTTAGGATTTATTCGCCTAAGTTTTTGTCGGAAAGGTTTGACCTCCTTAGCTTCTTCTGTGAGGGGAATAGTGTGTTGAAACACATCCTCTCGATAGGCTTTAAGCTCATCATAACTAAAGGCCAACACATCTCTATACTATTTGATTAAGTTGATCAAATTGTTCCTTTCCTTTTCTGAAGTCCCTTTTCCGATTTTTATTAACTTGGGGTCTTTGTCAGTTCCTATGTTTATTTTCATATAATTCCCAATTTTTATTTCTTCTTTTTGTTTTTTATGATGATCCCGTTGATCAAAAATATTCTCGAAAGCTATAAGGCTACTTGGGATGTGATTCCTTTCATTATCCTCGCACTCCTAATACTCTTTACCCTCCTAGTAATAACTGATCTTGTAACCTTCAAACTCTTGTAGATTGTGGATGAATCTCAAGAGTTGCTCATCATCTTTGAACACCTGCCAGTGGTCTATATTATCTGGAATTGAAGGTCTGAAATTTATTTCCATCTTTCCATTCCCATTAATCATTTCATCTGATGGCTGGAGGGTGGATGCTGCTACTGCCAATTTATCTACTAACCCATTCATTTCCCTATGGACCTTTTGAATGTTAAGTGCATCAAACTATTCCATAGTGTCCCATGTGGCATTTCTATAATTTCTTAGTCTATCATTTTTGCATTAATACTGATTCTTAATCTGGAGGACAACTAGATCTGAATCACCCTTTATGTTCAACATTTTTATCCCCATATCTTTAGCGGTTTATAACCCTAGGAGCAATGCATCATACTCGGCTACATTGTTTGATGCTTCAAACTCTAACCTGAACGCAAAGTTGTAGATTTTATATGAAGGAGAGATGATCGTGATGCCTGCACCTTTTCTAGTTTTGGAATAACCTCCGTCAAAGTACATTTACCAAACTTCATCGATCCTTTCATTTTTAATGTTTTCCTTAATAGGGGCCATGAAATTTGACAAAATAGCATAGTTTCCAAAGTTATCAGTGAAATGAACAAATTCATTTCCAGGATTCTTAGGGTTTTCTACATGTCGTTTCCTCATCTTTTTTCTTTGGAGAATCACCCTAGTGCTCTCTGATGCAGGTATATTAGCATATGTCCAATCCATTGGAATGTGCCCACCAAGAGTTGCGGCCCATTTTCTGGATAGCAACATACCCCAATTATCTGGAACATCTATCACCACCACATCCATCGACATGTCGATATTAGGATACTTAGCCAACTTAACCTGTAAATTTAAGATTATCCCTACAACTTCAACTTCTCTTACATCCATGGCACAAACATTGTGGTAGGGTCGGGTGACCCTTAGATTTAGCTGTTCCATTACGTTTCTTGTCATGATATTTGATGAAGCACCTGAATCTAACATGCAGTTATGAAGGAGAAGGTTATCAACTAAGAGGGAGACATAAAAAGGTGGGTGGTCTTCTCTTCTTGGATGAACACTGTTGAGGACTATAGGCATATCTATAGGTTCAATATGTTCAGCTTCAAATATAGCATTGTTATTAGGAAGAGGATCCTCTTTGATAATATTATGAGCTTTACTTTGACTATCCTCTAAGGCTTTCAACAACTTTTATTTTTGACCAGGAATTTTAAGGACATCAGTTGCATAAACATGAATCTCAGCACTACTTATCCATTCTCCCATATCAATATTTGATTCAGGGACAATAGGAGGATTTGGGAGGGGAGGAGCGGTTACCTTTGGCTTGTACTATTTAGACGGTGATGGCTTCTCTCTTATTTGATATACTGCTCCCTTGAAGTGGGTTTAAGGGTCAAATCCACGTATATATGCGAGAATGGGTTTAAAAGTCATGTATATCAAATAAGACATGTTTTTAGGGATGATCTTGGAAACATCAAAGGTACAAAAATGGTCCATGGGGTCTAAGGAGTCTACAAAGGGACAGGCAAGGCCATAAAGGTGTGATCCACCATGTGTGGTAAAATCAACTGTAACAACGACTGTATGTAGAGATGGGACTGTCGAGCATAGATATCCTAGGAACATGAAGGCCTCGGGTAAGGGAGTCGAAGTTTGAAAAGACTCACCAAAGAAACACCAGCTCTGCTACCAAGAAGAGACATGAATGATAGTATAGAGGAGTAGAATCTACTACCGTCATACATTCCACCAAGGAGTCTAGAGGCGCCAGAAGTGAATCTCCCAAAGAAAGCGTGCTCCTCCCAGGTTGCACCCAGGATCCTCGTTGGCATTGAGCTGCTAAAATATATCATACCAACGCTGGCACGACTGAAATTCGAAGATAATGATACACACAAACAATCTGACCTGGATAGAAACAAGTACATGGTCACTCTTCTAGCCGTACCTCCTATGCCACAACTTGTTGTTCCAATGGAGTGGGCTCGAGGAATAGAACGGGCGGGCCTAGTTAATTTATTGCATATGCCGCATTATGGTCGAAGTAAATAAGTGAGAAAATATGTGCACCAACTCCTGGTATGATTCCATGGAAGATTTTTGTGGCTCGATAGACCATATTATGTCAATGTCGAGCTCATTGCGTCGATTACAGGTCTCCTGCACGTAGGAATCAACCCTGCACCATATATGCACAAGGATCGGGATATGACAAATATGAGGGAGAAGTATGACCTCATGCGTGCAAAAAGAGGCTTCCTGATTGCCTCTATAACTGATAATACAATGAGGTTCACTGTGAAAGTGTTATATTGCAAGTTGTTGTGCAAGATGTGACCCACTGAGTGCACTGCAGGGACAGTTGAACTAGACGAACTCTACGTCGAAGGTGTGCATATCAATTGTTCGTAGTATCTACTGAATGAGATGCTAGAAGATGCATCCCAAGTGGAGGAAGAAGCTAAAGCACTATTCCATTACTTATGGTTTCTCATGTTGTTTTCCTTCATAGTTTGGTATGACTTGCTAGAATACTAGCCACTAGAAGTCCTAGTGTTCTGTCAAGGCGCAAAATATCAAAACCTAGGGTTCGATAAGGAGGACAAGGTTCGATAGAAGGATAAAAACATAGAGTTCTTTATGGATGGAGAAGCAATAATGGAAGTACTACGACACCGGCATAGAATTCTCACTGTGATAGTCAAGGAATATGTGCCTTTTATAACATTCTAGGATGGTGTCCATATTATCATTCTGCAGCCATGACAAGAATTGAAGAAACAAGCATAGACAATGTACTTCATGATTGTTTATGAGGATGTTGAAAATGTTATCTAGGACTGGCCTGAAGAATGGCATATCCCAGTCGAAGAGGATATGGACCAAGGTAATGGCAGGGGTGACACACAAGACAACCAGTCACATGATTAAGATGAAGACAGTGATGAGGTATCTGATAAATATGATTCAGAGGACATGCCAACTGAAAAGGATGTGCAGAACCAAAAGAGAGAGCAAGAAAAGGAGCAACACGAGCCGAAGGAAAAAAAGAGGAAAGCTGACAAAATGACTAATACAGTTAGCTTGGAGGAGGAATACATCACCATAATCATAGAAATAGATGTGGATGTGGCGTAGGCCACCCTCCATAGCATAAGTAGAAAACATATGCGCTTAATGAACAAAATCAGAGTGAATCTTAATAGTCTTACTGAATCCATTAATGACGTATGGGGCCCAGTTAAACAACGACCTTATAGGTTGAATCTGAGGTATAAAAAAAATGTGAAATATGAGTTAGACTGAATATTAGATGCAGGAGTCATTGAACCTATTGAAGAATCAGAATGGATCAATCCTATAGTGATTTAGGATAAGAAGAAAACATGTGAAGTTAGGATCTGTGTCGACCTAAGAAAAACAAATGATGCATGCATGCATGATCCATTCCTAACACCATTCACGGATGAAGTATTTTAAAGCATCAGAGGACAAGAGATGCATTCATTTACCGACGGATTTTTCTGGTTATCACCAAGTTAGAATAACAAAGGAGTATCGACACAAAACGACCTTCATGATAGAGTGGGGCTCCTCTCAGTATATGGTAATGCCCTTTGGACTCAAGAATGCTCCTGCTATTTTTTATATACTAGTAGTATCTGCTTTTAAATATTTTATACATAAATTTATTGAAGTGTACTTTGATGATTGGACTATGTTTGGTATAGTAAGAAACCATATTGAAAGAAAATGCATGATGCTGGAGCGTTGTCACTAGTATCACATCTCGCTAAATTCAAAGAAATGTATTTTTTCACACCATTTCGTGTATTGTTCGGACATGTAGTGTGTTGCGATGGAATTTTAGTTGACTCAATGAAAGTTTCGATTATTCTTGACTTACCACCACCTACATCAGTCATGCAACTCAGATCAATGCTAGGACGCATAAGATATTATAGAAAATTTATCAGAGGATATGCAGACATAACTGCTCCAATGGAGAAACTTTTGAAAAAATATGCAAAGTTCCAGTGGATAGAAAGTTGTTAGGAAATTTTAGGCAAGTTAAAGGACAATATGGATACCACACAAATATTGGTATTTCTAGACTGGAAGAAGCAGTTCCATGTTCTTGTCGATGCGTTGTGTGTCGTGCTCAACATAGTTCTGACGCAACGGGGTGAGGGCACGATTGATAAACCTATTGCGTTTGCGAGCAGAAAACTGTTGACAACAGAGAAAAACTACACTATGACAGAAAGAGAAGGACTCACCATGGTATATGCGCTGCAAAAATTGAAACACTATTTGTTGGGTGGATATTTTAAAATGTACAATGATCATTTGACATTAAAATACCTAGTCAACAAGCCAGTGTTGGGGGGGAAGATATATTGATGGATCCTCCTATTTCAAGAATTTGATTTTGAAGTCATTGTTAAACCTAGTCGACAGAATGTGGGGATTGATCACTTGTAAATGATAGAAAGTGGTGAAGAACCAAACAACCTAGAGGATAATTTTCCATATGCACAACTATTTGTGATCATCGTGTATGATAAATAATTTAACGCTATCATCCACCTATTGAGTACATGTTATGCTCATGAAGGGTTCACCACTGTATAGAAGAAACACTTGATCATCAAAGCCACCAATTTTACATTGATCGCGAAACAACTATATAAGATGGGCCCTGATGAAATATTGCGTCGGTGTGTTTTAGAACATGAACAACCTTAGATAATGAGTGAAGCACACGTCAGTGTCACGAGAGGACACTATGCTGGAAAGGAAATAGTGAAAAAGATATTGCAGGTTGGATTATGGTGTCCAACCATACATATGGATATTAGGAACAATTTCTGAAGCTGTGATGTTTTCCTGAGAACAGGTAAACCATTGAGACACGATGAAATGCTGCTAGTTCCATAGATAACCCTGCAAGAATTTGATAAATTGGTCATTGATTTTGTTGGTCCTATCAGTCCACAAAGAAAAAGGACTGTCATGCGCTATATTATTACAGCGATGGATTACCTAACCAGATGGGAGGAAGCAACACCTGTTAAATATTGTACTAATATGACTGCGACAAGGTTTTTATTTAAAAATGTGGTGACAGGATTTGGCTGCTGGAAAATTATTCTAAGTGATCAAGGTACAAATTTTGTTAACAAGTTGATTAATGAGATTATTACATAGTTCTAGATTCAGCATAGGAATACGACACCCTATCATCCTCAGGCGAATGGAATGGTTGAAGCATTCAACAAGATTATGGAAAATGCATTAACCAAAGTATGCACTGCATGGAGAGATGATTGGGATCAGAATATTTTAGAAGTGATATGGGAATACCACACAAATTGAAAAAGATTAAAAGGACACACTCCATTTAGGTTGGTATATGGACAAGAAGCTGTTACATCGATGGAATATATTGTGCCGAGCCTAAGAATTGCTGCACTAACTGAAATGCATGATGTGGATGTTGTTGAGCAAAGATTGTTGTAGCTCGTTCAAATCGAGGAGGAACGTTTTGTTGTAGGGTTTCATTGAAACATATAAAATCAAATACATAAAGCATGGTATGATCGTCATATTAATACTAATAATTTCAAAGTTGGAGGACTTATTTTGATGTATGACAACAAATTTTTAAAGCATCTAGGTAAATTGAAGATACATTGGCTAGGTTCATATGTGATCACCCACATTACTGATTTAGGAACAGTAAAATTACATAATATGGATGGAACACCGGTCATAGGAATGATAAATGGTAGCCGTTTGAAGCATTACCAGAATGGCTACGACATGTAAAAGAGGAAAGTAAAAGAGAGAGAGAGAGAGAGAAAAAGACAAAAGAGAAAAATAAATTGTTTTGTCGAATGTCTGTGAAACGAATATGTAAATTCCACAATAAAAGAGGGAATGATAGTTGGACGCCATTAAAGAATGGATACCCAAAAATATTTAGGAATTTATGACAAGGAAACATAATTAATTTGACAGGTCCGAGTACAAGTGGTGGCGTGCTTTTTGGTTGCATTCATCGTCCTCACCATAACTGTCTTGATAGGTACAGGTCAGAGTTCAAACGTGTGAAGTAAATTTTGGAATGGATTGAATGAGAATCCCATGTGATCGACAAGATGCATCTCTTCCATGCAAGATGACAGTCTATCTATAAATATGAGCCTTTAGCGTCAGGTTTCATTTTACTTGCGAGAGAGAAGAAGAGTGCACCAGTGTTTGCATCAGTGAAGAGCTGAAGGTGATGGTTATTTCAATTTACAGTACCAGCAAACAATCCTATGTTACCAGTGCATCACCCTAGTCGATACTAGAAGAGGTTATATCATCAAAAGAACAACAAGCACAACAAGAACCATAACCAATGGTGCAATCAACTCCACATACTGTTCCTGCTGCTGCTTCAACCCTAGTTCATAATACACTGGTTAATATAGTAGCTTCAGGTCCATGGCCGTATGTACAGATGGGACTGTCAAGCATAGATCTCCTAGGCACATGAGGGCCTCAGGTAAGGGAGATGAAGTTTGTAAAGAAGTAAAAATTCACCAAAGAAACACTAGCTCCACCACAAAGAAGAGACATGAATACTAGTATAGAGGAGCGGAACCTGCTACCTCTATACATTCCACCAAGGAGACCAGAGGCGCCGGAATTGAAGCTCCTGAAGAAAGTGCGCTCCTCCCAAGTTGCACCTAGGATCCCCATTAGAGTTCAGCTACTAAAAGATATCATACCAGAGCTGGCATGATTGTAATTTGAATATAATTATACGCACAAACAACCTCACCTATATAGAAACAAGTACATTGTCACTCTTCTAGATGTACCTTTTGTGCCACAGCTTGTTGTTCCAATGGAGTAAGATCAAGGAATAGAATGGGTGGGCCTAGTTAATTTATTGCATATGCTGCATTTTGGTCGAATTAAAGAATTGAGCACATATGCATGCCCACTCCTAGGATTCTTCCATGGAATCTTTTTATGGCTCGACAGACCATATTATGTTGATGTTGAGCTCATTGCATCGATTTCGAGTCTCATGCTTATAGGAATCGACCCTGCACCATATATGGACAAGGATCGAGATACAAAAAAGATGAGGGAGAAGTATGACCTCAAGCATGCAAACAGAGGATTCCTGATTTCCTCTATAACCGACAATACAATGATTTTTTCCATGAAAGTGTTATCTTGCAATTTTCTATGCAAGATGTGGCCCACTGAGTGCACTATAGGGACAGTTGAACTAGAAAAACTCTGTGCCGAAGGTGTGTAGATTGATTGGCCACAGTATCTACTGAATGAGATGCTAGAAGATTTAGCCCAAGTGGAGGAAGAAGCTAAAGAACTATTCCATTACTCCTAGTTTCTCATGTTGATTTCCTTCATAGTTTGGTCTCACTCGCCAGACTACCAACCACTGGACGTCCCAATGTTTTGTTAAGGTGCAAAATATCAGAACCTGTGGTTCGATAAGGAGGAAAAGGTTTGATATAAGGATAAAAACATAGAGTTCTTTCTGGATTGAGAAGCACTAAGGGGAGTACTGCGACACCGGCATATATTGCTCACTGCGATAGTCCAGAAATATGAGCCTTTTATAACATTCTAGGCTAGTGTCCATAGTATCATCCTACAACCGTGACATAACCTGAAGAAACAAGTGCAGCCAACATACTTCATAATTACTGACCAGGATGTTGAAAATGTCATCTAGGACTCTCCTGAAGAATGGCGCATCCCGGTCAAAGAGGAGATGGACCAAAGTAATAGGGGGGGACACACAAAAGAACTAGTCACAGGATTCAGACGAAAAAGATGAAGACAGTGATGAGGTCTCTGATAAAGATGATTAAGAGGACACGCCAACTGATGAGGATGTGCAAAACCAAAAGAAAGAACAAGAAAAGGAGCAGCACGAGCCGAAGCAAAAAAAGAGGAAAGCTAACAAAATGACTAATATAATTATCTTGGAGGAGGAATACATCACCATAATCACAGACGTAGATGCGGAGGTGGTGTAGGCCACCCTCCAGAGCATAAGTAGAAAACATACGCACTTAATGAACAAAATTGCGGTGCATGTTAATAGGCTTACTGAAGCCATTAATGAAGTACGGGGCGCAGTCGAAGCTAAGATGTACGTGGGCAACCCTACATATACATTAGAGATGCCAATACTATTTCCACCACTCAAGGTGGAATTCATCGCTCATGTACTAGAAGCAGGAATACAAGAATTTAATGATGTTTCCCATGACTTGAGGACATTGTCTATTGATTTATCCAAATTGATAATGGCCAAGGTATATGCTGTGCAGCATGTGACCATGATGGAGATCAGAATTAGGGAAAGTGCCCTCGCATACAAGGAACAGAAGGAGACAAGGAAGGCACAAAAGGACAAGGCCCTCCTTAGGAAAAAGGAACAAGAGATCAAGGCGTAAGAACAAAGAAGTATCATACTGGATGAAGCCATCAGCAGCCTAGTCGCATAATTCCCGATGGAAGAAGGATAAGAAGAAATAGATGCAACCCAGTTATCTAGGATTTCCATGGACCTAAAGAAGCAAGTGGAAGAACTCAAAGTGTAGCAAAGACTGAGTACACCTCCTAAGGTACGAGAAGAGCATCAGAAAACATCATCTGAAGCTATTGATCGAATTAGGAAAGGGGAGAAGCTATGTAATGAAGCAATCAATGCAGTATCTGCGACATGGGAATTGCTCCTAGAAGATGAAACAACGAAGAAATTCACAGAGGACATGTGCTAAACTGAGTTGAAAATAATAGTGGTTAAGGAAGAAATGAAGAATCTTCATATCAAAGAAAAGATCGCAAAGGTATTCGAGTTGAAACAACTGCAACAACAAGTAAATACTATGTGCGACAAGGAGTAGAGAAGAAATGAAGAATTTGTAGCACACCAATCAGAAGCTGAATGGGTTACAGGGACCCTTCAGCCTATATAACAGAAGCTCCAACACATAACTCAGGTGCTAAAAGATGTACCATTGGAACATATCGGTTCTGATCATGTCGATCAATTGGAAAATTAGGTAGAGGAGGTGTGACAAGAAGCTTCCCAGGTAGAAGGAATTCTCAAAGAATTTCAGGGTAAGGTCGGAACCGCGTCGCAACAACCGTCTAAGCCATAAAACTACTTAGTGGCTCAAGACGAGTCACATGTGAGTGTTGGGGGCCTATTGGGCCAGGAAAGGGCAGTAGGAACAAAGTGGAGAAGAAAAAAATATGCACAAGGAGCAAAGAGAAGCGCAATCACATGAAAAAAAAGAAAGTGTGAGAAGCAGTGAAGGAAGGAAATGATGCGTAGAAGAGAGAAAGTTGTGGCAAGGAGTAGTGCAATGAAGGAAAAGAGAATCTACTGGTGTGTAGAAAAACAACGGCTAGAAAGCAACAGGCCAAGATGATCATGGCTTCTAAAGTCAGCGTACGCCGACGGACGACACACGTATGAAGGAATATATCTAAGTCATGTCGATAATGTCTTTTTTCAATCTATGACAGCTTGTAACCATTTTTTATAGTTGATTATGACCTGCACTAAATGAATTGTATGTAGTTGAGCCTGCGTGGTCTTGTAGAAGTTATAAATAAGAGGAACCCGTTTTCTATAAGGGTTAGAAAATAATTGAAGAAATCAGAGAGAAGTTGGATAGTAGCGTCGTAGAAGGTTGTTGAGCCACGAAACCCATTTTGCAGAAGGGTTGTCGAATAGTAGGATTTATTCTGTAGCTTAGTGCGTAGATAGTAGTTAGAAGATTTGATCCATGATGTGTGCAGATCAGTAGGAGTAGTTAAAAGAAAAGCATAATAAAACTAGAGAGCATGAGAGTGAGAAAGATTCTGATCCCAAAAGACATATCTCAAACAATTTGCAGTCAAGTTACAGACTAAAAGGTGCATAAATTTCTCATTCCATATGAATAGCATTTAATTTCCCTTGTGAATAAGTTTCCCAATGTGCTCAAATTTACCAAGTTTCAACTCTAGGTATATGGATATTGTTACCACCTAAGTTGTACTTAGTGGTTTTTTATCAAGTGAGCCTGGTGAACTGGACAGGGTTAACTTGTTCGGACTTCAAAAATACGTTTGGAAGTACTTCTCGGAAGTGCTTGTTGTACTATATCACATGTTCATACCCCATTGGGGAGTTGTAATAAATGTTCTAGCATGATAGTGTATTTAAAAGACTCGGTCTCTTAGAATTTATTTTACAATCCGATTAGCCCATGGTGTTTTTTCCCTTGGTTATTATTGGTTGTTGAATAAACGACTGATAATTTCTGAGTTTTTCACTCCATACCTCCAAAGTTGGGGTGGTTGGCTTGGCATTTAGTCCTATTGAGGTTATTAGAGTCTATGTGTCAATGTATAAACATGCTAGACATCATTATCCAGTCATATGAACATGTCTAAGTCCCCCTAGGTGTTTTTCGATTTTTCAAATTTTTAGTTTTTTCAGTGTTTTTTATTAAAATATAATTTTTCCAAAACTTAGGCTATTTTTTAATAGTTTAATTGGGAAAATTGATTTTGTAATAAAAGTGGGCCAAATAATCGGTTTCAGTCATGTAGGTGCTCATTTTCAAGCTAAGAGCACCATGTAAACCCATGGACCCACTATTTCCTAAGTTTTGAGTGATTTTCCATCACTCAGGTCAGAAAGCCCCAAAAATCAATTATTGATTATTTTAATTAATAAATTGATGAATAATGGAGCAAATACAAAATCATAAATTAGTGGATCCTCAGCCAATTTGATTGAAATCAGTTAGATCTGAAGCAGATTGACTGGATCTGACAAATCCTTGACTGAAGGAGGGGATCAAATCAGATCCAGAGTTGATCTACAGCTGTCTTCATGGGGAATTGCACCCTCTCTCTCTCCTCCACATGTGTGGACTCTCCTGGATGCTCTGTGGATTGATGTGTCGGTGTATGGGTTGATGTGTCAGCTCAATAAAGCCCCTGGTTGACAAGTAGGCTTATTTCAGCTTTAGTTCTGCATTGATGAACTCTCCATCAGTTGATTTCACTTGATTCCATGAGGAATTGCGCCCCCCCTGGGCTGGATGGTCTATAATTTGTATATATCCTACTTGAGGCTCCCTCTTCCAAGCTAGTTAGAGCTGGACTGAAGGGATTGCCATTGTAACTCTGTATTTGATCATGATTTGTGAATAAAGAAGCTTTGGAGGCTATACTATGTAGTGCATGTGTATGTGTGGATTCTTAGTGTTATGCTGCTGATGTGGTAGCTGCAATTTCTTGCCAAATTCTGTGCTTCTTCTGTGCTATGGCTTCAAGGATTCGGTTGAATCAAGTAAGGGTGTAAACTAGGAAAGTCAAATTACTTGATCTTGTTTATCCATATTATGTATGCTCAAGAATTTCAGTTATATGCTTAAATAAGATTATTTTTGCATAATCTTTCATTTTTGTTGCTTTATACATCTATATCCAGATCTCACGAGGTGTGTGCAGGCTTGTGTTATTTAGTTGCACGTTCCTAATTAGATGAAGGTGTGGATCTAGATTGACACCATTCCTATCCAATAATCTCAAGACTATGTCCCTCAGCACTCCACAAAAGGGCCTCCTTTCAGCTTGCTCCATTCAAGCAACGATCCGACCTTCTCTCCTCTTCTTCTCATTTCTATAAAAAGTCAATTTTCTTACCTGGTTACGGTGTGCAAAAGCTTTGTTATCATTTGGATCTGTTTCATCAAAGTAAAATATACATAGATCTGATATTTCAGAGCTCAAAGTCTAGATCTCAATTCTGAAAAATATCATCAAGTCTTCTAGATCTAGCATAAGCCAATCGTCCATTTTGCATGACAAGTTAAAGAGAATCAGTAGGTTGCATGCACCCATTTTCCTTTCTGTTTTAAAAGAGATTAAATCCAGAATTCAGTGCATATTTCATTGGCTGCACAAACAGCAAGACAAGACCCCAAGGAAAGCTTGCTTTCCTTGGTTCCTTTTTCGCCTGTTTAGCTAGTTTTAACTTCATTTTTTTTATAGATAAGGTAGGCTGATCCAACTATTAAAGTGATTTTGGGTGTATTTTATTATAACATGCTCACTTTTTTTTATCATGTCTAACAGAAAATAAAGGAAGCTGCTGTCCGGAAGTGGCCTCAGGAGCGTTCAAATCCCTCCAGGGGTCTCCCTTTTCACCAAAGTCTTAAAATTTTTGCAAAGTTGTAAGATATTGGTTTCAGCCTATATAAGGACCAATAAGTTTCTGATATTTCAGTTCACTGATATTGTAACCAATAATAAATACAACTATTTTTGGAATAGGCTCTTTCGAGCCCATTCCCCATCCCCCCTGGGGGGATTTGCGTCGGTGTCCTTTTCGTCGCTTTCTGCTCATTTCTTTTCAAACTAGTATTGATCTAATATGTAGGGTAATATAATTTATTTCATTATTAATTCCATGTTCCATATTTTACATTTCAAAGTAATCGTAGTACTTACCCCACGATTTCCCAATTGACCCGAAAGGGGAAAGAGATTCGTTGTAGGACTAATTAAGAAACTAGATTTGTGTATCTATTTTCTTTTATTATTATTTATTTATCAGCAATTATAAAAATAACCCCTCCTCGATTCCCCAATTGAGATCTACTTGGATCGAAAGAGGTTCCTGGAGGGTTTTCTTTTAAACAAGAACACCCATTTTAAAACTTACTAAAATTGACAAGACTCCAGTGTGTATGCTCTGCACTTGGCTGCAATTCGTCCGATCAGTCAAGCTATATCAAAATCACTTGGGTGACTAGTATAATTAGGACTCACTCTCCCCAACTGACAAACCATCAGGTGAAAATCCAACACCTAGATCAAACCTTTATGGTGGCAAAATACCCAAAGGAAGCGGGAACTTCTGAAAAGTGACCTCAGGGCACCGATATTTGTCACACCCTAATAGGTGCGTTACAAACAATAGACCCAGAGACTCCATTTCAGCCCACATATTCCTTGCGGGTAGCCGTGAAGGTTTAGTTTTGGACATACTCCAAGTACTCTCGGGTATATCTGGAGTCCCCCTTTAGCCTAATTTTAATCAACTCACACTTCAAATTTAACTTAAAACATACCAAGAGGCAATAGCAAAACACTCACTCCAAGCACATGCAAGTACATTGTTTCTATTTTTGAATCCATTCTAAGGCACTGGTTATTTTCTTGTTTTATATATATATTGTGTCTCAACATTGTGCTTTCATGTGTTCATCTTTTATATCTTGCCATCTTTAATTATCTATAATTAAATTCCAAACTCCTAAGTAACTCAGTCAGTTTAAACATCACAACACTAAGTAATCATCCTTAGTAAATTAATAGGGTCTACCCCCCTTGGCTTCGTTAGGAGTTGAGCCTAAATGGAGGAGTCAAGAACAAGGTGACAGCCTTGACTCAATACTTTCCCCCAAGGAAACAATTAGTGGCTTGAATATTTCTTCCACGTGACCCAGGTGTGTGAAAGGCGTCAACAGATACCACTGATTCCAAACTCCTCCAATTACTTTAAAACTTGGTGGGGAAGGCCATGAGGGGTGATTGGAATATTAACACATATATCAAACATATAATCAACTGATATACCCAACCATGTTTTACAATTTTCAAGGGAATAATTTTTGGGACAAGACTAGTCAATTTGGGAGGTGGAAATCCCCCCTGGGTCCTGGAACAAATCTCTTCCAAACGCTGTACAACCTCCAATAATGGTTGGTATAATACTTGGATATATTATAAGACATTAATTAAATTATATTTTCATCATTATATTTAGTTTTGGGGTCGAATAGCTTTCCAAGAGAACTCAGGGAATTTACTAGGAATTTTGAGGCTCAAACCCCCAATGGTAGATGGCTCCAAATGGCTCCAAATGTTATAAAATTGTATAATAAGGTGTATGAATTAGGTTAATACATAAAAATTGTGTTTATAGGTTTCTTTAACCATCAAATTACTTCTTCAACTCACTTTGGAAACCTGGTCAATGTATGGAGTTTTATGAGCAACTTATGGTTCAAATCCCCTAGGGGTAGATGATGAGAATGAATTTCCAAAGACACTCCAACTCTAATTTATGAATGGAAAAATGGTACATATAAATTACATCAACATTAACTCATATACATCAGGATTCAACTTTTAATGTCTTCTATAACTCCCTTAAATCAGATGCAAAAAGACTAGTTTCAACCTTGGGAGAAATGATAGGAAATCTTCTCCAAATGCTATGAAACTCAACAAAATGACTCCAAATTATTATATAATGAAAATTAAACTCATATAATACACCCATAAAATTCCATTTATCCATAAACCATCAGTATTTTACTTATCCATTCGAATCCATCAACATTACATTGGTTCATAACAAGGTAGTGGGGAAGTGGAACTGTTTCTTCATTGTTTAACATTTTGACATGAAATATTTAGTATTTATACCTAAGAATATTCTGAAATTAAAACAAATATCTTTTACATCAGAACATAAAATAATTGGGCATTATAAGCTTCCCCAAAGTGATCAATATCTCACCAAGTGCACCTTAATCCATAGAGAAAGAATATGATGAGAAAATTTCGAATAGATGAAAGAACAAGCTGGTATTTAAGTGCCCAAGATATACCATTTATATTGTACCTACAAATTATGAATATATTAAATATCCATGAAATACCTTAATGGCCTTTCCACACACCAACATGGATGGGAATCTTTCACCCTCGAAATTGGCTAAGGCAAGAAACTAGTCATCCACTAGCTCTCTCTCTTCACAAATGATCAAAATATGCCTTATTTATTTGTTCTTGACATTTATAAAGATTAAAATTTCTCTATGGGTTGAATTCCTTCCAAGAGATGCATTCCAAATCTAGTTGGGAAGATATTCCAAAGAATGCGACCGGGGTACAACAATTCCTAGTCTCCCACTTCCACCAAATCACATGTCGAATCGTCTTAACTTCCCTAACTCCCTTGAGTGACCTCTTGGAGCTATTTTTAGTCCTGAAATTTCATATATGTCATATTTCATCCTTGTTATGAAGAGAAATTCCTATGTCTTGGGGTACCAAAACAGACAGCTTGACTCCAGAAATCAATCCTTTCCAATATGCAAGAGAAATCAAATATCTAACACTAAAGGATCAAACCTCGTACCTTATTTGGGATGGTTGAAGTAGATCCGCATTGGGATTTCCAATTTCAGCTTGAATTGATGAATCACTTTCTCAACAATAAGTAAACAAGAAAAGCATACTATATATATTGTTGTTAGATCTACTCTAGCATATATAATCAACAACATATAAGCATTTTAAATCATCCATGGATAAAATATTCATTCAAACATACATTATTGGACAGGAAACGATATTTATATTAATATTAAATCAGAGATTACAATGAATACGACCTCTATTGGCACATCTACAAATTGGAGAAACTGAATCCCCCACTTGGGCCTCCACCATCTCAATCCTCCATCTCTCGATAGCAAGCTCACAAGAAAAAGGAAAGCTTGGGAAGAACACCAAAGTGCTCCAAGGGACAAAGGGATGTAGACTCAAGCACAAGTTCCGGCAACAATAGACTATAGTTTCTTTGCTCTCAATTCTCTTATGCCTTCAATGTATCCAAAGAGTTCCTTATATAGCTTTTCAATGGGGTAATGAAAGGTCGAATCCGAATGATCTCAAGGCATATGGAAGGCCAGGAGACAAGTGAGTCGGATCCATGTCAAGGAAAACTCGAAAAGGATTTGGATTTTTGTACACATCCCGATGTATGCAGTTTTAGAGGTCAAACCCATGTATATACGTGATAAGGGGTTTAAAATTCACGTATAGCAATTTTCACATGTTTTTAGTGATGGTCTAGGAAACATCAAAGGACAAAAAATAGTCCAAGGGGTCTAAGGAGTCTGCAGAGGGACAGGGAAAGTCCATACAAGTGTGATCCACCTGGTGTGGTAAAATCAGCTATAACAGATGCCCCCTAATGTGTGAGGTCAGAGGGGTCATACACTGGCTGAAATACATTATAAGTCCATCCCAGAAGTGGAATGATGAAGAATCCCAAATGGAAGACCAGCCACCCAATCAACATAGTACAATGATACAACTTTGCACATAACTACAAATACATATAGCAGTCCCAGATACATAAGAGTACAATGGCCATGAATAGGCATGATACAAAATATGACCTAAGTGTTCATCTCCACATACAATATACATAAATCAGAATCTCCATGATGAAGATATACAAAGGATCATGATCTCCATAATGGCTAGAAATGTCTGACACATACTGGAAACAAGTCATGAGAGTTGAAATCTCATGAACACTGGCACAATCAAGGAGGTAGCATATAAGAGATGCCACCAATCTGGAAGGTCTTCTACACAAACTGCTATGAGTAGAAGGCCTACTATGTGAATAGAGGTGTCTAGGTCGAACATAGTAGTCCATCATCTGATTACCAGTCATTGATGTATACCATTAATAGACGTGAGATCACCCACCGATGATGATAATGGGAATGAAGGTACTAGAGTGAAAACTAACAAGTGTGAATAAATGTGTTGAGGTCGAACACTTGAGAGGATCCATCGATCAGGGGACATTGATGTATTCCCAAAAACTGTCAATGGTGAGAGAACCTGCCACTAATGACTGCAAGTCTCAAGGCACTCAAAAATGACTCTAGATTCCAATCTCGTAATAAATGATCTGAAGTCGATGGGATGAAATCCACTGGAAGGAGGGCATTAAGGCATCCCCCATCATCCAACACGAGGTACTCAGCAAGGATGTATAATGTGGAAGGAATCGATCATAAGTTGCACGAACTAGTAACTGTATCGAGAATGGCTGACATGCAAAGTCAAGATAACTAAGGAATGGCCGACTCAAGTTTCAACTTCCTTCAAACAAGAGCGTAACGATGAATGGTGACTGAATAAAGGCAGCATAGACTCGATATACAAAACTGGGACATCTCTGCGACTGAGGAGGCATCGACAGAGGCTCCATGGGGACTGGAATCTTAACCAGTCGGTGGAGATAAAATTAGATAAACAAGTATAGATCCTAAAGTAAAACTATAAACCCAACCAATGGATGTGATATATAGTGCTCTGTTCGAAGGCTACATGACTAGACAGTTGCTAAAAGATAGCATCTTTCCTTGTTCGGATTTTTTGTTTTTTAATTTTTTTTTGGACTTTTTCAAATATTTAAAAATATTGAAAAAGAATAGAACTGCTTTATAGTTACAGACTAGGATGAGACGAGTGTCATAATGGGAAAACAAACTAGTTCCAAGCAGTGGAACATACCTATGCTCAATGCAAGGATACATGTATAGGATAGCGACACTCAGGGGAAAGTCCCCTCCCGGTAAAAATAGGGAATCAAGATGCAAAGGATATATAAAATGGCTCTGCATGGCTAGACATGAGACAAGCTTGGGCTATATGGCTGAAAACTTAATTTCAGGGAAGCCGACGTAAGGCTCAATAAGGCAGAAAAATCTCATGATACTGTAATTACATCTTGACATAAGGGAGTCCTGAGGGAAATAGGCCAGCAAAAGATCAAGAGGAGTATGAGGCTCTTGTGAAATGTCATGGAAATACTATACAACGGACTCCCACACCCTAAGGGACAAAATGTCGGCATGGGCACCAAATGCAAATAGGGCGCTAACTAGGGTACCCATGTAAGGTCAATCTCTACCATTCACATAATGCCACTTCTAAAACAACAAGAAGGTTCTGTGACATAATAGAATGGGTTCGTACCTAAGGCTATAATGAAACGGTCATAAGGTCATGCAAAATGCAAACGGTGATGAAACCTAACCTATATGCCAGTTTAGACATGATACCTGAAATCGGCACGAATAGGTCAATCCAATGGCTAAAACGGTGCTGAAAAAGGTCTCCTACATCATAAATTAGTCAAAAAATGGTCCAAAAGGATTAGAAACGGTCCAAAATATAGAAAAGGGGGTAAAAATTTTCAAAAATTTGAAAAATTTCTATAAATAGTAAAAAATTCAAAACATTATATAACATTTGAAATTTTTACCCAATTGAGCTCAGAACTTCAACAGCAAATTCCAGGAGATCCAGCCGGTGGAATCCACTACCGTTTTTTCTAGGTACTTACCCATGTTCTACTCTTTCATTTTGATGCAAATTTTATCAATTTACATGGTGTATTTAGGATTCTAGGATCATCTTAAATGTGTGCCACAGCCCACACATAAATCGAGGGTTTTTCCGCATATAGGGATGGATATATGCGAAAAATGCCCTCAAAGTCATGTACATATGCGACTATTTAGAAAACAGTCGCGTATGCGGCCACACTCAATGATTTTTAAGTGTTCTAATGGATCAAACTCAAATTTTATGTGTAGGATGGTCCTAGAATGGAGAGAACATGAACATGGTGATGTAGAAGAGGCAGTAAGGGCAGATCTAATGGCTCAACAAGCGTTATGTGCATGCAGGCTTTACAAGTTTTGGTGTCTTGGTGGCTTAAGAGCCAAACCAAGACTGTTGCAGATGTTAGTGGACTACTGGGATCCAAACTCAGAGTCGTTCCAGATAGATGGGATTTCCCTCACCATAGAAGTGGAGGACATATATTTTATTACTTGAATTTCCCGATGACGGGAAGTGGTGAACCTACGCTCTCGTGGGCCCAATGGTGGCCTGACTATAGATGAGTACATTGCAGTGTACTGCTATCTTGTCATAGAGAAGGTGGGGAGTCATATCCCAACTAACTCCATACATGTGCTGGGCCTAAAGGCCATCCTACTGAGACTAGGTAGGATAGCAGGATTAGCTTCACCCCATCAGGCCTTGTGGCCTCTGATGTTCTATGCAGTGGAGTGCATGAGACCCACTGTGTACGATTGGAGCACTACACTACTGGGAAACATGAAACACGAGCTCAGTGAGTGCAATATGGGCAGAGTGCGAAACTTCGGTTTCAACAGCATACTGAGCACGTTTTTCTTTGAACATGTTCCGGGATTGAGCCCTAGAGTTGACATTCCTCTACACAGGGTTCGAGATCTGGCCCAATGACATTGGGCAGATGCGATGCATAGACTGGGTGGAGGTAGGGTGTCCAACCCCTATCCAACTGATTTATTTCCATGGTGGCGATGATATATAGTTGCCATTGATGACTACCCCTACGCGGGGATATATTTCCAGGGAGACCCAGACATGCCACTACCACCAGGATCAGCATACGGTGACATTGGTAACGAATCTCAACCCTCTTTTTAAAGTTTTTGAGTTATTTAAATTTTTTGTGTTTTCGGATTATGTGGAATCAAAAGACATGTTTTTGGGTGACAATACATAGTGACATCTACCATATGCATGCAGATGTGGGACCATGACGGACTAAAGGATTCCCTCGTCATAGATAGAGGGGAAGAGGAGATGATATCACAGGTGTGGATGTGGAGTGGATGCTCCAAAGCATTCATACCAACTTCATGAGACTGACACACAGAGTACCCATGGCGCAAGTGGAGGACTTTCCTAAGGCCATGTAGTGCCAGGTGGTGGGTGTCCCACGAGCATGGGTACGGCTATTTTGACGGCTAGCTAGAACTGTAATGACGTTCCACAATCACAACCCCCTTCCTCCTCCATAGGCTTAGATACCTAGGAGTGATACATTTTGTACTACTGTGTATTTATATTTTGGTGGCTCGAGAGCCCCATTTTTGTATTATGACACTTTGTATTATCACATTTTGGATGTTTATAAAAACTTTTATGATGATCTATTTATTTATTTACATGTGTAAAAATTTATGTTTGTGATGAGCTTATTGTGTATGAAACAATTTCCAATCTAACACGTAGTTAGCATATGAGTCAGGAACTTGATTATTAATTCTTGGAACATGTATGTATGTTATATTGACAAATTTCCGTTCTAACAATCTCACACGTAAGAATATTCTTAATAATGTCAAATCTCTAACATTGTACATATTAATTCTCGCACATGATCTAGGAACTAGGAATCAAAATCATCAAAGAATAATTAACAAATACTCATGAATGGGAAATTATCAGAGCCAGAATGGTTTCCTCTCTATATATTTAATAAACAATAAAGAGTTACAATTCCAATGCTGAGCAATGGCTTAACTCCATGAAGAATTCGAATACCTAAGGAGACAATTCAAATTTAGTGAGTGATTCTAGCTTAACTGACTCTAAACCATTCAATCTCACTCAGTTAACCACTTGACCAAAACCGTAATTGAATCACCAAACCCTAACTGAAGTTGGAGTGCAATAAATGACTGAATCTCAACTGAAGGAGATCAAACACATGTCATAGAAATCCAACCATCAAGTGCTACTGCTCCATGACTCCAATGAACCCCGATGAGGTTAACTGAAGCTGAACTAACCATCAGAAGTTGGTGGAGGCGCCTTGTTGACTCCAGTTCATTAAATAATAATAAATAATCATTAAATAATATATTTAATGAATGGAGGCTCCTTAACTGAATGTAACTGATTGGTTGAACTGATTGTAACCACCAGTTAGCAATTAGGTGCATTAATGTCACACAGATCACCCCCGTAGTGCTCCAGTTAGCCTCCTTGACTGTAGGAGAAGACTAAGTTATCCTCCTTGACTGTAGGTAGGTGTGGGTGTGACTGGATGATGGCAATTAATGCTCCACTGATGTCAATCAACCTTAGGATAGTGGTTTAACTAGGCCAATTTGACCAAAAGAGTGTGTATGATGGTAAATGTCTCCAACACCCCCCCTTAAGCTATACTTAGGAAGAGTTAGAAAAATTAGATGCATAAAATGTTAGGGCCCTAGAAAAAAAGGCCATAGGTCACCCTGTACAATAAAGTAACTGCTTAATATAACCAAGGAAACAGGGAAAACCTCATGGGAAAAATACCCCCCCTCAAACTAAGCAGTAAATCAAGAATTGGTTCTTCTATGCAGCAGCATCTTGAGACTGTGCATGTGAACCTATGAATCCAAACTAAATGAATATGTCTGGAGGAATCTTCCACTTTGGAAGAAGAACAATGCACTCAACTGAATCAGAAATATAAACAGCTGCACGGTGGAAACTGGACCCATGTAGAGCAACTGAAATCATCTAAAGAGAGAGCAAAGGTTATTGAGGATTCAAACCATGTGTGGAACACTCAAGAAACTGATATGTTTCAGCCTTGAACAGAAAACCATGAGTGGTAAAATCACCCCCAATGTTTAGGAGCAAGTGTCCAAGCGGATGCAGAATGTCTTCCTCTTTACTAGTTCTGTGAGGAGATGAGCTTGTGACTAAAAGTAGAGAATCCCTGGGAATATGGAGAGCGAATGATTGAGCTCCATAATCTGATATAGCTTCATAAATATCTAATGATTCACAAAATAAAATATTAGCAACCTCATAAGAGGAAACTAACACCAAATCCCCATCAGTAAATTTGAAGAAGAATTGTGGTACTTGATTTTTCACACCGAAATTGGTGAGAGCAGCTACAAGCACGACTGAAGGCTTTTGAATTTTAAAATATGAACAAAATAATATCAGATCAGAATGTAAATCAGATATAAATAAGTTCACAACAGATCCAAAATTGTGAAATGAAATCAAATCCCCAGCAACAGTTTTCTAGGAGACTTGTGGTACTTGTTTCTTCATACCGTTGATGAGAACAGCTACAAGCAGTACTGAAGGTTTATGAACCTAAAATTTTGAACCAAGCAATATCAGATCAGATCCAAATAAGATCATATCAGATCCAATAAGGTTCATATCAGATCCAAAATTATGGTCAACCGGGACGGTAGATGCACAGTTTTCTTCTTCTTCAAAACTCTAAATTTTTGTGCATGCAATCCTGCGGGATTTTGCTGGAAGATATAGATCATGGGGAGTGAATGTGTCACTCTTATAATCTGATATTTCTTCCAAAATATCCAATTTTTTACATATTTGCACACCAGCAGCAACATTAGAGGGAGAAAATTCAAATTTCTCTTCACTTTCGGAAGCAATCACTGGTAAATTTTGCACAAAATTCATAGGAAAATCACCGGTGAATGTTTGCATGGAAGTGCAATAGTATTTTTATTCAATATCAGAGATTCAAATGTCTTCTTCTGTTTCAGCAATATGAGAAGATGAGATATCATAGATCTCATGAACTTCCGGAGCATCAGGAGAAGGAGTCACTTCATGGAGACTTTCTTCAATTCGAATTGACTGTGTAGAAAATTCTGCTTCATCTTCATCTTGAACAACTTCATCAAAGAGAGTAGAGGCTGAGAATTTTGAGTGAAGAACTCTTGTGGTGCTGTATGTGATTTCCAAAGTACTATTATGATCCTCATTTTGCTTGCCAAATTTTTTGTCCAATATTGTCCAAACTTCCTTTGGGTATTCAACAGAACCAAGCCTAAGGTAGTACAAGCTATCAGAAAGGGCCAGACATATTGCTCCAATAGACCTATCACCGTCATTTAGCCAGTCATTCTCATTCTCATAAGACTCTTTTCCAAGTCCAATAGACACCTCATAGAGACCTCATCTCTTCAGATATGCAATCATCTTCAACTTCCATTCCGAATAGCTTGTGAATGGGGTGAGAAGAGGGATTGATGAGTCCATTCGAAGTTGTACCTGATAAAACCTGCAAATCAAAACAAAAAAGGCACCATTAGGTCAAACAGCCTGCACATTATAGGCTTTCATTACACCCAGCATAGTCAATCAAGCAAGCTTGATCAACAAGTTCTTTACTTGGGATATTGAGTGGTAAGCCTTGGCTTCTGGTGCAGTGCTGGATTTTTGAGCTATTGCTCAAATTTCATGGAGAAATCTGTCAAAAAGCTTGTTCTTGAGAGATTGATCTTCATCCCACCATAAGCTCTGATACCATATTAATTCTTGCACATGATCTAGGAACTAGGAATCAAAATCATCAAAGAATAATTAACAAATACTCATGAATGGGAAATTATTGGAGCCAGAATGGTTTCCTCTCTATATATTTAATAAACAATAAAGAGTTACAATTCTAATGCTGAGCAATGGCTTAAATCCATGAATAATTCTAATACCTAAGGAGACAATTTGAATTCAGTGAGTGAGTCTAGCTTAACTGACTCTAAACCATTCAATCTCACTCAGTTAACCACTTGACCAAAACCCTAATTGACTCACCAAACCCTAACTAAAGTCAGAGTGCAATAAATGACTGAATCTCAACTGAAGGAGATCAAACACATGTCATAGCAATCCAACCATCAAGTGCTAGTGCTCCATGACTCCAATGAACCCCGATGAGGTTAACTAAAGCTGAACCGACCATCAGAAGTTGGTGGAGGCACCTTGTTGACTCCAGTTCATTAAATAATAATAAATAATCATTAAATAATATATTTAATGAATGGAGGCACCTTAACTGACTGTAACTGACTGGTTGAACTGATTGTAACCACCAGTTAGCAATTAGGTGCATTAATGTCACACAGATCACCCCTGAAGTGCTCCAGTTAGCCTCCTTGACTGTAGGTAGGCGTGGGTGTGACTGGATGATGGCAATTAATGCTCCACTGATGTCAATTAACCTTAGGATAGTGGTTTAACTAGGCCAATTTGACCAAAAGAGTGTGTATGATGGTAAATGTCTCCAACAATACAAACCATTAAGATGTGACACTACTAACTCTGAATCAAGTCATACCTCAAGAGAGAGAGCACCATGTGAAATGGCATCCCATAGAAGTTCAATAATGACACTATAATTAGTAACATTGTTTGAAGATGGCCATAAACATACACCTCCTGAAGACAATACCTGACCCATAGGAGTATAAATCACCCAAGCAATAGAGGCCGAGTGTTGAGTGTGATGGCTCGCACCATCCATGAATCCTATGAAGGTGGAAGATTCCATTGACATCTGCTAAATAAAACGGAAACTAATCACAAACCTGATCACCATAAGAAAAAGACCTACCCTCTACAAAACTGTACAATAATATACAATAACCATCCTTGGCTGAAAATCATGCATAGTGATTTTTGAGATAGAGCCCATTTCTAGGCTCCGCTAAGTCCGTTCCCTCATAATCCACTAACTCATAAGTGCCCTTCTCTAACACACGTTTAACGACATAAGGATCACACCACATGGGGTTAAACTTTCCTGCCCCTAAGGGTTCTTTTAGTTGATCCAACAAAAGGACCAAGTCTCCCTCACTAAACCTCCTTGGACGGATAGACTTATCATACTGGACCTTAACGTGATGCTTATTCACTTCTAGAGCCACCAAGGCATCTTGTCACTGCTCATCAAGTTTCTCTAGGTGGACCAAATGCTCCTCCAATGGAGAAGTGTTTGTTAAGAGCTCTATGGCTAGCTTCAATGAAGGAATATCACACTCAACCAGCAAAACCGAATCCACTCCATGTACAAGCTGATATGGAGAAAAACCCCTGCCAGTCTTAACATCGGTTCTATAAGCCCACAAAGAAAGATATAACATGATGTGCCAATTCGTCTTGCTTTGTGCGATGTTTTGTTGGAGAATGGATTTGAGTGATTTGTTCACTGCTTCTACCTGTCCATTCTCTTGAGGGTAGTAAGAGGAGGAATGCTCTTTCTTATACCCTAACTTTGATGCCAACTCTTCCATCATACGATTCTGAAAGTGCAAGCCATGGTCAGTGACAAGCTCTTTCGGAATACCGAACCGAGTGATAATTTGGTTAAATATGAAGTGTGCAGCTGTCTGACCGTCAGATTTAACTGTAGGCATAGCCTCAGCCCATTTCGTGAAGTATTCAACAAACACTATGATATGATGATGCCCCCCAGCTAAATCTGGGTTGCAATCCATAAAATCAAGCCCCCACTTAGTAAAGGGACCGGAGGTGATGATGGGATGTAACGGGGCAGGTTGCAAGTGCATATTCTGTGTGAGCACCTGGAAAGGGTGGCACTTCTTGACCGCATCTACACAATCTTTAAAGATCGATGGCCAGAAATAACCCACTCTCAAGATTTTTTGGGCTGTAGAAAGCCCAGATAAATGACCACCACACGCCCCTCCATGGTAATCATTCAGCATAAGCTCATCCTCCTCGTGAGTTAAACAACGACATAAAATGGAATCTACCCCACGACGGTACAAAGTGTTATCAACTATGAGGTAATTCTTGGATATGTGACATAATCGTTGTCGTTCATCTCGTGAGAGGTGAGTAAGGACCTTCAATGTTTGTAAATATATAATAATATCCCGATACCATGGGTTTAAATTTGAGATTAAGAAGATGTGCTCATCGATAAATGTATCTTCACAAACCAACTCCTCGGCTTTGCTTGGGAAATCTGATATAAGCTCCGCAAAAATTAATGATTTCTTCTATTTTGCCGAAACAAACTCAAGATCAAATTATTGCAAGATGACAATCCATTTATTATACTTTCCCCCAATCATCCTTAGAGTGAGGACGAATTGAAACGGATTGACATGGGCTACAAACAAGGTCTGGCGAAGGAGAATATAAAGTCTTAACCATTGAACCGCATGTATGGTAGCTAAGTCAAGATTTTCAACATGGGAATAATGGATCTCCATGTCAATAAGATTCCAAATCAGATAGTATATCACATGCTCTTGGAGCTCCTCATCCTCTTGAACGAAAATCATACCAATCATCTCTATCGACACGGCCACATAAAGTAGAAAATCACGGCTATAGTATGGGGGACTAATCACCAGGGCCAATGCTAGGGCTCGCTTGAGCGCATCAAAGGACTCCTGGGCTCTATCATCACAACAAAAGGTGGTGTCCTTCTTCAAAAGACGCATAAAGCTTCTAGTCAAATTGGCAAAATTGACAACGAATCTCCGTAAGAAGTTTTCCATGCCTTGCAAACATTGAATATGTCTAATGTTTTTCGGGGGAGACAACTGAAGTATTGCCTCAACCTTCAAAGGGTCGACTCTTATACCCTCTTTGGAAACAATGAATCCTAATAAGAAACTAGACTTCATACAAAAGATGCACTTGCAAGGATTTAACCTGACCAAATAATGGTGGCACCTTTTGAATACTAATCTCAAATGATAGGAATGACGCATTCTCATACGAGAATGAGAAGCAAGGTCATCCAAAAACACTTCGATAATCGATTTGAGATCATGGAAGATCAAGGTCATAGCTTGCTGAAAAGTAGCTCCGACGTTCTTAAGGCCAAAAGGAATTTTTCGATATGCAAAGGTTCCCCAAGGACAAATAAATGCAGTCTTATGTTGGTCCTCAGGTTTAATTTGTATCTGATTGTATCTGTAAAAGCCATCCATAAAATAAATTACCTCGCTACCCGCACATTCATCCAAGATTTGATCTATAAATGGTGTGGAGAAATTATCTTTAGGACAGGCACGATTCAAGTCATGGAAATCAGTACATATGCAGATTGATCACTACTTCTTATCAACCAGAATGGGGTTTGAAACCCACTTCATCAAGGGAACGAGATAGATAAAACTGACTTTCAATAGTTTCTCTATCTCTGCCTTAATCGCGGGTGCTTTCCTAGGATTCATTGCATGCAAGAGTTGTCAAACAGGATTAGCATTGGGATAAGTTTTAATCTCATGTTCAACAATGTGAGGGTCAATACCTGGCATTTCATCGTAAGACCAAGCAAAGATATGACAAAATTATTTAAACAACTCAGTGTATTCTTGAATCTCAGCATGGGCACATTCTGCCACAATATAGACATTCTCTATCCTACCAGGATCATGAGAGATATTGATAGGAATGTTAGGAGATATATTTTCCATGTTCCCATCAGCCATCGAACCAACAGAGCTTAATGGAACCATGGGACTACCAATCCTCTCACTAAGAAATTCCCTAAAGTCCTCACGCTCCAAGCGGTCAAGCTCGGGAAGAAAATAAGACCTATGATGCAACTCTTCCCAAGGTGGCTCAACCCCTGACATGGCCTCAATAATCGCTTCGTCTGAAGGAAAAGCACTATCAAGGAAGTCATGTGCGTGAGAAGACTGAACTGCCCATGTAGGTAGCACATATGGGTCCTCCTCCTCCATCTGCAAAGAGGAAGGACTAGGCTCTACAACACACCCAATGTTAGCTTGATAAGCTACCATAGTTGTGGGAAACAACACGTCCGTCACGATGGGCTCACTCGAAGTATTCAGTGTAGGAAGAATCCAAGGATCTTCCATATGAATCATATGAAAAGCCACCGATCTCACAGATGTCGAAGCCTCACCGAAACTAGACCCTATCATAAGGACAGGTGCAGGACAACTAAAGCTTCCCATAAGGGATGGATACATGCCCACACCCACACTCCCAGTTGCCGGTTGAGACTGCTCTATAATCAATATCAAAGCTCCCGAAGATGTAGTAATCGACAGATTCTTGAATGACATTTGATCAATCATAACTATCTTCCCATTAAATGGAAAGCATACAACGTGAAATAGTGAATAAGCTACGACTTGCATACTGTACATCCAATTCCTACCTAGCAAGAGATTGTAGTCAAGGGGTGCATCAACCACCTTGACCTCTATCGCAATGGTCTTCCCTCCCAAATGGAACTTAAGGGAAGGAAGGATTCTGTGCAGCCTAAACGATCTCCCATCAAACGCAGTCATCATGGTAGCAGATTTAGACAACTCAGGGGAACCTAAACGCTTCCAACACGATAAAGACATCATAGAATCAACAGTGCCTTCATCAATCACAATGCACTTGACAGTCATGTTAAGACATTCAACATGAATCAAAAGAGACACATAGTAAGGCAAGTGAGGATAAAGTCCTGCGGTTTCAAATTTAATCACGGAGGAAGAATTATCATCATTCACACCAAGGGTAGAAATCAAATCCTTCCTTTGCGAAGGACAACTCTGAAGTACTTTTAGTGTAGACATCGCACAAGGAGTGTGGCCCAAATCCTCGACAACATAATAGTTCTAGGCAGCTCGGGCATTAGGATTGCACCCCGAACGCTTAAGGACTCCCTTAGGAATGTGAGGTGCAACTTCAGGTTTATCCACAGGTTTCTCAATATGCAAAGGAGTCCCTGGTGGATCAGGTTCCTTTCCTGGGTTGGGTTGTGACGAACCATAGTCCTTCGCATGGGTCACAACCTTCGTAGCATGCACCATGTTAATGCAACCATGACCACTACCCTCCATCGAATCTTGATCACCACCAAAATGATCATGGGTCCTCGAGTTCATGTTTTGAATGTGAGGCAAAGCGTTAGTTAGCACATCTAGGCCCTGTGCTAAGAATCTCAAGGCCTCATCGATATGAGGGCACAAGTAAGTGAGGTGATCATCCTTACACAAATTGCAAGGAAACTTAACATTACATTTAGATTACTTGTCCTCGCCAACATTTCATTCTTTCTTATCATTAGTATTAGCATTTTCATTCCTATTCCCACCCTTACGATTGTTGTTACCCTTCTTTTTATTCCTTCCGAGTTAGTGGTTACCCTTCTGGTCCGACGATTGCACTGAAATCACACTCGTCATTTGGGTGGGTTGAGACGAAGCCGTGGCTTTTCCCAAAGCAGATTGGTTGATTGACAATTGAAGGACCTGTTTCACAATTGAATCCATAGGTTTAGCACTCGCACAACCAACAATGCCATCAACATGTGGTTAGGTTTAACTTTGGGGTCGAAACTAGAATGCGGAGCATTGGGAATGATCTCATATAACAAATTGGATTGAGCATAAATCAAATCTAGTTCCTGCTCCCTAAAAAAGGCTTCTTCCTTATTTTGCACTTCGGAGGTAGAAACATCCTTCGCTATATAAGGAAATAACGACTTAAGGAACCATTCAAGGAGGAATTTCGACGGTATAAAGGCTTTAGTCAACCTCTTCTGTCTACACCACTCTTGGATATGGTCCGAGATATGCATGGCTTTATCCTACCAAAAATTCGACAAGAGTTCCGTACCAACGTTGTAATGCACTGGTAGCTGGAAATGGTTAAGAAAAGTCATCGCTAGGTCATCGAACAAAGCAAATGTCCCCCTAGGTAACTCTATATACCATTCGTGGTAGGCCCTATAAGGGTACGTTGAAACAGCCTTAAACGGATTGAATCTTGGTGTAAGGAATTTGAAGAGCACCATAGGTGAAAGGTAGTAACATGTTCGCTTGGATCCTCTCTCGGTTTGCCCTCAAATTTGGGTATGTCTGAGGGAATCTTAGTAAGGACAGCCGGCCAAGATGGGTCATGAGATACAGGATTGTTCATCAATATTGACAAGTCAGGAAGATTTAGCGTTGCGAGGAAAGGGAGCCTAGGATGAGCAGGTCGGTGCACTACTCCTTGATAGTTTTGATTCACATAGGTCTGATTACCATAACCACCATGGCCTTGACCATAGTGCCCTCCTTCCGTTTGACCTGTGTAGGGTGGTATGGAAGCACCATAATGTGGTGTACCTTGACTATTCGGGGCTACAAATCCATAATTTGGAGATTAAGTGGGTTTTTGATACCCATACCCATAAGGTGAAGAACCCTTTCCATACTACATCCCATAATAAGGTCCATAAGTCATCGCATGAGATCTCCCATGAGACACTCCATAAGTAGGAATATACGCACTGGAAGTAGGAATATACATTCTAGAAGTAAGAATATACGCTCCAAAAGTAGTAACATGACCTCTAGAAGTATGAACACGATCTCCCGAAACAATGGGCGGTACTTGAACCTGAGACACAACTGGTCGAGTAACAGCAGTACGGACATGACTCATAGCAACATTCCATCCCAAAGGACCATGTGAATGAGGTGGAGGGTGAACATTCGAAGAACAAGGAACTGAGGACGAAGGGATATATGAAACTATGTACATGGTGTTCCCTATAGTCACTCATCTTGGATCTGGTATCCTAATAGGATCACTAACCCTAGGTATAGGAGGAATATGTGATGTAACTTCCACCGCCAGGATGGAAGGTGCAATGTGCCTCATGCTCCCAAACCTCTCCACATGGTAAGGAATAGGAGTGCCCCCAGGCATAGTGTTAGGTTCAAACTTTGACTCGACATGAAATGCCAAATAATGTGTGGGCATACTAGACATACCATAACTACCACAACTAGTGCTTGTAAGTTCATAATAAGTCTCATCTTCCGACATGCCATACCGACGATGTGTCAATGGGGGATCAACACTAGAGTAAGTAGTTCTATCATGAAAAGTACCTATCTTATAAATTACAGGACCTAACTCAGTCATATCAGGTGAAGGATCATATGTAGGAGTAAACTCCCCATCTTCCACTTGAATGGGAGAGGGTGGTTCAAGAATATCTTCTTCATGGTCTCCCATCATCTGTGAATCAATGTGCGAAGTAGTCTTCCTGGACTGTCTATCTCTCTCTCTCTCAAAGGAGGAGAATATGTAGAAGGTGAAAGTCCTACTAAATAATGAGAACAGAGAGGATCCACACTTGAATCCACAATGACTCAAAAAATGTAAAAAGACTCTCTAACTACGCAAACCCTAGGCAAGCTAACATGCACAGAGCATACACCAATAAAATATAAAGCCAAACACAAGCAATCAAGGGTAAGATAACTGAGCTCTCAAATGAAGCAGACATGTCTCACCTAGGAGAGGCTTAAGACTCCCATACACAACAAGTGGAGGTACATAACCAGTTATTGTGGCCCTCAGCTTCCATGCGTAAAGCGATTGTGCTGTCCGACCCCAACCTTGCTTGGACACCCACATAATAACCCCTATAGAGTACCCCCTTGATATATTAGGTAAGGAAACTAAGATCACCTCAATATAATCAATGCTCAGGTGGACAGTCGCAGGCAAGATTGACCATATGGGAAGGGTAGTAAAGCCCAAAGCTCTCGAAAGAGCCCCCAGATATGAATACAATCTTGGAAATATCTCTAGTGCTACTCAATTATAACTAGGGGTCATCCCAATCAATAACTGCTCACACTGCCTCGTGCTTAACTCCCTTTTGAGTGGAGGATCCTGAGAAACACCAATTATACCAAGGAATTTCACACTCTCACCTGGACAAACACATAAATGTTGTTGTTTAGTGGTCTTGGAGAATTTACTCACAATGAACTATTCCAAGACCCTAAAACCTAATCTTGTTTGTGAACCCTATCAAATAAAATAGTGTAGTTCATTTTATTTAAGCGTTGATTTTAATTGGCTTTATTACTCAAAAAAGGTAGATGACCGTGCAACCAATGGTGTTATGACACAACATGAAGCAAAATGCACACCTAACAATCAATGCAAATGCATTGTGTCCATGAAAAAACATGGTATGCTACTACTTGAAATGCACATTTTTATTCAAATGATAAATGCAATATTTCCTATATGAAATCCTGACTAATACTTCAAAGCAAATCTAGTGCAAGTACTATGCAAAATGCAAGATGCAATGCATAATGATAATCAAATATTTTTGGATTTTTTTAAAATAAAAATGAGATACTAAAGCAAAATAATGGTTCTACAACCCCCAGAATCTACAAGCACAATCAAGCCACACTCAAGCAAAGTACTAAGATAAAATAAATCTAATGCACTAATCCCAAAACAAAAAATTGAAAATGCAATGACAAGAACATTCTTCAAAAAAGAAATTTTACCCTAAAAAAAATCTCTCTGGTTAGAAACAGAGGTGTATACAGACTCTAGCAGTATCAAAGGAGACTCAGCAATCATCAAAATTCACCCAGCAACAATCAATCTTCCTCTAGAAGGAAAAACTAAGGGCATACATGACTGTTCGTAGTAAACCCGCATGTGTACGCAGATATAGTAGTGAAACCCACATATATATGACTATGAGTTAAAAAATCATGTACAGGAAGAAAAGTGCATAAAAATAAAGGAAAACAGACAATCTGAGACCAATTTCACACCAATCAGACACTACCAGGCTAACATGCCCCCAGAACCGACACAGAAACAGAGAAAAAAGAGCAATTCAAAGTCATTGAATGCCGATAGAAACCCCCAAAGGAAAACTACTAGGAACTCCCCAATGGAGTCGTCAATTCTGTTACAGAGAGAAATTCCTATGGCTTGGGGTACCACAACAGACAGCTTGACTCCAGAAATCAATCCTTTCCAATATGCAAGAGAAATCAAATATCTAGCACTAAAGGATCAAACCTCATACGTTATTCTGGACGGTTGAAGTAGATCACTGTTGAGCTTTCCAATTTCAACTTGAATTGATGAATCACTTCCTCAACAATAAGTAAATAAGACAAGCATACTATATATATTGGTGTTATATCTACTCTAGCATATATAATCAACAACGTATAAGAATTTGAAATCATCCATGGATAAAGTATTCATTCAAACATACATTATTGGACAGGAAAAGATATTTCTATTAATATAAAATCAAATATTACAATGAATACAACCTCTGTCGGCACGTATGTGAATTAGAGAAACTGAATCCCGCACTTTGGCCTCCACCACCTCAATCCTCCATCTCTCGATAGCAAGCTCACAAGCAAAAGGAAAGATTGGGAAGAACACCAAAGTGCTCCAAGGGACAAATGGATGCAGACTCAAGCACAAGTTCCAGCAACAATAGGCTATAGTTTCTTTGCTCTCAATTCTCTTATGTCTTCAATGTATCCAAAGAGTTCCTTATATAGATTTCCAATGGGGTAATGAAAGGTCGAATCCAAGCGATCTTAAGGCATATGGAAGGCTAGGAGACAAGTGAGTCAGATCCATGTCAAGGAAAAATCCAAGAGGATTTAGATTTTTGTACACATCCCAATGTGCATGGTTTTAGAGGTCAAACCCACGTATATACGCGATAAGGGGTTTAAAAGTTGCGTATAGCAATTTTCACATGTTTTTAGGGATGGTATAGGAAACATCAAAGGAAAAAAAATGGTCCAAGGGGTCTAAGGAGTCTGCAGAGGGATATGGGAAGGCCATACAAGTGTGATTCACCTGGTGTGGTAAAATCAGCTATAAGAAGCCTTCATATCTCATTTGTGTCATAGGTATCATATCATCTTCATCATTGTTGTCATAGAGCTAGGGAATCTAGTCCAAGTGTCTCACTAGCTAGAAAATGCCTCTTCCTCTTCCATGAGAGTTACTATTCCACTCAAATTAGACCTTAATTTATTCATTCCAAGTATATTTACCTTCCAACTCATCCCAAGACCCTTGGGCTTCTTATGGATTCGAAATGACAAGAAGAGGATGCCATGTGGCATAGAAAATCTAGCTTGTGTGGGTCCAACATCATCAATGTGTCTTCATGATCAATTGCCACTTTTATTTTCCCCTATATTTATTTATTTATATCCTTTATTAAATATTTATTCCATTCTAATTTTCAAACATCATTTATTTTCCCCGTTATTCCAAATACCAAAGCTTCCATCCCCAACCTAGGAAACTAGTAATTTTCCTCCTTGGCAATTATTTGACCCTTAGCATCAATTTGAAAACTTTCATGAATATGGAAAATGTCATTAGGCCATTTTGACCCAATGCAAAATTTGGGACATGACAAATCCTCCCTGACCAATATTGCTTGTCCTCAAGCAATTTCGAACATTGGTGTTGAAGAACCTGCTTTTTGTATGATTCTTTGAAGTTGCCATTGAGTTGCCCAACTTTGAGTCTTTGAGATTTCATGAATATTTTATAGAGGAACCATCATGATTTATTATGCACTACTCTGATTAAAATCACTTTATTAATTGGGTAATCCATCTCCCATACTTCTTGTTTCCCCAAAAAAATGAAATCAATGGGACTAAAAACTATCCCAGGGTCCCATTGCTTGTATTTCACTCCAACAATTGAAAGTGCTATCCAACCAATACCATTAGGAAAAAGAGAATTTTGGGATCCCATTTTATTGTATGCATTATTCCAAACATCATGAGTTCATAATATATATCATCAAAGTACATAACAACATGATAAAAATGTACATCAAGGAGGTGCCTCATCAAAAAATCATGAAAGTGCTTATACCTCCAAGTAAGTAGACCACCATTTGCCAAGTGCATACACGCTTCAAGTGACCAATCAAATATGCTCCAATGAAATAGGTTAGGATCCCATGTCCTATAATTCTGCTCCAAAAGGATGTGATATGCATCAAAATATTCATCCATGTATTTTTTCATCCCAGAAGTGAATGAAGAGTCTCCACCAAAATATGAACCAAATAAGGAGCAAAGAGAACATGAAGACTTAAAGTGGATCAAAGAAGTATCATCAATACACCTATTGATATGTATATAATCATGAAATAACAGAGGATTTTTCTTCCAATAATATATCTCTTCACCCAAGTGTGGGATGAAGTTCCTCCAACATCAAATAGATTGGGCAAGGAGCAAGGAAAATCATGAGTCTGCAAGTGACTCAAGTGAACATCATAGGTGCACCCATGTATATGTGTATCATCATAATGTAACGAAGGATGATGCTGAAAATTTAAATAATATGGTTCTATAATAATGTCATCATCAAAATGAGAGATATAAATTCCATACTCTTCATGTGGAACTATAAAAAGAAACCTTTCACCCATACTTCATTATGATGAATTCTGCAAGATTTGGAAGTGTAGGATGTAGGAGAAAGAACCAACTCACACAAATGATTATAAAGTGAAAATGTTTCATCATGTGAAGGATCCATAGGTGTAGGATTATGAACCTCCCTTAAAAATGAAAAATTTTCCTCATGGCTTGGTTCCAAGGTGGTGGAATCATGCACTTCTTCAAAAAGCATGTAACCATTTTCAAGAGGCAACTCAAGTTCCTCTTCCACCTCAACAAGTGTTTGGCTCTCATCAAGTTCATATTCAAACACATCAATAACCTTCAATTTTTCATGTTTCTCATGATCCATCATGTCATGAGAATCCTCCAAGTAATATACCATATGACAATCTGAAACATAGGAGGAAGAACAAGTATCTTGCAACCTCTCAAGAAGTTGCTCAGTTTGAATTTCGATATTATGAATATCTTCATTATTATTCAAATAGGATTTATGTAACCATTCACTAAGCTAAATCACATTTTTTATATAAAAAATCAAAGACATGAAATTACCTTTGATTTTTCACATTGCTCTTTGAATCTTCTCCATGTCTTCAAGGAAGGATGTCTCCTCCAATGAAGAAAATTTCCAACAAGAATTTGATACCAATGATTGAGTGTCATGGATCATTCTAAGGGACTTTTGAATATTATTTTCATTCATATTTAAGGACCCTTCAAGAAAACAAGGCTCTTCAAAATGAACCTCCTCATATTCTTCGTTCTTGCTTGGACCAACTTCATGAAGCTCAAGTGGTGATGGGGAAGTTGATCTTGTTTCTTCTTCAACTGTTACAAGGTCTTCATTTTCATGTTTAATGGAAGTTTTGATTATAGAAACACTTTCAAAAGTGATATCTATGTCACCAACATAAAGGTGTGAGCACCCATCAGTATGTACTCCTTCATAGTTCAAGCATACATCAGTAGATGCTCTTTGTTTCATTTCCAAGGTAGAATGTGTCTCGAAATTATATTCAATATTTTCAATAGAAACGTCTTCATACTCATGTGATGTCTCTTAATATTTTTCAGTCACTTGGGAGTGAATTTAGATCCTCTTCATGTACTACTTATTCTACTTCACCTATTTCAGAACTAGGTGGTTCATGGGTCTCCTCCTTTTTCTCCTTCAAGAAAGCTGATGCATTTTTCCCCTTGGTTTTCTTAAGATCAATATATTTTCTCCCAAGTTGGATTGCCAAAAATTTGAATCCTTTCATAATATTCTTGGTCATGTATTCAAATATAGGTTCCATTATTTTTATATTATCCTCACCATAATATGAGGTTCCCTTTTCATCCCTATTCATAGTTTCCTAAAACAAATTGCCTTCTTCTCCTACTTTTTTTTCCTCTTCAACAAAAGCACTTTTTGTTTAAATATATAATGGCGGTCCATGAATTATTGAACTCATAAATATCAGACCACATCAGGTGCCAATATCATGCTTTGATACCACTATAATTTCCCTTGTGAATAATTTTCCAAATGTGCTAAAATTTACCAAGTTTCAACTCTAGGTATATGGATACCACTGATTCCAAAATCCTCCAATTACTTTAAAAATTGGTGAGGAAGGTCATGATGGGTGATGGGAATATTAAAAAATCTATAATAAATATAATCAAATGATATACCCAACCATGGTCATCAATTTCAAGAGAATAAGTTTTGGGACAAGACTAGTCAATTTGGGAGGTGGAAATCCCCCCTGGGTCCTGGAACAAATCTCTTCCAAACACTGTACAACCTCCAATAATGGTTGGTATAATACTTGGATATTTTATAATACATTAATTAAATATATTGAATAATTATATGTGTTTTTTGGGTCTATTAGGTATCCAAGAGAACTCAGGGAATTTACTAGTAATTTTGAGGGTCAAACCCCCAATGGTAGATGGCTCCTAATAGCTCCAAATGTTCTCAAATTGTACCAGAAGGTGTATGAATTATGTTAATACATAAAAAAAATTTTATATTTGTATTTAAACCATCAAATGACTTCTACATCTCACTTTGGAAATCTGGTCAATGTATGGAGTTTTACGAGCAACTTGTGGTTGAAATCTCCTAGGGGTAGATGATGAAAATGACTTTCCAAAGGCACTCAATACAACTATAATTATGAATAAAATAAGGGTAAATATAAAGGACATAAAAATTAACTTATATACATCACCATTCAAATTTTAGTGTCTTCTATAACTCCCTTAAATCAGATGCAAAAAGACTAGTTTCAAGCTTGGGGGAATTGATAGGCAATCTTCTCCAAATGCTATGAAACTCAAAAACATGACTCAAAATGCTTATATAATGAAAATTAAACTCATATAATACACCAATAACATTATATTCATCCATAAACCATCAGTATTTTACTTATCCATTCGAATCCATCAACATTACATTGGTTCACAACAAGATAGTGGGGAAATGGAATTGTTTCTTCATTGTTTAACATTTTACATGAAATATTTGGTATTTAGAAATGAGAGTATTATGAAATTAAAATAAATATCATTTAAATCATAACATAAAATAATGGGGCATTGTAATATTCCCCAAATATATCAATAGCTCACCAAGTGCACCTCAATCCATAGAGCAAGAATATGATGAGAAAACTTGGAATAGATGAGAGAAGAAGCTGATGTTGAACTGTACATGAGCTTCCCTGTAGCTTGTACATATAACTTATGACTCAATTAAATATCCATTAAATACCTGAATGTCCTTTACACACAACAATTAGGATGGGAATCTTTCACCCTCGAAATTGGCTAAGGCAAGAAACTAGTCATCCACTAGCTCTCTTTCTGCACAAATGCAAATTTATCAAATGATAAAAAGTTTCCTTCATTATTTGTTCTTTAAATTTATAAATTTTAAAATATCTATATGGGTCTAATTCCTTCCAAGAGATGCATTCCAACTCTATTTGGGAATAAATTCCAAACAATGCCACTTGTACAACAATTCCTAGTCTCCCACTTCCACCAAATCACATATGGAAGCATATTAGCTTCCCTAAATACCTTGAGCACCATATTGGAGATATTTTTAGACCTGTAATGTCATATATGTCATATTTCACCCTTCAGATCTGATTTTTCTCATAGGTTTCATAGCATATTCATCATTGTTGTCATAGAGCTAGGGAATCTAGTCCAAGTGTCTCACTAGCTCCAAAATGCCCATTCCTCTTCCATGGGAGTTACTCTTCCCCTAAAATTATAACTTAATTAATTCATTCCAAGTATATTGAGCTTCCAAATCATCCCAATACCATTGGGATTCTTATGGATTCGAAATGACAAGAGGAGGACGCCATGTGGGATAAAAAATCTAGCTTGTGTGGGTCCCACATCTTCCATGTGTCTTCATGATCAATTGCCGCTATGTTTTTCCATTGTATTTATTTATTTATATCCTTTATTAAATATTTATTCCATTATAATGTTAAAACATCATTTATTTTCCCCCTTATTGCAAATCCCAAAGCTTCCATCCCCAACCTAGGAAACTAGTAATTTTCCTCCTTGGCAATTATTTGACCCTTAGCATCAATTTGACAAATTTCATGAATATGGAAAATGTGATTAGGCCATTGTGACCCAATGCAAAATTTGGGACATGAAAAAGCACCTTTGTGGTTTTTCCCGGTTGGGTTTCCATGTTACATCTTGTGTCGATTGAATGTACTTGTTGAATGTTTTGTGGGTTATTTTGTATTGTTTATATTTATTACTTAAGTGAATATTGCAATATTGGTAAAATAAGTTGAATGAATGAATAACGAAGCATCGTCAATGCATTTTCTATTACTTCACATTCATTTACTGTTAAATTGTTAAGGAATAAGCTGTGTCACACGGTTGCGCTGCTGTCGAGTCAGTAAAAACACTCCAACCTTTCGACTCTGTAGAGCACCTTGGTTGGGCCCCAGGGGATTGTATACCCTCTCATAACTATGGAAACATGGTTTTGGATTGTATACCCTCTCACAGGTGTTGCTGGCTGAGATTGGTTTGTTGGTCTGATATCTTTGGGTGTTTTGTGGGTTTGTTGAACCTGGGTCATGAGAGTGAGGAAAAGTAGCCAACACTTGTGGCAGAAACAAAAAGAATCTTTAGATATCTAAAAGGAACTATGGAGCATGGTTTATGGTATCCAAAAGGAAATGAATTCTCACTGAAGGCATACACTGATTCAAACTGGGAAGGAATTATTGATGATAGAAACAACACTAGTGGAGTAGAATTTTACTTGGGAAATTGCTCGGTATCATGGATAAGAATAAAACAGTCCTCCATTTCACTTTCAATAGAAAAATATGAGTATATAACTACTGCATCATGTTGTACTCAATTCATATGGATGAAACACACATTAGCATATCTACTTTTTAAATAAGAGGACCCAATTGTGATACACTATGACAACACTAGTGCTATCAACAAATCCAAAAATCTAGTTATGCACTCCAAAACCAAACATATTCTAGTAAAATATCATTTTTTAGGAGAACAAGTGTCACAAAATGTTTTCAATTTGGAGTATGTTGATACTAAGGAACAAATTGTAGACATATTTACTAAACCACTAACTCAAGGATTTTTTTCCTATCTTAGACAAAATATGGGGGTTATCCCTCTTCCTTAGGATAGAGCTAAAAATTGCACTCTATCACAAAAGGTGGATACAGTAAATAGGGGGGGAACAATGACAGGGGGACTTATAAGATCCTTTGTCATAATTAATGTCAAAGGGGGACAAAAATGGAGAGTTGTTGTTATCAATGACAGAGGGGGAGAATGTTGGGTATGGTTTTCATTGATGTCAAAGAAATTCATTAGTAATAAAGGAAAAAGGAAAACAAGTTGAACACGTTGCATATTGTTAGAGAATTATTCCACCTTAGTACCATGGTCATACACCTAGGACACATTTTCATTAGTCTCATGTTTATGTTATATGGTCCAAAACTAGGTTGTGTTGGTCAATCTTAGTTCCTTTGGTGTTTTAGACTCATAAATGCACCCAAGTTCCATCATTTGATCATTATTATTACACATGCTCCCTAATTAATGAATTCTCAGTCCTTGGTGTGCTTCCCATCCCTTAGAAAATGAAAACTAGTTGACTAGAAGTGCCCATGCATGGTTTTGGGGTGTTTTTGGTCCTTTGGACCATTTATTGCTACCTAGAGCCACTCCCACTCACCCATGCACTAAACCATACCTATCCTACCCTTATTTATGTCCTATAATTCTCCAACCAAGTTCACACTAGCATTCATGACTTTTTTAGGTGGTTTGGGAGCTCATTGGTCCACGTAGCGGGGTTTTGAGGTCTAATCTAAGCCTGCCACATGTATGCATCCAAATTGACTCCAAGGGCTAACAATTTTATCCAATTGAAATATAAGCTTGTTCCATATATATTTACATGATGGAAAGTCATAATAAACTCAGTTATTGACACCATTTCTATGTGTTAATTTCACTATTTTCATTATTTTCTGCATAATTTGTGAGTAATATTGAATTGTGAGGATTCCCTTAGCTCCTAGATCTGGCTGTGAATCATTTTTTCACATGGTATCATACCTCTTTGGATATTTGAATCAAATCCAAATCATTTGAGTTTCTATCTAGGGTATTTTCGAGAAAACAATGAGTGTTTACATTGCAGGTAGATCCAGTGTTTCTGTCACTTTGTGCACATGTGTGAATGGAACATAATCATGTATTGCTTACCCCATTCAACTATTTTGAATGGAATTAGGAAATGGTGATTCAAATGATGTTGAAAGGCCTCTAGAGATTCACCATGAGAATTGAGACCGAGCCCAACTCTGTTGTGGAAAAATTGAAGTAATTCAACAGACTTGATGAGGCATCCAAAATGCTTTGTCTCAGTATTTCAAGGGTATTATAATCCATGTATACAGTCTAACTACACCCATTGAATTATGGATCAATATTGAGTCACCATTTGGGAATACTGATGAGATGAGAGTCCACCAAATCGAAACTGAGTTGATCTCATTGATCCCAATTCACTTTGAGACGATCCAGGATTTATTCACAAAGTTTAAATCATTGGTGCTTCAGCTAAAAAATGTGGCATTAATAATAAATATGAGAAGTTGATCCAATACATTCTTTCTAATCTAGGGCTAGAGTATTCAATGTTTGTGTCAACATTCCACTCAAGCAAGCTCACATCTCAAAATTGGAGGATGCCTTCACTGGCATACTCCATGGATTCACTAACTCAAGAACAAGACAAGTTGGTGGAAATGGGTACCATTAAATCAACCAAGGATCAATCCCTTGTTGCAAGAGTTTTGAATCAGCCAAATGGAATAATAAATATAGAGATTTGAAGAAACAAGAGAAGAAGAAGCAGGAGAAGCCCAAATCTTCAGATGGGGTTTCAAATCCTAGTAAGGACAGAGAGAAGAAGAAGCAAGAGAAGACAAAATGCAATTATTGTAAAAAAGGTTGGCATCCAGAGAGTGCATGCATGAATAAAACCATTGACATGATGGAGCATTTCCTTTAGAATAACAACATCCCACTGCCAGAAGGCGCAAGGAAGAAATAGGGAGGTTCAGATTAGCCTAACTTAAATGCAAGACAAGCAAGGTGGTTAGCCTTCTTGAGTGAATATGATTTTGAAATCCAACACATAAAGGGCAAGGAAAATAAAGTGGCTGATGCTTTAAGCAGAAATGTAAAGCTAAGTTTTACAGCAGCAATCAGCACTGATGCTTCTGATTTAAATGAACATCTTACCGAAGGGGTAAAACTGGATGAAATTTATCAAAAATTACAAGTTACAGCTAAAGAGAAACCTACAAAAAGTTTAATAAAAGGTTATAGTTTAAATAAAGATGGATTTTTATTATTTAAGGACAAACTGTATGTGCCTAAGGTTAAGTTGTTGATTCTGGACGAAGTCCATAAAACACCTTACTCAGGACATCCAGGTTACCAAAAGACTGTAACCATGCTAAGAAAAGAATATTTCTGGCCTAATATGAAATCTGAAGTAGCTAAATATATAGCTAGATGTTTGGATTGTTAACAAGTGAAAACCAAACACCAACATCCAACTGGTTTACTGCAACCTTACCCATTCCTAGCTGGAAATGGGAAGTTATCAGCTTATATTTTATTACTGGACTGACCAGAAATCAGAATCAAAATGACTCTATTATGGTGGTGGTTGACATGTTAAGTAAAGCAGCACATTTCATTCCTGTCAAGACTACTTACAAGGCTGCTAATATAGCTGATATATTTTTAAAGAAGATTTTTCGGTTACATGGAGTACCGAAGGTTATTATTTTCGACAGGGATCCTAAATTCACAGGGAATTTTTGGAAGTCCTTGTTTAAGGGATTAAACACAACACTGAATTTAAGCAACTCCTTCCATCCTCAGACAAATGGACAGACTAAAAGAGTGAATCAGGTGTTGGAAGATTTGTTAAGGATGTATGTTAAAGATCAGCCAGGTAAGTGGGAAGACTAATTGCATCTAGCAGAGTTTGCATATAACAATAACTATCAGTAATCAGCTAAGTTTAGTCCATTTGAAATTTTGTATGGGCGTAAATGAAACACTCCTATCTCCTGGAATAATCCAATAGATAGATTAGTGTTAGGACCAGAATTATTAAAAGAAATGGAGGAGATTGTGAAACAAGTGCAGGAAAATCTGAAGGTGGCCCAGGATCAGCAAAAGAGCCAAGCAGATTTAAAAATAACTCCCAAGGAGTTCCAGGTAGGTGAGCACGTTTTTATAAAGGTAATACCAAAGAAAATCTCTCTAAGACTGGGGAGTTGTGCAAAGATGGCACCATGTTACTGTGGTCTGTTTGAAATTTTATCGAGAATTGGTCAAGTTGCATATCAGTTAGCGTTAACACCTAACTTGAAAGTGCATAATGTTTTTCATATTTCTGTTTTGAAAAAGTATGTTCATGATGCTACTCATGTGGTTGATTGGAATGTTGTACAGGTGAAACCAAAAGGAGAAATTCTGGTGGAACCGGACTGTATCCTCGGGAGGAGGGAAATTACTCTGCGGAACCGCACCATTGGACAGGTGAAGGTGCAATGCAAGCAACTTAGTCCCGAAGAGGCTACCTGGGAACTAGAAAGTAAGATGCAGGAGGCATAACCGAATATGTTCCAGGAGGTTGTAGAGGATGAAGAATAAGTAACATCGAGGATGATGTTACATTTTAAGGGGGTGTGTATGTCACATACCCCAATTTTGTAAAATAATGTTAATTGTTTTAATTATATTTCCTAAGACATTATGTTAAATTTAATGCTAAGTAGGAACTGATGACTCAGCAGAATCAAAAGAAGTGGAATGTAATTCTGAATGGGAGAGCTGTTAATAAGAGGTTACTGGTCAAACTGGTGGATGTAACTAGGTGGAGGGAAAAAGACAAGTGGCAACATCCGCAAACACTTCCTAAGTTGCAGGTGGAAACTTCCCTATAATTGGGGTCATGATCCCCCAAGAAAGTGGGATCAAAGCAGGTGGCTCAATAAATGACAACTAACCCAAAAAGACCTAGGAAATCTTTTAAAAATACCCAATGAATAGAGCTGAGGTTGCTCAGTTATTTTCCAGAGAATAATCATTCAGGTGGAATGCTATTGTAGGAAAATTCATTGGGGAAAAAGGGAAAAACAGTAAGGAGGTTGTTCTGAGAGGAATGCTGCAGTAACTTGGTCTATTACGGCTTGTTAGCTGGGAGAACTTACTGATAAGTTCAGGATTGATACTGAGTTTGAAGACTGGTATTTGACTATTGTTACACCTAGTTCCAGCCAGGGAGACCGGAGCAAGCTCGGGGGTCCTGAGGAGTCGTTGTTTGAGTGCTCTCCAGGAATTGGTAGGGAGGAACGACCTCCCATTGCTGTTGTTGTCCAATTTTAAACAGGTTTTGTCACCTAACTATCTTGTTTTAATAATTGTGAATGGTTGAATGTTATGCTAGTAGTTTATGATATAAAGATTTATATGGTTTAGTGATGTAAATGTTTTAGTTTTATCAGTAATAGAATCTGTTGATGAAAAATAAGAACCCACTGTGTTTTTCCTCATCTGGGTTTACTAGACCGTACTCCAGCACAGGGGTAAAATTATAAATAAGGATGATATGATGAGAATGTAGAAAAGTAGATTGATTCTTTATCTATTTTCAGAAGAGATATGTTATTGACAGTTGTTTGAGTTCATAGATAAAAACTATTTCCTTGTACAGAGTTTACTTTCAGTAGTCTTATTATTTAAAACAAATAGAAGAATATAATAGTCGCACTGAAGTAAGGTTAGACTAGGTATACCTGCGGTTTAAACCTTACAACTGCTTTCTTCCAGTTTAAAGAATTTAACTTCTATATGTTGAAATAACAACACTGAAAGTAGGAGTAATTAAATATTGATTAAATTCTATAGTTAAACCAAACTGTGTTAGATTTTATGTAAGATTAGTGATGTAATATTTTTCATTATTTTTCCTTTCTCCTTATTAGACTAATATGGAACATTATCTAGAGCTGTTAGTCTATTTTTCATAAATTGTAAATGAATGCTACTATATATATTTATACGAGATAGATCCTAAGTAGTATTATTTGATCTTTATATATATATATACAGATATCATAACCAAACAGACAAACTAAATATTAACAGAACTTATTTAAGTATTTAGCATAATTGGCACAACAAATAGATAACAAAATGCTTTAAAATAAACTAAATATCAACCATGGAAGCATTGGTATTCTTAGGATAGATAATATCTTTATTGTATTAATAATAAATAACTTCTATTACATACAATATAGGAGTATTATCATTGTTGAACTTAAGGTAATGTTCTTATTACATTAATTGCAAACTGGAACTATTTATACTTTTTGTACTACAAGGTAAACAAACAGTACTTAAGAACATTATTAAAATAAAATAAAAATATAAAGACCCTATATAAATTGAAGGGTATAAACTATATATGTTAACACTTACAATTTCTTAATAACTAGTAAGTCAAGTTATAAACCAGGTACAAAAAACCTAACAATAATATCAAGAGTAAAAAAAAATCAAATGCATATCTGTACAGGAAATAAATGACAAAATGGCAGAATGCTCGACCATCGAGCTTAACTTCATATTATAAATATAAATAGTAACCCTCACATTTGCAGAAACGTAGTACAACTTAAAAAATAATTTAAAAAGAAACGGAGTTACTTCTTTACTGTCAAAATTTAGGGTAAAACCCTATTCATCCAGAATATACAAAGTTAAAAACTCTAAAACCCAGTTCAATAATTTTACTCACGGCTGTACTGAAAATTTACATAGGGAGGCTTTTATAGCCTGTTCTTGTACATTAAACACAGTATTATATACAAAAACAAAATGTACACTCACGACTGAAGCCGGAGGGCCCTGCGGTAAGTGAGGGTCTTAATAAACCATGAAAAACAGCGAAGTAATCAACCAAAAACAACCAAAACCCATGAGGGTCTTTCAGGCCGCAACGACCAACCCTTAATACCCCATAAGGGTTTGCACAAGGTAGAACAACCATGGAAAGTCCAGGGCTTACCGTGGCCTTCATTTCGCCGTAACCTCGTACTCACTGCGCAAAAGGAGAAGAGAGACGAGTCGTACCTACACATTCATCGCATACTACTGTTAGTTATGATATATATATATATATATATATATATATATATATATTAAACGCAAAGAGTTTTGTAAATCAGGAAATGTGCAGTAAAATAATAAGAACACGAGCGATATTCTTACCTCAAACATATTAGAAAGATAAACACTGATAACCAGTAACGCTGCGACTAGCATGAGAAGGAGGTCTATCTTCAGCTGCAAAGGAAACGGCGGTACAATACTTCATCAACTACTGACAGCAGAAGGTTCCAGTTCTAGACTAACAAGGTAAAACCTTGAAGCCGTGCTATTACTGAATACAAAATAAAAACACAGTATCCTATGCAACTTAAGCCATGACTCTCTGAATGGAAGAACTACCCTCGTTTTGGAAACTGAAGAAGAAGGTGGGGGAAGGCTGTTACAGTAAAGGGTTCAGATAAGCCACTAAGGCAATGAAAAACCTGAAAGGAGATCAAATGGCTTACGACTAACAACAACGCTATGGCATTGTCTCGTTATTGTGCTTCCGAACAGGCTAACAAGAGAAGGAGTAAGCCAAGATAGCCACATCATTACTCAAGTAGCAGAGCAGCCGGATACTCTGTGGAATAATGACAGGAGCCCGAAGGCAGTGGAAGACTAATGAACTAGGGTTAGAGATAACTCTTTTAAATTGACGATGCTTGGCCATCAATCAGCCACGTTTCCATGCAAATATTTGCATACGATGGGTAATTCTCTATAGTATTGATGAGCCATCACCAAGTGCGATCTTATTAATCATTTGGTTGAGTTCAAAAGGTTCGACATTAATCCTCAGCCGAACTCAACCTATCATTGCATTATGATAACAAGAACTCATTAATGTATAGATAAGCCTTGTATTATAGCTCAATATTGGCGTAAAGGTTAAACATTTCATTGTGAATACATTATGGTATATCATCATTCATGCAATACAATCAAGTTATAACACTATGTTCATCGTAGGTATAGATTAGCACCACGACCTAGAATTTCATAACATTATTTCTTACATAGTAAATAATTGATCAAAGGTTATACTCTATCTAGAGTGTTAGGTGTATGACATAACTTTTTATACAAACTTGAAATGTATGAGGTAAAGGTTTATAGGAGTTTATCTTTAGAGTTAAATCCATAAACTTGTTATGTCATGGTCTCGTTCATGGCCTCTCCATCCAGTTGAATGACTATTTTGTCATTTAGCACTTAAAATGTTAAATAGAATAATTTTTGTAACATGATTTTAGGAGGAAAGTGTAATACATTTGGTTAAGTAAGAATAATACTTATACAAGTATTCCACCAACATCTATAATATAATTATAGAATATTCTAATGGTTGATATTAAGGAGGATTGTAGATTCAACTATAGTAATTATTCTATTAATAATGTTAACCCTTTGGCCTTGCCATGTTTATCTAAGTTTGATAAATACTTACAAAAGGAAATAGTAACCAAATATTTTTGATGAATGCATTATCTGGAATAAATGTTCTTAACCTAAAAATTATAACATATAAGGGTGAAGCCATTAATCTCTTAACATAAGTTTTATCAACGTAATTGTTAGACCTTAAAAATTTTATGTGAACATTCTTTTAAGGATAATAATCTAATAAGAATAAGCCCCTTTTTTATAAATAAGGGATAGAATAAAAACCGGTTACAGTAGGTTATCTATCAGACCTAAGATAAGCTTTAATATGCTTCGAATCAGTTGTAGTGTAAATAATACTTGGTGCATCAGCATGAATATATCCCTATCAGTGGGTAGTTTGAAATTGGTAACAGTAAATTGTAAATCCCCTTATTAATACACTTTACGAAGTAAATGTATTTATGCATTCTTAAATGTAAACTTTTGATTTTTCAACCCTGCCATTTCTTACTCTACTTGTAGGTAATTATAATTAAGATCTTTTGACACTGACAACTATGATAGATATCGAACAATTCAGTAATCTTTAAGAAATATAAATCTACCCCTACTAGAAAGAAGAATAGTTAATGGATTTACCTCAACAAGCATTGATATATGCTTAGCAATTATTGTCTTAATGAACTTCTGCTTTGCAACAAAACTTGTACATAAAGACTTTAGAATTTTTACATGCAGCAACCAATCTTCTTACCTGTAATCTATAAGGACATGAGAAACTTTCTACATTAGCTCGAAAGCTAAGTAAGCCCAGTTTTTCATGATAGTCCCACCTTATGGTCGCAAAAAGAAACAAGTCAGTAAACTGAAAAGAACTATTCTATCACTATACACAACCAATAGATGAATTCAAATAACAAGCTGGTAACATATAACTAATTAAATGATTAGTTAACTGCATTTATGTTAATGTTATGCAAATTTAAAAAATTTTAAATTTTTCGGAAAATTTGGGGGTTTGACAACCTGTAAGGGTGCATTGAAACAACCTTAAACGAATGGAATCTTGGTGTAAGGAATTTGAAGAGCACCATAGGTGAAAGGTAGTAACATGCTCGCTCAGATCCTCTCCCAGTTTTCCTTTGAATTTAGGTATGTCCGAGGGAAGCTTCGTAGGGACAGCCAGCCAAGCTGGGTCATGAGATACAGGATCTTTCATCAATCTCAACAAGTCAGGAAGATTCAGTGTTGTGAGGAAAGGGAGCCTAGGATGAGCAGTTCGGTGCATCACTCCCTGATATTTTTGATTCATATAGGTCTTATTAGCATAACCACCATGGCCTTGACCATAGTGCCCTCCTCCCATTTGACCCATGTAGGGTGGCATGGAAGCACAATAATGTGGTGTACCTTGACTATTTGGGGCTACAAACCCGCAATTTGGAGAGTAAGTGGGTTGTTGATACCCATACCCATAAGGTGAAGAACCCTATCCATACTGCGTCCCATAATAAGGTCCATAAGTCATTACATGAGATGTCCCATGAGATACTCCGTAAGTAGGGATATACGCTCCAGAAGTAGGAATATACATTCCGAAAGTAGGAATATACGCGGGCTAGAAGTAGTAACATGACCTCTAGAAGTATGAAAATGACCTCCTGAAACAACGGGCGGTACTTGAACCTAAGACACAACTAGTCGAGTAACAGCAGTACAGACATGAATCATAGCAACACAGACATGAATCGTAGCAACATTCCGGCCCAAAGGACCACGTGAATGAGGTGGAGGGTGAACATTCAAAGAAGTAGGGACAGAGGATGAAGGGAATTGTGAAATTATATACGTGTTGTTCCCTATAGTCATTCGTCTTGGATCTAGTATCCTAATAGGATCACTAAACCTAGGCCTAGCAGGAATATGTGATGTAGCTTCCACCACCTGGATGGAAGGTGCAATGTGACTTGTGCTCCCAAACCTCTCCACATGGTAATTAATGAGAGTACCCCCAAGCGTAGTGTTAGGCTCAAACTCAGACTCGACATGAAATTCCAAATCATGCGTGGGAAAACTGGACATACCATAACTACCATAACTAGTGATCGTGGGTTCAAAATGAATCTCATCATCTTCCGGCATTCCATACCGGCGATGCGTCAATGGGGAATCAACACTAGAGTAAGTAGGTCTATCATGAAAAGTACCTATCTCAGAAATTAGAAGACCTAACTCAGTCAAATCAGGTGAAGGATCTTAGTTAGGAGTAAACTCCCCATCTTCCACTTGAATGGGAGAGGGTGGTTCAGGAATACCTTCTTCATGGTCTCCCATTATGTGTGAATCAATGTGCGAAGTAGTCCACCTGGAATATCTATATCTCTCTCCCAAAGGAGGAGGAGATGTAGAAGGTGGAAGTCCTGCTAAACGACGAGAATGGCGAGGCACTGCACCCGAATCCACAATGACTCAAAAAATGTAAAAATACTCTCTAACTACACAAACCCTAGGCAAGCTAACATGCACAGAGCATACACCAATAAAATATAAAGCCAAACACAAGAAATCAAGGGTAGGATAAATGAGCTCCCGAATGAAGCAGGTATGTCTCTCCTAAGAGAGGCTTGAGACTCCCATACACAACAAGCAGAGGTACGTAACCAATTATTGTGGCCCTCAGCTTCAACGTGTAAAGTGACTGTGGTGTCTGACCCCAACCTGGCTGGGACACCTGCAGAATAACCCCTGTAGAGTACCCCCTCGATATCCTAGGTAAGGCAACTGAGGTCACCTCAATATAATCAATGCTTATATGGACAGTTGCAAATGGGATTGACCATATGGGCATGGTAGCAAAGCCCGAAACTATCGAAAGAGCCCCGAGATACGAATACAATCCTAGAAATATCTATGGTGCTACTCAGTTATGACTACGAATCATCCCAAACAATAACCGCTCACACTGCCTCGTGCTTAGTTCCCTTTTGAGAGGAGGATCCTGAGACACACTAAGTATACCAAGGAATTTCACACTCTCACCTGGACAGACACATACATGTTATTTTTTAGTGGTCTTGGAGAATTTACTCACAATGAACTATTCCAAGACCCTAAAACCTAATCTTGTTGGTGAACCCTATCAAATAAAATAGTGTAGTTCATTTTAATTAAGCGTTGATTTCAATTGGCTTTATTACTCAAAAAAGGTGATGGCCATGCAACTAATGGCATTATGACACAACATGAAGCAAAAAGCACACCTAACAATCAATGCAAATGCATTGTGTCCATGAAAAACAGGGTATGCTAGTATGTGAAATGCACAATTTTCTTCAAATGATAAATGCAAGCTTTCCTATATGAAATCCTGAATAATACTTCAAAGCAAATCTAGTGCAAGTACTATGAAAAATGTAATATGCAATGCATAATGATAAGCAAATATTTTTGAATTTTTTGAAATAAAAATGAGATACTAAAGCAAAAGAATGATTCTACAACCCCCAGAATCTGCAAGAACAATCAAGCAGCACTCAAGCAAAGTAATAAGGTAAAAGAAATCTAAAGCACTAATCCCAAAACAAAAAATCGAAAATGCAATGACAAGAATATTTTTCAAAAAAGAAATTTTACCCTAAAAAAAATGTCTCTAGTCAGAAACAAAGGTGTATACAAACTCTAGTAGTGTCAAAGGAGACTCAACAATCATCAAAATTCATCCAGCAACAATAAATCTTCCTCTAGAAGGAAAAAATAAAGGCATACATGACTGTTCGCAGTAAAACTACGTGTGTACATGGAAATAGCAGTGAAACCTGCATATATACGTGACTGTGGGTTAAAAACTCGCATACAGGAAGAAAGGTGCATAAAAATAAAGGCAAACAAACAAGCTGAGACAAACTTCACACCAATCATAAACTACCAGGAAAACATGCCCCCAAACCCAACACATAAACAAAGAGATAAGAGCAATTCAAAGTCATTGAATGCTGATAGAAAACCCCCAAAGGACAACTACTAGGAACTCCCCAGCGGAGTCGCCAATTTTGTTACAGAGAGAAATTCCTATGGTCTCAGGTACCACAACAGACAACTTGACTCCAGAAATCAATGCTTTCCAATATGCAAGAGAAATCAAATATCTAACACTAAAGGATCAGACCTCATACCTTATTCCGGATGGTTTAAGTAGATCCCTGTTGATATTTCCAACTCCAGCTTTGTTGGAGCAGGGTCCCGCAGCTACAGAAGAAGCTGCTAGTTTTGGCGGAAAGAGATAAGTTTTGGCGGAAAGAATACAAGTCAGAGCTACGACGCCATAGCACGTTTCCAGCTGGAGAGCAGAGCCGGAAACCATGACTTTTGGGATAGAAAAGTCAAGAAGGCAATGGTACCCGAGCGGTCGAGAGAAGAAAGTTCAACCACTGCATTGATGGCAACGGCGGAAGATAGGAGGGCTCAGCGACCCTCATAAAGAAGAAGGAGCAACAAGGCTCAAGCATTGAAGGCGAAGGACAGAAAGAGAAGTGGTGCATAGTACCCATGGTCAGTGCCGAGAAGCATGGAAGACTGTAGAGAGCTGTGGTGTGACGGGAAGCGGCTACCTCAAGGACAGAGAGGACCGACTGTCACTAATTAGGGTTTGGGTTACTGTTGGGACAGGCCCACAGTGTTGTAATGGCGAGACCTTTGGGCCGCCTATAAAAGCTTATAATTTGTATTGTAAAGGGTTGGTTAGTGAGTTAGTTGGTCAGTTGAGTATTTTTGTAGACTCCGGAGTCAGTCAGGAAGACTGCGTTGTAACGATCCAGACACCTAGCTTGTCTATGAGTCATTTGAGTCTGTATGTAACCATCCACAGAGAGAATAGAGAGGGAAGGATATATTGAAAGAAAGGAAATATAGAGATAGAAATAGACCAGAGATCTAGAAGAGATCTCGCACTGCATATGCGGTGCAACAGACTGTGCTAACTTCCCTCAAGATATATAATAGAAGCACGGTTTGGTGGACGTAGCTCCCGGCCTGGGGGTGAACCACGTTAAATCTGCGTGTTATGTGTTACGTGAATGTGTTTGTACTTTCTTATCTTTACTGGTTATTATGCATGTAATGTTAACTTGCAGTAAGTGAATATATGTATTGTTCAGTTCTCGGTAATGCAGGAAGATAGAGATAAGTTGAAGTATTTTAGTAAGCTGCTTAAAAGACTCCTTTACGTCTGTTTCTAATGACCATTTAATCACAATATAACTACTGGGAAGTATATTTTCTCACATCGGTACAGTCAACGCTAAGAGCGCAAAGTCGTAGTGGTAAGATATCGCAGAGAGGCGATATCGCACTGGCAGAGGAGCTGCGGTGCGTGATACTGCGAGCTAAAGGCTTAGTGTTGAGGAGAGGTTGGGTGTATCGCGGTGCGCAGAGATGCGATAAGGTAGGAAATATTGTGAATAAGTGGAGGATGTGCGACGCGGGGAGAAATCGTGTGACTTGCGCGTGGGTAAGAATCGCACGGGTAAAAGCGCTGCGAGTAGAAGGGGATGTGCGATGCGCAGAGCTAGTTGATCTAGTGGCACGCAGGAGTAAGAAAGAAGAAGTAGGATGCTCAGAACCTGGTCCAAGACACTTGAGTCTTGGCCAACCCATTAGATTCACTTCGGGTGAGACTTCAGATCGCTTCGCGGTCTGTTGCCGAAAGGGCCAGTGAGTTTGGGGTATTGTTGATTAATTATAGTAAACCCGGGTCTGCCCATGCAATCAACAAGCTTGAATTGATGAATCACTTCCTCAACAACAAGTAAATAAGACAAGAATACTATATATACTGGTGTTAGATCTACTCTAGCATATATAATCAACAACATATAAGCATTTGATAAAATATTCATTCAAACATACATTATTGGACAAGAAACGATATTTCTATTAATATAAAATCAGAGATTACAATGAATACAACCTCTGTCAGCACGTCTGCGAATTGGAGAAACTAAATCCCCCACTTGGGCCTCTGCCACCTCAATCGTCCATCTCTTGATAGAAATCTCACAAGCAAAAGGAAAGCTTGGGAAGAACACCAAAGTTCTCCAAGGGACAAAGGGATGCAAACTCAAGTACAAGTTCTGGCAACATTGGACTATAGTTTCTTTGCTCTCAATTCTCTTATGCCTTCAATGTATCCAAAGGATTCCTTATATAGATTTTCAATGGGGTAATGGAAGGTTGAATCCGAGTGATCTCAAGGCATATGGAAGGCTAGGAGACAAGTGAGTCAGATCCATGTCAAGGAAAACTCCAAAAGGATTTGGATTTTGTACACATCTCAATGTACACTATTTTAGGGGTCAAACCCACATATATACACGATAAGGGGTTTAAAATTCATGTATAGAAATGTTCACATGTTTATAGGGATGGTCTAGGAAACATCAAAGGACAAAAAATGGCCCAGGGGGTCTAAGGAGTCTACAGAGGGACAGGGGAAGGCCATACAAGTGTGATTCACCTGGTGTGGTAAAATCAGCTATAACAGGCGTACAGAAATTGAGCTGGTAAATGGTGACAATTATCCCTAGATGTGGAAATTGGACCGTTTGAAATACCGTCGAGGTGACATCAGTCATGGCATAAAACCAATTTATTCCTAGAAGGAGGTTGTAATCTAACGGGGCTTCTACCACTTCTACTTGAATAGAAACAAATTTTCCCCCAAGCTCAATAGAAAGGGCTGGTATGAGACCATGGGGTTAGAAACCTCATCCATAAAAGGATTTTAGAGTCATAGGTGATGTTACAAGCTTGGGAGAGTGAATAGCTTTCCAACAAGACAGGGACAAAACCAAAGTTGAAGCTCTTTCATCTAATACATTTCTAAAGATCTTCTTTCCGACTACTTTCGCTATGATTTGGAAAGTGAGTTTGTGAGGTAGTCTAGACTTATAGTTCTTGACATTGAAATGAATCAAATTAGTATTGTCTGGGTCTAAATCTCCTAACATAGTTAACAAGTTTCTGCGTTGTGTAGGACAACTTTGGAGTATTTCCAAGGTAGACATTGCACATGGTGCCTGAGCAAGATCTTCAACTACATTATAAAATTGAGTAGCTCAGGCATTAGGGTTAAAAACAACCTTCCTAAGAGTATTATTGGGTGGATGCAAAACCATTTCAAGAGTAGGCTTCTCGATGGTTAGGGGAACAATAGACAAGGATTCAGGAGAACCAGTAAAGGGATATTTTCCTAAAGATGAATTGTCTTCTTTCTTGTCTGCGGGTTTGTCATAACTCTGACTTCAAGCTTGCAAACTAATAGTATCTAAGGACATCATGCAAATTTCCTCTAAATAACTAGAGTCTCCTTGATTATACATGTGGTCTATCAGTTTTTGTTGAGAGGGAAAATGATCTGTGAGAACTGCGGGTGTGGAATTTGTTTTAAAAAATTGGGTGATTTCGTCCCGACGAGGACACTCTTTTGTGAAATGGTCACCTCCGCATAGAAGACATGGATATTTTTCTTTTATTTTCCCTTTATCATTATCGTTGGTGGTTGGTTTGTTATTCTCCTATTGGTTTCTAGTTTTTTTGCTTTTAGCTTTACCTTTCCTTTTATTGTTGCCGAGCGTTTGAATACTCTGAATAGAATTGACCTCGGTGGAAACCTTGGGACTCAAAGGAGTAGGGGTGGTAGTATGTGGTTGTTTGGTAGGTTTTCCTACTAACGGGGACTGGATTGAACCAACAATCCCATCAACAGGGACTTCTACTAGTGGCTTTGCAGGTGTTACAACTGATTTTACCACACATGGTGGATCACACCTTTATGGCCTTCCCTGTCCCTCTGCAGAATATTTGGACCACATGGACCATTTTTGTACCTTTAATGTTTCCAAGATCATCCCTAAAAACATGTATTATTTTCTATACATGACTTTTAAACCTATTCTCACGTATATACGCAGATATGACCCTCAAACCCGTGTAAATTAGGATGTGTGCTAAAGGCCAAATAGTTTTGGAGTTTTCCTTTATGTGGATCCGAGTCACTTGTCTCTTGGCCTTCCATATGCCTTGAGATCACTTGGATTTGACCTTTAATTACCCCATTGAAGCACTATATAAGGAACCCTTTGGATACATTGAAAGGAGAGGAATTGAAGAGAAAGAAAACTATAGTCCATTATTGCTGGAGCTTATACTTGATTCTGCATCCCTTTGTCCCTTGGATCACTTTGTGTTCTTCCCAAGCTTTCCTTTTGCTTGTAATATTTCTATCGAGAGATGGAGGATTGAAGTGGTGGAGGCCCAGGTGGAGGACTCAATTTCTCCAGTTCGCAGACGTGTCGACAGAGGTTGTCACTATTGTAATCTCTGATTTATATTAATAGAAATATATTTTCCTGTCCAATAATGTCTATTTAAATGAGTATTGAATCCATGGATGCTTTTAAATGATTATATGTTATTGATTATATATGCTAGAGTAGGTCTAACAAAATTATATATCATGCTTGTCTTGCTTGCTGAATGTTGAGAGAGAAAATTTCTAATACAAGCGAGAGTGGAAAAGCTCAATGGGTATCTACATCAACCATCCGGAATAAGGTATGTTTCGAGATCCTTTAGTGTTAGATGTTTGGTTTCTCTTGCATATGGGAAAGGATTAATTTCTACGGTTACTCTATCTATTGTGGTACCCCAAGCCATAGGAAGTTTTATCTGTAATAGAATTGGCGACCATACTGAGGAGTTCCTAGTCATTTCTTTTGGGGGATTTTATCAACATTCAATGTTCTTGAATTGCTATGATTTCTCTATTTCTGAGTCGAGTCTGGGGGCATGTTTTCCTAGTAATGTCTGATAGGAGTAAATTTTGTCTCAGCTTGTTTGTTTATCTTCTTTTTTATCTCTTTTTCTTCCTGTACGCTAGTTTTGTATTCACAACCATGTGTACATGTGGTTTTTATTGGGATATCTGCATATATACGCAGGTTTTCTACACACAGTAGCATATGCCCTGAGTTTTTCCTTTTTGGGGAAGATTAAGTGTTGCTGGGTGAGTTTGGATAATTGTCGAGTCTTCTTGGATGCTTCTGGAGTCTATATACACTTCTGTTTTTGACCGGAGACGCTTTTTAGTTTGAATTTTTTGAGAATGTTCTTATCGTTGTTTTCTATTTTTTGTTTTGGGATTAGTGCATTAGTTCTCTTTTACCTTAGTGATTTTCTTGGGTGCTATCTGAATAGTGCTTGCAGAGTCTAGGGGATGTAGAGTCATATTTTTGCTTTATTATCTCATTTTAATTCAAAAAATACAAAACATTTGCTTTTTGCATCATTATGCATTGTTGCATTTTTAATTTTGCATGGTACTTGCACTAGGTTTGCTTGGAGAAGTATTAGTCATATTTTCATATAGGAATGATTGCATCTTCATTTGAAGGAAAATTTTGCATTTCACGTAGTAGCATACCCCGTTTTTCATTCGACACACTACATTTGCATTGATAGTTAGGTGTGCATTTTACTTCTTGTTGCATCATAACATCATTAGTTGCATTATCATTTTCCCTTTTGAGTAATAAGCCAATTAAAATCAACACATAATAAAATGAATTACACTCTTTTCTTTTATAGGGTGCACCGACAAGATTAGGTTTTAGGGTCTTTGAATAGTTCATTGTGAGTAAATTCTCCAAGACCACTAAACGAAATATTTATGTGTTTGTCCAGGTGAGAGTGTGAAATTCTTTTATATAATTAGTTTTTCTCAGGATCCTCCTCTTACAAGGGAGCTAAGCATAAGGGAGTGTGAGCGGTTAATGATTGGGATGACCCCTGGTCATAACTGAGTAGCACCAGATATATTTCTAGGATTGTATTCATATCTGGGGGCTCTTTCGAGAGTTTCGGGCTTTGCTACCCTGCCCATACGGTCAATCTCACCTGTGATTGTCTGCTTGAGCATTGATTTTATTGAGGTGACCTTAGTTTCCTTACCTAGGTTATTGAGGGGGTACTTCACAAAGGTTAATCTATAGGTGTCCTGGCTAGGTAAGGGTCAGACATCACAGTCACTATATGCGTTGAAGATGAGGGCCACTATAATTGGTTATGAACCTCTGTTTGTTATGTATGGGAGTCTCAAGCCTCTCCTAGGCAAGAAATACCTGCTTCATTCAGGAGCTCACACATCCTACCCTTGTTTGCTTGTGATTTGGCTTTACATTGTATAGGTGTATGCTCTGTGCACGCTAGTTTGCCTAGGGTTTGCATAATTAGATAGAATATTTTTTATTTTTTGAGTCATTATGGATTCAGGCACGTCACTTAGTCATTCTCATTGTTTAGCAAGAATTTCACCTTCCACATATCCTCCTCCTTTGGGAGAGAGAAACAGATAGTCTGGGCAGATTACTTCTCACATTGATTCACACACGATGGGAGTTCACAAGGATAAGATTCCTGAGATGTCTTCTCCACCTAAAGTGGTTGGGGATGTACATTCTACTCCTGTATATGATCCTTCACTAGAAATACCTTCACATTCTGGTTATGAACCCTCATTCATAGGTCGTTGGTATTGGTTACAAGGTGACGAGATTCATCGTGAACCCACAAGCACTAGTTATATTCATTATGGAATACCTGATATCTCCACACACGATTTGGCACATAATGTCGAGTCAGAAATTGAACCTAGCACTATGCTTGGGGGCACTCCTATTCCTTTCCATGCAGAGAGATTTGGGAGCACTAATCACATTGCACCTTCCATCCTGGTGGTGGAAGCTACCTCACATGTCCATCCTAGACCTAGTGTTAGTAGTCATATGCAGATACCAGAACCAATACGAGTGACCATAGGGAACACTACTTACATCCCTTCACATGTCCCTTTATCCTCAAACCCTACTCCTTCAAATGCATTTTTGACAAGCCTTTCTCCCCCTCATTCACATGGTCCTTCAGGACGGAATATTGCTACTAGCCATGTTTGTACTGTGACTACTCGCACGGTAGTATCTCAGAGTCAAGTACCTCCTGTTGTCTCGGGAAGTCATTTTCCTATTTCTGGATCATCTCACGGTCCATCGCAAGGAGTTTCCCATATCCCTAATTATGGAAATTCTCATGGGACATCCCATGGGACACCTTATGGAGCTTCTCATGGACAATCTTATGGACCGCAGTATGGATAGAACTATCAACCCTATGGGTACGGGTATCAACAACCCGCTTACTCCTCTGATTATGACTTTGTAGCACCGCATAGTCAAGGTACACCACATCATAATGCTTCCATGCAGCCCTACACAGGTCAAATGGGAGGAGGATATTATGGCCAAGGCCATGGTATTTACAATAGTCAGCCTTATATGAACCAGAACTATCAAGTAGCATGGCATAGACCAGCTCAACCTAGGCTCCCTTTCATCGCAATGTTAAAATTACCTGACTTATTGAGACTCATGAATGATCCGGTATCTCATGACCCAGCTTAGGTGACTGTCCCTAACAAGCTTCCCTCGGACATTCCCAAATTCGAGGGCAAAGTAGGAGAAGATCCTAGTGAACATGTCACTACTTTTCACCTTTGGTGCTCTTCCAATTCCTTACACGATGACTCAATCCATTTAAGAATATTTCAATGCACCCTCACTAGGCCTGCAACGAAATGGTATATAGAGTTATCGAGGGGGGCATTAATCTTTTTCGATGACCTTTCTATGACTTTCCTTAATCAATTTCAGCTATCCATGCGTTACGACGTTGGTACAGAACTCTTGTTGACATTTCAGCAATACAAATCCACACATATCTCGGACCATATCCAAGAGTGGCATAAACGGAATAGGTTGATTAAAGCCTTCATACCACCAGAGTTTCTCTTTGAATGGTTCCTCAAATCATTGTTACCTTACATCGCGAAGGATTTTTATACATCCGGAGTCCAGAACAAGGAGCAAGAATTTTTTAGGGAACAGGAATTGGATTTGATTTATGCTCAATCCTTACTTATGTATGAGATCATACCTAATGCTCTGCATTCTAATTTCAATCCCAAGATCAAGCCTAGACCACATGCTGATGGAATTGTGGGTTGTACAAGTGCCAAACCTATAGATTTGGTTGTGAAACAAGTGAGCCAGTTTTCTATTAACCAATCAACTTTGGGACAAGCCACGGCTTCATCTCAACCCACCCAAACCGCAAGTGTACTTTCCGTGCAATCGTTCTACTAGAAGGGAAACCAGCAGCCCAGAAGGAATAAGAAAAAGGGTAAGAATAATCATAAGGGTGGGAACAAGAATGAAAATGCCAATTTTAATGATAAGAACGCCCGCAATAATGGGGGGGACAAGCAGTCTAAACTTAAGGTTAAGTTTCCTTGCAAATTGTGTAAGGAGGACCACCTCACTCACTTGTACCCTCTTATGGAAGATGCCTCAAGATTCATAACACAGGGCCCAGCTATGCTAACCAATAATTCACCCCATAATAAAAATATGAACTCAAGGACCAATGATCCTCATTGTGCATCGGGCAGAGATCAAAATCCGTTGGAAGCCAATACTGGTCATGGTTGCATCAACATGGTACGTGGTACTAAGGTTGTGACTCATGCGAAAGACTATCATTCGTCAAAACCAGACCTTGGAAAATAACCCGCTCCACCTGAGAGCCCTTTGCATATCGAAAACCCTATGGATAAACATGAAATTGCACCTCCCATTCCTAAGGGAGTCCTAAAGCATTCGGGGCACAATCCTAATTCCTGAGCCACCCATAAATATTCCATTGTCGAGGATTTGGGCCAGACTCATGTTATTTCTGCACTTGAAGTAATTCAGAGTTGTCCTCCGCAAAGGAAAGCCTTGATTTCTTCTCTTGGGATTAATGATGATAACTCTTCTTTCATCATGAAATTTGAAACCATGGGACTACAGCCTCGCTTGCCTTACTACGTGTATCTTTTGATTCATGTAGAGTGTCTTAATATGACCGTCAAACACACTATGATTGATGAAGGCGTTGCTGCTTCTGTGATGTCTTTGTCAAGCTGGAAGGGTTTGGGTTCTCTTGAGTTGTCTCAATCTACTACCATGTTGATTTCCTTTGATGGTAGATCTTTTCAGCCGCACGAGATTCTTCCTTCTCTTAAGGTCCAATTGGGAGGGAAGACTGCTGCAATCGAAGTCAAGGTGGTTGATGTGCCCCTTGACTACAATCTTTTACTAGGCCAAAATTGGATGTATATTATGCAAGCCATAGCCTCTTCTCTATTTCGAATAGTATGGTTTCCATTTAATGGGAATATTTCTATGATTGATCAGACATATTTTCGTAATCCAAGTGTAGGTATGTATCCATCCCTTATGGGGACCTTTAGTTGTCCTACACCTATTCTTATGATCGGATCTAGTTTCGGTGGGGATTCATCTTCATTGAAGTCGGTGCCTTTTCCAACTACCCATATGGAATATCCTTGGATTATTCCTTCATCGAGTCCTTCAAATGGACCTATCGAAATGGATGTGTCATTTCCTACAGTAATGATAGCATATCAAGTGAATCTTTATTGTGTTGTAGAGCCTAGTCCTTCTTCTTCGCAGACAGAGGAGGAGGACCCATATGTGCTTCCTGCATGGGCAGTTGAGTCCTCTCATGGACATGATTTCCTTGATGGTGTTTTTCCATCAGATGAAGCCATTATTGAGGCTATGTTGGGGGTCGAGCCACCTTGGGAAGAGTTTCATCATAGATCATATTTTCTTCCTGAGCTTAACCGTATGGAGCATGAGGACTATAGGGAGATTCTTAGCGAGAATATTGGTAGTCCTGTGGTTCCATTGAGCTCTCCTGGTCATATGGCTAATGGAAACATGGTGAATCTATAACCTACCATTCCTATCAATATTTCTCGCGATCCTGGCAATGTTGAGAATGTCTACATTGGGGCGGATTGTTCCCCTAATGAGATTAAGGAGTATACAGATCTATTTAAAGAGTTTCATGACATCTTTGCTTGGTCATATGAAGAAATGCTGGGTATCGACCCTCGTATTGTCGAACATAAAATTAAGATCTATCCGAATGCAAAGCCTGTTAGACAAAGTTTGGATGTGGTGAATCCTAGAAAATCACCCACTATTAAGGATGAGATAGAGAAGCTATTAAAAGATGGTTTTATCTATCCCATTCCCTTGATGGAGTGGGTTTCAAATATCGTTCTGGTGGATAAGAAGCAGGGAACGATCCATATATGCACTAATTTCCATGATTTAAATCGTGCTTGTCCTAAGGATAATTTTCCCACACCATTTATTGATCAGATTTTGGATGAGTGTGCCAAAAGTGAGGTATTCTCCTTTATGGACGCTTTTTCCAGATATAATCAAATTCAGATCAAACCCAAGGATCAACATAAAACTGCATTTATTTGTCCTTGGGGTACGTTTGCATATTGGAAGATTGCTTTCGGTCTTAAAAACGCTGGAGCCACCTTTTAGCGGGCTATGACCTTGATTTTTCATGATCTCAAAAAAATTATCAAATTGTATTTGGATGATCTTGCTGCTCATTCTAGTCTGAGAATGCGTCATCCATACCATTTGAGATTAGTATTCGAAATATGCCGCCATTACCAAGTTAGGTTAAATCCTCATAAGTGCATCTTTTGCGTAACCGTTGGTCACTTACTAGGGTTCATTGTATCCAAGGAGGGTATAAGAGTCGGTCCCTTAAAGGTTGAGGCAATACTTCAATTGTCTCATCCGCATAATATTAGACATCTTCAGTGTTTTCAAGGCATGGAAAATTTCTTACGGAGATTCGTGGTCAACTTTGCCAATTTGACTAAAGGCTTTATGCATCTTCTAAAGAAGGACACTACTTGTTGTTGGGATGAGCAAGCCCAGGAGTCCTTTGATGATCTTAAGCGAGCCTTGGCATCAACCCCCGTGCTTAGTCCACCTGACTATAGCTGTTATTTTTTTTATTTATTTGGCCGCTTCCATGGAGAGGGTTGGTATGTTTTTGGTTCAGGAGGATGAGGAGCTCCACGAGCATGTCCTATATTATTTGAGCTGGAACTTTATTGATGTAGAAATTTTTTATTCTCATGTAGAGAAACTTGCCTTGGCCACTGTTCATGCGGTTCAGAGATTGAGACATCACATCCTCCTTTGCCAAACCTTGGTGGTAGCTCATGTCAATCCATTTTAGTTCTTCCTCACTAGAAGGATGATCGGGGGAAAATATAATAAATGGATTGTTATTTTCCAAGAGTTCGATCTTGAATTCGTTTCAGTGAAATTGAAGAAATCATTGATCTTTGCAGAGCTCATTTTTTATTTTCCAAGTGTGGAGGAGGAGGAGGTTTATGAGGATACGTTTGTCAATGAGCATATTTTCCCTATCTCAACTTTGGACCCATGGTATGGGGATATCATTATATATTTTCAAACATTGAAGGTCCCTACTCACCTGTCACAGGATGACCGATGACTATTACATCATGTATATAAGAACTACCTTATAGTGGATAACACTTTGTATCGCCATGGGGTAGATTCCATTTTACATCATTGTTTAACCCATGATGAGGCTAAGGTTGTGCTGAATGATTGCCATGGAGTGGTGTTTGGTGGTTATTTATCTGGGATTTCTACAGCCCAAAAAATCTTGAGAGCGGGATATTTTTGGCCATCGACCTTCAAATATTGTGTCAATGCGGTCAAGAAGCATCACCCTTTCCAGGTGTTTGCATGTAATATGCACTCACATCCTGTCTCGTTACATCTGATTATCACCGCTGATCCCTTCACCAAGTAGGAGCTTGAATTCATGGATTTCAACCCAGCTTCGGCTAGGGGGCATCATCATATATTAGTGGCTATTGATTCTTTCACGAAATGGGCTGAAGCTATGCCCATGGTTAAATCTAATGGTGAGACATTCGTGAATTTCGTATTCAACCAAATCATTACTCAGTTCGACATTCCAAAAGAGCTTGTCACTGACCATGGTAATCACTCAAAATAGAAAGATGGAAGATTTGGCTTCAAAGTTAGGGTATAAGTAGGAGCACTCCTCTTCTTATTACCCTCAGGTCAATGGACAGGTTGAAGGAGTGAATAAATAACTTAAGTCCATTCTCCAACGAACCATTGCGCAAAGCAAGATGAATTGGCATATCCTGTTATATCCTGCTTTGTGGGTCTATAGGATCGTGGTTAAGACTGCCACCGGTTTCTCTCCATATCAGCTCGTACATGGGGTGGAGTTTGTCTTGCCGGTTGAATGTGAAATCCCTTCGTTGAAACTAGCTATAGAGATTTTACCAGACACTTCCACATTGGAGGAACATTTGGTCCACTTAGAGCAGATTGATGAGCAGCATCGGGATGCCTTAGTGGCTCTAGAAGTAAATAAGTGTCACGTTAAGGTCCAATATGATAAGTTTGTCTATGCAAGGAGGTTTAGTGAAAGTGATTTGGTGCTTTTGTGGGATCAAGCTAAAGAACCCTTGGGGGTAGGGAAGTTTAATCCCATGTGGAATGGTCCTTACGTAGTCAAACATGTTTTAGAGAAGGGCTCCTATGAGTTGGTGGATTATGAAGGGACAGCCTTGGTGGATCCTAGAAATGGGCTCTATCTTAAGAAATACTATGCATGATATTCAGCCAGGGTTGATTATTGTATATTATTTTACAATTTTTTGCATAGTTAGGTTTTCTTATGGTGATCGGGTTTGTTGATTAGCTTTCGTTTCTTATGGCAGATGTCAATGGAGCCTTCCGCTTACATAGGATTCACCGATGGTGCTAGCCACCACACTCAAAATTCATCTTCTGCTCCTTGGGTGATTTATACTCCTATGGGTCAGGTATTGTCCTCAGGAGGTGTATGTTTATGGACTTCTTCGAACAGTGTTGCTGTGTATAGTGCCGTTATCAACTTATTGCGGGATACCATTTCACATGTTGTTCTCTCTCTTGAGGTACGTCTTGATTCACAGTTAGTGGTTTCACAACGTAATGGCTTGTATCGTATTAGGGATCCGACATTATTATGAACATTCTTACATGTGAGATTGTTAGAACGATGATTTGAGAACATAACATACATACATGTTTCAAGAAATTTTAATCAAGTTGATGACTCATACGCTAACTATGTGTTAGATTGGCATTTGTATCATAGACCATAAGCATATCACAAACATACATTTTTACACACATGTAAATAAATAAAATCGATCATCATAAAAAAATTTCATTAAACATCCAAAATGTGACGTCATAATACATAAGTGTCATAATACAAAATGGGGCTTCTGAGCCACCAAAATATAATACATGATAGTACAAAACTGAAACACTCTTAGGTCTCTAAGCCTATGGAAGAGGAGGGGGTTTCTGATCGTGGTATCACACCATGGCTCTAGCTAGTTGTCGGAATAACCAAACCCATGCTCATGGTACACCAACCACTTGATGCTGCATGGCCTTAGGAAATTCCTCGACTTGCGCCATGGGTACCCTGTGTGTCAAGCCTACAAAGTTTGTGTAGATTCTTTGGAGCATCTGCTCCACATCCACACCCATGGTGTCATCTCCTCTTCCCCTCCATCTATGACGAGGGAAACTGTCACGCCACCGTGGGCTAACATTTGCATACACATGACAGATTGTCACTATGTGTCATCACAACAAAACATGTCTTTTGAGTCAATATATCAAAAAACACACAAATTTTTTTAGAAATTAAAAAAATTAAAAAGAGGGTTTGGGATTCATTACCTATGTTGCCATATGTCGCTCCTGATGGTAGAGGCATGTCTGGATCTCCCTGAAAATCTATTCCCGCATAGGGAGAGTCAACGATGGCAATAATATGATGCCACCACCATGGAAAGAATTCCACTGGGTAAGGGTTAGACACCCTACCTCCACCCAGTTTGCGCATAACATTTTCCCAATGTCATTGGGATGGATCTCGAACTCTGTGTGGAGGAATTTCCACTCTAGGGCTTAGCCCTGGTACACGCTCAAAGAAGAACGTGCTCAGTATTGTACTGAAATCGAAGTTTCTCACCCTACCCTTCTTGCAGTCACTAAGATGCTGCTTCATGTTACTCAATAGCGTAGTGCTCAAGTCGTACACTGTGGGTCACATACACTCCACCACATAGAACATAAATGGTTGTGGTGCCTGGTGGAGTGATGCTAGACCAGCTATCCTACTGAGTGCCAATAGTATGGCCTTCAGTCCTAGTACCTGGATGGAGTTTGTCAGGATTCGACTCCCAACCTTTTCTGTGTCCAAAAAATAGTATACTGCAATGTACTCATCAATGGTAAGGCCACCTCTGGGCCTGCAAGAGCGTAGGTTCACCACCTCTCCCTGTTGGGATAATCAAGTAATAAAATATATGTCCGCTACCTCTATAGTGAGAGACATCCATTTAATATGAAAAGACTCTGATTTTGGATCCCAGTAGTCTACTAGCATCTGCAGGAGTCTTGGTTTGTCCCTCAGGCTGCCAAGACACCAAAACTTATAGATACCACATGCACAAAGAGCTTGTTGTGCCATTAAGTCACCTTGAACAACTTCTTCTACATCTCCATGTTCCCTCTCTCTCCATTCTAGAACCATCCTACACATTAAAATTTATTTTTGGTCATTAGCACCTTAAAAAATCTTGTGTGCAGCAGCATACGCGACTGTTTGCAAAACAACGCATATGTACGCGATTTTGGGAGGTTTTTTCATGTATGGCCAACCCTATACACGGAAAAAACCCCGATATCCATGTGGGCTGAAATCACCATTTTAGATTGGCTTAAAAATTAAATTTGACCATGGAAATTCAAAAAAATTGAATGAAATAGAAAGAGGAGGACATGAGGAGTTACCTGGAAGAAATGGTGTCGAATTTCGCCGGAACGAATCTCCTAGAATTCGCGTTGGAAGTTTTGAGCTCCAATGGGTAAAAATTTCAAATGATTTGGAATTTTTGAATATTTTACTATTTATAAAAAAAAATTGAAATTTTTGAAAATTTTTACCCACTTTCTATAGTTTTGGACCATTTTGGACTAATTTAATGATGTAGGAGTCCATTTTGAGCGCTGTTTCAATCATGGTTTTGACCCATTCAAGTCGATTTCAGGTATTATGTCTAAACTAGCATATAGGTTAGGTTTCACATATGTTTGCACTTTGCATGACCTTATGACCATTTCATTATAACCTTAGGTACGAACCCATTCTATTTTGTCACAGAACGTCCCTGTTGCTTTTAGAAGTGACAATATGTGAATGGTAGAGCTTGACCATACATGGGTGCCCTAGTTAGCTCTTGTTTTGCATTTGGTGTCCATGCTGACATTTTTCCCTTAGGGTGTGGGAGTCCTTTGTATAGTATCGCCATGACTTTGCACAAGAGCCTCATACTCCTCTTGATCTTTTGCTTGCCTTTTTCCCCAATACTCCCTTTTGTCAAGTTGTAATTGCATTATCATGAGTTTTGCTTTCCTTATTGAGCCTTATGCCGGCTTCCCTAACTTTGATTATCAGCTATATAGCCCGAGCTTGTCTCATGTCTAGCCACGCAAAGCCATTTTATATATCCTTTGCAACTTGATTCCCCATTTTTTACTGAGAGGGGACTTTCCCCCGAGTGTCATTATCCTACACATGTATCCTTGCATTGAGCATAGGTATGTTCCACTACTTGGAACTAGTTTGTTTTCCCCTTGACACTCGTCTCCTCCTAGTCTGTAACTATAAAGCACTTTTATTCTTTTTCAAGCTTTTCAAAATATTTGAAAAAGTCCCCCCCCCAAAAAAAACTAAAAGTCGGATAGGAAAATATGTTATCTTTGGCAATAGTCGAGTCGTGTCACCTTTGAACAGAGCAATGTATATCACATCTATTGGTTGGGTTAATAGTATGACTTTAGGAACTGTACTTGTTTCTCTGAGTTTATCTCCATCGACTGGTTAAGCTTCCAGTTCCTATGGAGCCTCTGTTGATGCCTCCCATGTCACAAAGATGTCCTAGTTTTGTATATTGAGTCTATGTTGCCTACATTCAGTCATCATTTTCCTTTATGCTCTTTTTCGAAGGAATTTGAAACCTAAGTCGGCCATTCCTCAGTTCTCTTGACTTTTTGTGTTCGTATTTTCGACAAATCTCCTTGTGTTTTTACTTAAATTTCGACTGGGAGAGATTTTTGGATGTGAAATTTGATCCTGCATCCAACGATTACCTTCACTACATACTTTTGACAGACCTCGCTACCCCAAAAACAAGAAATACATGAAAAAATGTGATGATGATGTCATCATCACATTTTTCAGGTATTTCTTGTTTTTGGAGTAGCAGGGTCGATCAAAAGTATGCAGTGTGGGTACTTGTTGGATGCAGAATCAAATTATGCATCCAATGAGCTCTCCCAATCAAAATTTGAGTAAAAACACAGGGAGATATGTCAAAAATACGAACAAAAAAGTAGTTTGTTTTATGACAAATATATCAATTCAACCATTATGGTTGACTCATTTTATTGGAATTCTATTGGTTCTTGAATTCCAACTCACAAGAACTTATTGTTAGCACATTTTCTTATAAGGCCCATTTTAGACCCCAAATTTCCTCTAATGAAACATGCATTATTTGATATCTCTAGGATTTGACCTTCCATTACCCCATTGAAGCACTATATAAGGAACCCTTTGGATACATTGAAAGGAGAGGAATTGAAGAACAAGAAAACTATAGTCCATTGTTGCTGGAGCTTATACTTGAGTCTACATCCGTTTGTCCCTTGGAGCACTTTGTGTTCTTCCCAAGCTTGTATTTTTCTTGTGAGCTTGCTATCGAGAGACGGAGGATTGAAGTGGTGGAGGCCCGGGTGGAGGAATCATTTTCTCCGATTCGTAGACGTGCCGACCATGTGCCGACAGAGGTTGTCACTATTGTAATATCTGATTTATATTAATAAAAATATCTTTTCCTGTCCAATAATGTGTATTTAAATGAGTATTGAATCCATGGATGCTTTTAAATGCTTATATGCTATTGATTATATATGCTAGAGTAGGTCTAACACAATTATATAACATGCGTGTCTTGTTTGTTGAATGTTGAGAGAGCAAATTGCTAATACAAGTGAGAGTGGAAAATCTCAACGGGGATTTACATCAACCATCCAGAATAAGGTATGTTTCGAGATCCTTTAGTGTTAGATGTTTAGTTTTTATTGCATATGGGAAATGATTGATTTATGCGGTTACTCTATCTATGGTATCCCAATACATAGGAAGTTTTCTTTGAAACAACAAGATTGGTGCTTGGGCGAGGAGCTTGAGGCATCAAGTCATACAAATTTCCATACTAGGAATAGACCAAGTCTAGATATTGGGCTCAAATAATGACTTGCTCTTTAGTAATGGCACCGCCCATGGCCACATCTCAGGAAATCAGAGGCAATAAATATTTAGTAAACCAATCAACTAATAACTAATCCAGGATAGGATCCTTAATAAGTCTTCTCCTCCTTCTCCACTCATGGATATGATCGGATATGTGGGTGGATGTGTTCTATTGTAGGGAAGTTAAGAGATCAGTTCCTATTTCATAATGGATAGGAATATGAAAGTGCATAAGAAATATAGTTGCCTATGAGCCATAATCCACAAATGAATGTTGCGGAAGTTCAATGTACCATTTCGCAGCTGTACCGGTCAAAGTTCACTGAAAGTGTCTTAAACGAACTGAATCATCCATAAGGGATTTTGAATAACACCACAAATGGAATGTCATGACATGGTTTTTCGAACCATCTCCCTGCTTCCCATAGAACTTTGGAATTTCCGATGGTAACTTTACCAGAATGGGAGGCTGTGAGGGGCTATGTCGAATCAGGAAAGTCCAAGGTTGCTAGAAAAGGTAACTAATGATTAGTTTTCACATACTAGTAATATTGATATGGCATATAATTAATAGTAGGATAGTAAGTAGACTGATAGATAGGTTGTGGTGATGAAGAACTACCAGAAGACCCACCTGCAGGGGGTTGATTTTTGGGATCAGGACTGTTAGGACCACCGGGGCCTCCAGGAGGAGGACCACCAAGGACTCTGGGACCACCAGGACTGTTGGGACCACTAGTCCTACCTGGACCACCACGGGGGGACCACCAGACCCTTTGGGACCCCTGGGAGGTAAACCTCTGGAGCCTCATGATCCACTAGGAGGAGGGCCACTAGACCCTCCGGGACCATTAAGAGGGAAGCCACCAGGTCCCCCATAACCATTAGGCCCCCTAGGGGGAGGAATTCCATAAGGTGGTCCTCCAGTACCCCCCATAGTATGTATAGGTACCCCCCCCATAGCTAGCATGTAGGACCAGTTAGGTTTCCCCCATGGCATGAAAGTATTACTAGGGTATGGAATTCTAGCTTAAGGAATTCCCATAGGGTTGGGTGGATAATTAATGTTTCCTACAGGTACTTGATTTTCTATGTAACCATACCCCCAAAGGTTTGATTGGATACAGGTTGTGCCCTCAAGGGTTGATCTAAACTGGATGGGGGGTTAACCACGTTGGTGTGGGTAGGAGGGACATAAACTATAGATTGACCAATACTAGAGGTCTGTCCATGATTAGGTACAATCCGATGACAGATAACGTAGGTCATGTCAGGGGTTTCCCCCCGGCACTAGAAGGTATTGATGAAACAAGAATTGAATGTTGAGCCCTAGGCATGGAAGACCTAGGAGGATTGGAAATAGACATAATATGGGAGGTGGTGGGGTTTGTAGTTTGACCTGTATTATATGGAGTCATAGTGCGATATAGAATCAGTTCAGTGGGTCTCATAGAATCGACAAGTGAATGATATCCCACAGGAACAATTGCAGAATGCGATGGTGGTGTGCCCAATATGTCATCTATTTTCTTTCCAATTTCTTGTGCACGGAGAATAACTGCCTAGTATTGTCTACGTTCTTCTTCATTTGGTGAAACTTCTTTAGAAAAATTTAAATGGGTGCCAAATGAGGCAATGGCTTGTCCTATAGAGGTATCCCAAAATGGATCATTGGTACCATAATCTGGACAGGTAGTATCATCAACATGAAATTCTATGGGAGAATGGAACGAAGTATTACCCAAAGAAGGTTGTTGGATGAAGGGAGGTGAGTGTGAAGGATATGGACCTTCGCTTTCTGAAACCACATTCTCTCCCACTTAGGAGTTGGTAACGCCTCCTTGGTTGATAGCTTCCATAGGATTTTCTCCTGAAATAGGAATAAAATCAGGCAACAAGCCCCGTACTCTTCTGGACTGTCTTAGCTCAACCAGTTTGTATAGTTCCTATCTAACCTAGGGTCTCAAAACAAGAAAACACACCAAAAATTTCCCTACTCAAGCTATAGACCAAACAATCAAACTTAAATGATATGAGGAGGTCAGATAGTCAGGTCTCTCACCAGGATTGTCAAGAAGGTGCCACTCGCAATATACCTCAAGGGTACATGTGTAGTAATCTCCCTGAATGCCTTTTTTGGTGTATGGCTCCAAGCAAGATGACCAAAGGGCTTTTCTTAGATAGATAAGGTATCCTAGTGGGGTCTCCCAATATACGCAAGGCATGCGAGAGCTCAAATCAGCAATAGTGTTGTCTAATGCATAACCGTTCATAATGGGCCTTCCTATATACAATCAAGTATGTGAAGTACCTTTCTATATACCTCAAGGGTACATGAAAGGCTATTCGATATACCGATGGTACATGGAAGAACTGCACGAGTCCCGAGATGTAATGCGGATGAGTAACGGCAGCTCCTACGCTTAACGATGTCCGAACACGTATCTAGCCTATCACTCAACTTGCTATGTAAATTTTAACCTATAACTACCATTAATTTAAAAGTGGACGGTTAGGTGAATAAATGGAATTTTGACAAAAAAAGTAAAACCATGTAGAATGTAGATGCAAATATTTCACTTTATTGTTCGTGGTATGCCTACCTATGGGAAGGAAAGAGAGTATTTTTTTTCATTTTAAAAACCAAAATTCCCAGCAACTATTTTGAACTAATCAAAATCAAAGACAAGAAACACATTCCAAACTCATATTTATTTTTTGAAAGCAATAAAAAGGGTAAGAGTCTCTTTTCCTAAAAGAAAAACAACAAGCACTCTATATGCATATGCACTCTATTTTTTTATTTTTCTTAAAACATGGATAGATCTAACTTAAAACTACACTATTTTTTTTCTTTTGGTGAGATAGTACTAATGCAAGAGAGATAAAAGAACACATAGAACCCGAAAGCTTGTGAGGCTAATCAAAGATCCAATTCCTTATGCTCAATAATGATAATGACCTAATCTCAGTCAAAAAAATTTCTTTTTTACAAGCAAAAATAATTCCTCCATGGAAACAAAAAATGAAATCAAGATGCTAATCAAAGGGTTTATCTTTTAGTATTTATAAGAGAAATGAAAATAGAACTCACTAAAACCCAAGCTTTCAAAAAATTCCTTTCACAATCACAACCAACAAGCATGGAAGGAAATAAATAATCAACAAGACTAATCTAGCTTTTGAATTCTTCAATCAAACCAATATTTTACCACAAAATTTCCAACCATGAGCATTCAGATTCTAACAGACAAGCATGAAAATGCGGGGATGAAAGCAAACAAACTCAACTTTTTGCAAAAAATGATGAAAAACTAGTTCTGGAACAAGGCCTACTTGGCACTGTGCTGGAGGGGTCTTGATAGAGTTGTTCTGGATAATGGGATTTAGGTGGTGGCACCGCTTATGGCTAGCAGAGTTCAGGTGGTGGCACCGATTGTTGCCAAAAACACATGTGTGGTTCCCTAAATAGATCCAAAACACAAGGAGAACAAAAAATCAAGTTAGAAATTGATCAGATCAAGGAAAAAATTGATGAATTGATAGTAAAAAAGAGCATATAAAGTCAAAATAGTTCAGATCTCAATAGATCTGAAAGTTTCAAACCAAAATTCACTAAGTTAGATGGTATATTTGATTGGAGAGATTTGGATATGGATCCTAGATTCAGACAAGAGTTCAAGAACTGAGGAAAATTATATCAACTGAGATTTGCACAACTCCCCAGTATGGTCGCTAGATTTGTTATCAGGAATATTGCACCTTCTATGGACAGAAGCTGTTCCTCTGGTCTGAATGGTTTAGATCTAGAAAAAATGAGTGAATGGAAAAGGATGAAGACCTTCCCTGAATACTGTAGACACCTGGAATACTACTTCAATTGTGAACCTATGTACCTGCAAACATATCAAACATACAAGCACATCAAAGCTACCAGAAAATCATCTACTTATCCATGCTAGTGACTAAGGAATCTAGCAACATGTACATGTGAAATCAAAACAACAATAATGTGGGACAGAAATCAGCTTTGCATTAAGAATGTATGGACAAGCTTACAACCATTGCCTTAGTGTCGACATGCCCCTCCAAGAGACAAACACTTCATCCCCATAAGCTCCAACTTTGCTCTCTATGCTCTCCAAAGATTTGGACTAGGTAGTCAATCCAACAGCATAACAATACCTCTATAGTTCTCCCCCTCAATTATGGATATGAGCTTGTATTTATAAGGCTCAATGGATAGCAATAGTTGAGATAATTGTGGGTGAGGTGGATCCAAGATCCTACCATGGGGGATCTCGAGATCAAACTAACCCAGAATGATAGGGATAAGGGAAGACACGAGGCTCAAGTTTTAGAAGCCTCAAGAAAATTCTCTTTTTTCCATTTTACCCAGGGTACCCCTTTTGTTCCCTTATAACAGAGCAGTTTAGATGAGAACTGCTTTAAGACCAAAGACCATAGGCAGTGGCACCGCTTCTCTAAAATAGGATATAGGTGGTGCTGAGCAAGGTACCACTCATCAACCACAGGGAAAGCACAGTGCTATGCTTTTTCAAGTAGAATTTACAAACAAAGCAAGTTTCCACTCTAAGTGTTGGGATTAAGGGAAAACATGGAAGTTAAGGGTCTTATCACATGATGGTGATAGGATTTAGGTATAACAATGCACATGCACATGACAACAAAAACCCTCTTAGTTTAAGAATGCATCAAGACACGAGATCTATTGCTTAAGGAAAGTTCAAAAAGAAACAACTCCAAGATGGAACCAAAGTACCAGGTATGAAAGTGGTTTCAATAGTTATTGTTATTTTGTTCTAACTTTGGTCATAAATTTGTGGAGTGGAGACTCTACGGAAGAAGAAGTGGTGGAAGGCCCAATGACTCAGTCAGATACTGGACATGTAATCATGTTGGACATGTTGCTACCACATGTCACACATTGAGATTCTACACATGCAGTGGATTTGGTCACAACTCCCAAGAATGTGCAATTCAAATAAGTCGACTGAGGAAGACTCATTCCTATACATTAGCAAGAAGAACCAGTGAACATTGGAAGAATACCAATGTGGGAATATTTGAAGATTAGAAAACAAAGGCCTATAGTCAAGGACAGTCTCAGGCATGGAGACATATATGAGAGGTTTATTAGAGTAGGAAGGATGGCTTCCATATGGAAATATAGGTGTAAGGTCTCTCAAAGACCTTAGCACACCTTGAGATCATAAGGCTGGAGGATGAGCTCAAAGGGAGAAAGGATGACTACTCCAGGCATACAGATAGGTCCTAGGATCATGCATATTGACAGGGAGAGCAATGATCAGTGATTAGTGGTTTAGATGAATATATATGGTCACACTTTTCCATTTATACCAAAGGGGAAGAGATGAATACAAAGGGAGAGATGAATACAAAAGGGGAGCATGCTCACAAGGGGAGCATGAGTTGTTGTCATCAATGACAAAGGTGGATATTGTTGATGAAATTGTCATTGATGCCAACATGTACTTGCATTGGCCCCACATATTTTCATTGATGCCACCAAGTCCCACTTGCAGTGCCTTGGACCCCTTACAAAGTGGTTTTGAGTCTTAAACCCCTTACAGAGTGGGATTGTGCCTTAAAGCAACTTTACCCAGTTGACTAGGTCCTTGTACCCACAAGGATGGATCTTGGAGCCACCACCTTGTTGAAGATGTTGAAGAACTTGCTGATGGTGTTGAAGACCCTGGAGATGGTCCTCAAGCCTTGATGGATTATGGAAAACCCCTAGATAGGTTCGAGAATAATTAATGACACATTATGTGGTCATTCATGCTCTGATGGTATCATAGTACCCCATGAGAAGACCCAAAGACTCGACAAATGATGTCATGATAGATATTGACCCTTGAGGGTCTCCTAGTGTGGTTGAGGTGGTTGAAGAAGCCTATGAAGCCTATTTCTTGTTGAAGAAGCCCTGCTGAAGTCCTTGGAACCACACTTAGTGGTTTTATGACCTTGCAACCCTTATTGGGGTCATGGAGCTCTTATATGATGACAATGGCCTATTATGGTACTTGGAAGGCTATGGAACCCATGGTATGATGAAGAAGCCTATGTAACCCCTGATGAAGACCCTGATACCCTTGCAAATGTCATGGATCCCACTACTTTCACCTGACATGGTTATATGCATTGATGATGTGGTCTTTGGTGACTTAATAAAGTCATGGAATCTTGTGAATAGCTTGGTGGCCATATCTTGCAATCGATATGTTCAAGGAACCCACACACATATTGGCTTGATGATGGTCCATTTAGTGACAATATTGAAGTGCATGATCACACCTTGCACATGGCATGCCATTAAAATCCCTAGTGCCTTGATGCAACCCTAGGAAGATGTGGAGGACACACTCCCATGAATTTTAAATGATGTGGTTGACTTTGAAGGATGTTTTAAAAGAACAATAATAAAAGTACATAAGTTCGACCATTTAGGTAGTAAGAAAAATAATAAAAATACATAAGGTTTACCATTGAGGTGGTAAGAAAAATAATAAAAATACATAAGGTTGACTATTGAGGTGGTAAGAAGTTTAGAGTCAAAAATAAAATTCAAATTAATAAAAATTCTTACCTTTGAAGACAAGTCAGCCAACATGAGATATGTCCAATTGAATGTGTATTTAAACACATTTTCACAATCCAAAAATATATCAAACATTTCATTTGATCATCAATTCTCTCAGTATTTTCGCAAGTCTTAGAGAAAAGTGCGAAACTTTGTGGAGGAGAAATTTATGGGTATCTTAACTAAAATTGGCATAAATTTCTCATACGAAATCATAATTACAAAATTCTTAGCTCGTTGGGAATGTTGTTAAGAGGGATATGTGGTGACATGACATAGAGATTATTTTGGTTTTTCTATTATTTGTTCATCTTTGTGATCTTCGAAAATGTATGGTTCATGTTTTTGGGTTTCTCTTGTGATGGCACATGTCTCTCATGGATAGAGTTCATCTTTGATATTAGTATGTGAGCCTCTATATTGTATATATATTTGGAGTAATTATGGAGGCTATTATGATGTTGTTACATACATTTATGTTATGATATGATACACTTTATGATGATAATGAATGTGATAATGATGTACACTCTATGATGTTGATGCACTCCTATACAACATGATGTACATGCATACCATAGTGTTATGATGCTCTCCTTTGCACTATGATGTATACTTGATGATGATGATGCGTAAACAATGCACACTGAGATGATGTTGATGTATATTTGATGATGAGGGTGCATACCCTATGAATATGATGCATACCCTATAACGATGATGCATAGATATGATGATGATGCATGACGATGGATGCCTTATGTTCAGTGAAAGTAGAGCATAATTACATGTTAATTAATTGTGTATGCTGAGGTGTAAAATGACGTGTACATGAGCGGATCGAACTGCTTGACCAATAGTATTAATGAGAAGAAAAGAGTAACCAGCAGTGATGATAAAATTTGATGTGCAGAGATACTTGAGTAGCAGTGATGAGCAACAATGTCAAGTAGTAGTGATGAGAAAATTGACCAGAGATTGTTGAGTAGTGTTGACCAGTAGAATGATGAGCAGAGATTGATGTGCAGAGAAGAGGTTGGTTATGCAGTAGAGACATATGATTTCTTGCAAGAATAATATTGCACTTTAGGATTGGTCTCCTCAAGCCCTTCTTAGTTGGAGGTAAGAAAGCCAGGTTGGGCCTTGTTATGAGAGTTGGTGCTCTTTTCATCAGTTGGTGCTAATTGTAATTGAGAATATTATTGTCTTCCATTTACAATAAATAAAGATCAAAATTCCATATATTTTTATGTCTCTTTTGATGTGATGTTGTGCTTATGACTCATGATGAATTTCATTAAGCAATTGATGACATAATGATTGATATGATATGATTGACTAAAAGAAGGTAAAACCTTTAAAATTTGTCACACATTGATTGACCCCACTCTCAGTGTGGCCATTTTCTGCAACAATTAGTATTAGAGTAGGCCTTCATCACATGCCTTGCAAGCTTGAAGGAGATCCAGAGACACAATGGAAGAAAAAGTAGAGTCATCAAGCAATGGCATGCCCGTACTTGATGTTACATAGTATTTCGATTGGAGGATAAAGATGAAGGAATCTTTGAAGAAGTTTGGAATTTGGGATATTGTGATCAATCCACCCGCTCCATCAAACAAGAAGGGAAAATCAATTGCATAAAAGGAAGAAAATAAGGACAATACTACAGCCTTGAAGTTCCTCATGGATGGACTTCATAGCTCAGTGAAGGAAATTTTATGGGAGTACACTTCATCCAAATATCTATGATTCAAGTTGGAGAGAGAGTATTAGAAGGAAAGAACAAAACCCAAAAAGACAGACTAGGAATCAGAAGACAAGCCCTCAGAAGAGATAAATAAAGAAGAATACAAGCAAGAAGAGCACTTCAGTAAAGTGATGGAATCTTTGATTGTAATGATAAATTATGTGATGAAATTGAGAAAGTTCTTTCAGATGAGGATGAAGGGATATCAAAGGATGCACATGAGATACATTTCATGTTGTTGAATATTGATCTCAGAGAAAATTGGGTCATGAACACAATAAGTCTAAACCATAGTGAATTCATGAAATTCAAAAAGAAAATCTTGGAGTCTTTGAATGACTATCAGCAAAAGACCATGACAATGAAGGTGTTTCTTGTAAAGCTCAAACACAAGGACAAAGAGTTACGGGATCAAATGAAAGATAAGGGTGTTGAAGTTGAACAACTAAAGAATGAATTGATTAGTTAAAAGGAAGAAAAAGAAGAGCCTACTGAAGAGCTTGAAGAAATTAGGGAGGCTATTATCATGATCTGAATACTCAGATGGAGGAAGCCAAAAGGATAAAAGAAATATTGAAGAATCAGTTGGAACAAAAGAAGCGGACAATCCAGAAGTTGGAAATGGAGGTAGTTGGTCTCAGGAATAAAGGTGAGAAGAATGATGCTTTTGTCAAGTTCAAGGATAGTTCAATTTTCCTAGATAAGATCTTGGCTTGCCAAAGATCTCCCTGTGACAAGACTAGTTTCGGTTAAAAGAAGGAGAAAGAAAAATATGAATATGACACTTGGTCTCCAAAGACTCCAGAAGAAGGTCCATCAACATCCAAAGATGCTCCCCATGCATCTGCACATGACAAAAAAACCCGGGTAGTTCAAGAATGCATCAAGATGTGAGATCTATTCCTCAAGGAAAGTTCAGAAAAGAAACAACCTCAATATGGAACCAAAGTACCAGGTATGAAAGTGGTTTCAATGGTTATTGTTATTTTTGTTCTAACTTTTGTCATAAAGTTGTAGTGTAGACTTTATATAAGAAGAAGTGGTGGAAGGCCCAATGACTCAGTCAGATGTTGGACATGTAATCAAGTTGGACATGTTGCTACCACATGTCACACATTGAGATGCTACACATGCAGTGTATTTGGTCACAAATCCCAAGAATGTGCAATTCAAATAAGTCAATAGAGGAAGAGTCCTTCCTATACATTAGCAAGAAGAACCAGTGAACATTGGAAGAATACCAATGCAGGAATACTTGAAGATCAGAAGGCAAAGGCCTACAGTCAAGGAAATTCTTAGGCATGGAGACATGAATTTGATCAAATAAGTGTTGGAAGTTACAACATCTCAGTCAAGTGTTGGACATGTAACCATGCTGGAAACATTGCTGCATATTGTCTTACAATGAGGTGTTATATTTGTAGTGGCCTTGGGAACAAAGCTAAAGATTGTTGGAGTACATAGAAACAACCCTTGAGAAGTTTCCTATACATCTCATCAAGTAAGTCTAGTACAAATGAAGGAACAAATGCTTAAAGTATATATGCCAAGAAGGAAGTATGGATGAAGAAGACTGAGTGGTTACACATAGGAGAGGTTGATTAGACCAGGAAGGATGAATTCCATTTGGAAATCCAACTGTACTATCTCTCAAATACCTTAGCACACCCTGAGTTCATAAGGCTGGAGGATGAACTTAAAGGGAGAAAGGATGACTACTCCAGGCATATAGACAGGTTCTAGGATCATGCATATTGATAGGGGGAGCAATGATCATTGATCAATGGTTTAGATGAAGATATATGGTCACCCTTTTCCATTGATTCTGAAGACAAAGGGAGAGATGAATACAAAAGGGGAGCGTGATCACAAGGGGAGCATGAGTTGTTGTCATCAATGAGAAAGGTGGATATTGTTGGTGAAATTTTCATTGATGCCAAAATGCACTTGCAGTGGCCCCACATATTGTCATTGATTCCACCAAGTCCCACTTGCAATTCCTTGGACCCCTTACAAAGTGGGCTTGTGCCTTAAAGCACCTTTTCCCAGTTGACAAGGTCCTTTTACCCACAAGGACGGATCTTGGAGCTACCACCTTGTTGAAGATGTTGAAGACCCTAGAGATGGTCCTGAAGCCTTGATGGATGATGGAAAACCCATAGATAGGTTGGAGAATAATTAATAACCCATTATGTGGTCATTGATGATCTGATGGTATCATAGTACCCCATGAGAAGACCCAACTACCCAAAAATGATGCCATGATGGATATTTATCCTTGAGGGTCTCCTAATGTGGTTAAGGTGGTTGAAGAAGCCTATGAATCCTATTTCTTGTTGAAGAATCACTGATGAAGTCCTTGGAACCACACTTAGTGGTTTGATGACCTTGCAACCCTTATTGGGGTCATGGAGCTCTTATATGATGACAATGACCTGTTATGGTCCTTGGCAGGCTATGGAACCCATGGTATGATGAAGAAGCCTATGGAACCCCTGATGAAGACCCTGATACCCTTGCAAAGGTCATGGATCACACTACTTGCACTTGACAGGGTTAGATGGCTTGATGATTTGGTCTTTGGTGACTTAATGAAGTCATGGAACCTTGTGAATAACTTGATGCCCATTGCTTGCACTCGATGTGGGTAAGGACCCCACACACATATTGTCTTGATGATGGTCCATTTAGTGACAAGATTGAATCCCATGATGGAACCTTTCACATTGCATGCCATTAAAATCCCTAGTGTCTTGATGCAACCCTATGAGCATGTGGAGGACACACTCCCATGAATTTTAAATGATGTGGTTGACTTTTAAGGATGATTTAAAAGAAAATAATTAAAATACATAAGGTTGGCCATTTATGTGGTAAGAAAAATAATAAAAATACATAAGGTTGACCATTGAGGTGGTAAGAAGTTTAAAGTCAAAAATAAAAATTCAAATTAGTAAACATTCTTACCTTTGAAGACAAGTCGACCAGCATGAGATATGTCCACTTGAATGTGTATTTAAACACATTCTAACACTCCAAAAATATATCAAACATTTAATTTGATCATCAATTCTCTCAGTATTTTGGCAACTCTTGGAGAAAAGTGCGAAAATATGGGGAGGAGAAAGTTTTGGGCATTTTCACTAAAATTGACATAACTTTCTCATACAGAATCAGAATTACAAAATTATTGGCTCGTTGGAAAGATTGTTATCATGAATACATGGTGACATGATCTAGATCTTGTTTTGTTTTTTCTATTATTTCTTCATATTGTGATATTTGAAAAGTTATGGTTCAGTCTTTTGGGTTTCGCTTGTGATGGCACATGTCTCTCATGGATAGAGTTCATCTTTGATCTTAGTATGTGAGCCTCTATATTGGTATATATATTTGGAGTGATTATGAAGGCTATGATGATGATGTTGCATAACTTTATGCTATGATATGATACACTTTATGATGATAATGCATGTGATAATGATGTACACTCTATGATGTTGATGCACTCCTATACAATATGATGTACANCGCTCTCCTATGCACTATCATGTGTACTTAATGATGATGATGAATAAACGATGCACATTGAGTTGATGTTGATGTATATTTGATGATGATGATCCATACCCTATGACAATGATGCATACCTATGATGATGATGCATGAAGATGCATGCCTTATGTTCAATGAAAGCAGTGCATAATTACTTGTTCAGTAATTGTGTATGATGAGGTGTACAATGATGTGTACTTGAGCATATTGACAAGCTTGACCAACGATATTAATGAGCAGAAATGAATTACCAGTATTGATGAGAAAAGTTGATGTGAAAAGATACTTGAGCAACAGTGATGAGAAACATCATTGAGTAGCAGTGATGAGTAGATTGATGAGAAGATTGACCAGATATTGATGAGTAGTGTTGAACAAAAAAGTGATGAGAAGAGACTGATGTGCAGAGAGGAGGTTGGTTGTGTAACAAATCCATATGATTGCTTGCAAGAATAATCTTGCACATGAGGATTGGACTCCTCAAACCCTTCTTAGCTGGAGCTAAGAAAACTAGGCCGGGTCCTGTTATCAAAGTTAGTGCTCTTTTCATCACTTTGTGTTGATTGTAATTGAGAAGATTGTTTTCTTCAATGTACAATAAATAAAGATCAAAATTCCATATATTCTTGTGTTTCTTTTGATGTGTTGTTGTGTTTATGTCTCATGATGAATTTGATTATGTAATTCATGACATAATGATTGATATGCTTTGAATGACTAAAATAAAGTAAAAAGTTAAAAATTTCTCACACGCCGATTCATCCCACCTCTTAGTGTGGACATTGTGTCCAACAGTGTTGAGTGCAAATATGAGAAAGGAAAGGCAAGGAGGGTTGTCGAAGTGCTTGATACGATCCATTCAGATCTCATAGGGACTCTTCCCACACCCTCTAATGGAAATTCAAGGTATGTGTTGACTTTCATAGATGATTTCTCAAGGTACTGGTGGGTGTATTTTGTCAAGCTGAAATCTGAAGTTTTTGAGACTTTCAAAGTGTACAAAGCTTTAGTTGAGAATGCATGTGGGAACAAGATGAAGGTTCTTTGGACTGAAAATGGTAATGAGTATGTCAACAATAATTTGCAAAATATTTGTGAATAATGTGGCATCCAAATGCAGCATTCTGTGCCCTATACACCACAACATAATGGTGTTGCAGAGCGCAAGAATAGAGCTCTCAAGGAGATGGCTACATGCATGATGGAAGAAAAAGATTTGAATCATAAGCTATGGGATGAAGCTATCAATTGTGATGCATATTTTTAGAAAAATTATCGACAAAAAGCATTGGATGGAAAAACTCCATTTTAGGATTGGAGTGGTCACAAGCCCAATATTTCTCCCTTCAAGGTTTTTGGCTCAAAGGCATGGGCTAGAATTCCTCCCGAGAAGACGAAGGCCTTGAAAAATCAAAGAAAAGAGTCCATTATGGTTGGATATGCTGAATATGAAAAGGTATACTAGCTCTTTGATCCCTCATCTCAGAAAACATTCATCAAAAGGAGTGTATAGTTCGAAGAAGAGCCCATGTAGGAGATCAAACTAGCTCAAAGGGAATGCTCAAATCCTCCACTCCATGACGATGTAAGTGATGGTTATTCCTATAATTTTTCTGATTCTGATATTGATGATGATTATTATGACATGAATTCATATCATTGATCACCCATTCGGCCTAAGTGGTATGAGAAAACCATACAAGCAGCCAATGATCTTGTTGGAGATCCATTAGACTCTAGGAAGACTAGATCTTAATTTCACAATGCCTTCTCTACTTGTGAATTGAATATTTAAGAGAGATAATTTATTATGGTTGAATATTATCCTCATAAAAATCAAAAATAATCACTTGAACCAACATGTAAAAAAACAATGCAAGAAGAGTTCAAGTCTTTGCAAGACAACGAGACATGGGAATTGGTTCCCTTGCCCTCTAAGAGGAAACTAGTGCAATGTAAGTGGGTTTATAGGACCAAAGTGGCTGTGGATGGTTCTGATATCAAATATAATTCTAGTTTGGTTTCCAAAGGCTCCTCTAAATTCCAAGGAGTGGAATATACAGATACATTTGCACTGGTTGCAAAGATGGACTCTATCAGGCTAGTTTTAGCCATTGCTGCATCTAAGCACCAAGAGGTTCATCACATGGATGTGAAGATTGATTTTATTCATGGTGAACTTCATGAGGAGATAGATATGCATCAGAATTAAGGTTTCATTCATGATTATCCACTTGTTTGCAGGATGAAGAAGTCTCTCTATGGCCTCAAGCAAGCCCCTAGGGCTTGGTATGCCAAGATGGATAGTTTTATGCCATCGCTTGGATTTGAAAGATGAAAATATGATCCTAATGCATATTTGCAGCATGGTGGTGATTTATTATAGGTAATAGTACTGTATTTTTATGACCTTTTGATTACATGGATCTGCACTAATGATATACGATCAATAAAGTCTTCATTGCACAGTGAATTCTCCATGTCTGAACTTGGATTGTTGAAATAATTTCTTGGCTTAGCGATTGAGAAATATGATGCAGGGACCAATGTCATACAACCAAATTATGCTGAAGACCTATTATTAAAGTTCAAAATTTATGAATTTAAGGCAACCAAGTTCCCATTTCGTTCAAGAATAAAACTAGGTGATTTTGGTGCATCTCCATTGGTGGACAACTCGTTGTACAGACAACTAGTTGGGATATTGTTGTATATTACACACTTTAGAAATGATTTGGAATATATTGTAGGTGTTGTTGAAATATATATGCAAGAGCCTCATGAGATCCATTGGAAGTATGCAAAAATATTCTTGCATTATGTGTAAGGAACCAAACACTTCGGGGTACACTATGCTATTGGTTCTCCACTAGAACTTGTTGGATTTACTGATTCTGATTGGGATGGAGATTCCATTGACAAAACTTCCACTTCATGTTATGTATTCATTCTTGCACATGGTCCCATATGCTGGCCAATAAATAAATAACACACGATATCCATTTCATCAGCTGAGGTTGAGTACAAAGGAGAAGTGAACACAACTACACAATGTGTGTGGTTGCAAGGTATTCTTGGGGAACTTGGTTTTGCATTTGATTCACCCACAATCATTTGGTGTGAAAATAAAAGTGAAATAAATATTTACACTGATCTAGTATAGAGACAGAGGACCAAGCACATTGAGATACACATGCACTACATCTGGATCTTGGTTCATGACCAGGTGATATCGTTGCAGTATTTCCCATATGTAGAAAAAACTACTGGCATCTTCACCAAGAGACTCACAAAGAAGAAATTCACCTATCTAAGAATAATTCTTGGAGTGGGTGACATATGGTGATGAATTATATTCACTTTCATATTTTTCTCCATGTCCATTAGAGAGGGGAGGTTTTTTTCCCTTGAGGTTTTCCTCCTTACCTTGGTTGTATGGACAAATAAATTTTTGTAAGAGGTGACTTAAGCCTTAGTTTTCAAGGACTCAATAATGTGATGTAATTACACTAAGTAAAGCTTAAGGGGGGGTGTTGGAGAATTATTCCACCTTAGTACCATGGTCATACACCTAGGACACATTATCATTAGTCTCATGCTTATGCTATATGGTCCAAAACTAGGTTGTGTTGGTCAATATTGGTTCCTTTGGGTTTTTGGACTCATAATGCACCCAAACGCCCTGATTTGATCATTTTGGTTACACATGTGCCCTCATAAATGAATTATTAGTCCTTGGTGTGCTTCTCATCCCTTAAAATAAGGAAACATGTTGACTAGATGCACCCTTGAATGGTTTTGGGTGTTTTTGGTCCTTTTGGACCATTTATTGTTGCCTAGAGCCACTCCCACTCACCCACACACTCCACCACACCTATCCTACCCTCATTTATGTCCAATCATGTTCCATCCATGTTTACACTAGCATTTGTGACCGCTTGAGGTGGTTTAGGAGCTCATTGGTCCACCTAGGGGGGGTGTGAGGTCTAATCTAAGCCTACCACATGTATGCATACAAATTGCCTCCAAAGGATAAAAAATTTATCCTATTGTAATATAAAAATGTTCTAGACATATTTACATGTTGGGGCGTCATAATAAACTTAGTATTGACACAATTTCTATGTGTTAATTTCACTATTTTCATTGTTTTCTGCACAATTTATGAGTAATCTTGAATTGTGAGCATTCCCTTAGCTCCTACATCTAGCCGTGAATCATATTTTCACACATATTGGTGTATAATTAATGTATTACACTCTAGGTCAACAATCATTCGAATTCTAAGTCAATTGTCAATCAAAATCGACCTCTGGTTTGTAACTTTCAAAGGAAAGTGGCATTCCTTATTGCATTACAACTACACCAAAGCCATGTCCTAAGGAATCACATTCCACTATAAAGTAATTTGTGAAGTCATGCATTGCTAATATAGGAGTTTTACACATGACCATTTTAAGCTTTTCAAATATTGTGTTTCTTCTTGAGTTTATGGGAATGCCCCCTTTTTCAATAACCTTGTTAAATGTGCTTCTATTTGACCATAATTATTAATGAAATTATGATACTATCCTGTCAATCCTAAGAATCCTCTTATATTCTTCAATGTTGGGTATGATTTTCATTGATGTCAAAGAAATTCATTAATAGCAAAGGAAAAAGGAAAACAAGTCAAACATGCTGAATATTGGTGTAAACTTATTGTATTGCAGTTGAGGTCGACATTCAGTTGAAGTCAAAGTCAATGGTCAGTAGAAATTGACATCTTGTCGACCAGTTCCAGTCATAGTCAAATACTTCGACCATTAAGAGTTAGAATCAAAGTTGTCGACCATTTTTAGTTGAAGTCGACTCAATTGGAGTCAAAGTTATCAACCATTGTTAGTCGAAGTCGAATTCTTGTCAACCATTTCTAGTCGGAGTCAAAGTTGTTTAACATCGTTAGCTAAAGTCGAACTCTTGTCAACCATTTCTAGTCGAAGTTGTCAACCATTTTTACTCGAATTCAAACTCTTGTTGACCATTTTTTAGATGAATTCGACTATGTGTTGACCATTATCATTAGTGTCGAAATCGGATTCGACAGAGTCTCAAAACTAGAGTCACAAATTATATTCAAAGACAGATTTCGACATTGAGTTAGTGTTGTAGCTCCAACCTTTTCTCCAAATTTTTCAAATTTTAGACCCTCCTTTTGATTTTAACTTGCCTAGGATTGTTTGGTTTCCTGAAATCTATCATTCCTTTGCTATAAACTTTGATCTTTTGAAGACTGTGGAGTTTGTTTATTTTTCAAAGCTTAACGTTTGCTTTCCTGATGATTTTATCGCTGTTGGAAGTCATTTGAAGAATGAGCCGGGGCATTAGTCCTCTATGCCGTCGACGTTTCGAAAGGAAAATGACAAATGTCCCGATGGACATTTATTTTCCTCGCCGATTCGTGGTTTTTGTCACCTTTTGATTTTATTGTTTAAATTTTTCTTAACTGTCAATGACTTGGTTTTTTTTATTACTGTCGGAACGATTTTTTACAGTAGTCATAGGTTTAGTTCTCTACGTCACCGACGTTTTGGAGGGAAATCAATGAGTAGTTAGAGGTTATTCTTCCCGACCTCTGATGCGTAACCGTCATGACGTTAGTGCTCAGAATCGTCGACACTACGGAAACGTTGAGGTTTGAATCGCCAATGTTTCGGAGGAAAGTTGATGAGTAGTTCGATAGTGTTTTCGATCACCGACAGGTTGCAAGTCTGAGCTCCAATACCTTTTTAACTCAGAGTAAGTTGAATGGTTCTTTTATATCTCGCTGATACTATGTTGTGGGAATTAGTTGTTAATGGTTCCGATCCCCAGTACACAATCACTGCGATAATATTACTTGGCATTGCCAAAAATGCGGAAAATTTTAAGTTTGAATCACTGACTCTGTGAAAACATTTAGTTTTGAATCGCTGACACTTAGCGTTTGGATTTTCTGACGCCGACAGGTTTAGATTCTCACGGGACCCATAGTTTGTTCATTGTTCGCCATTGCGACTAACCTCTCGATGCTTAGTGTTTTCAACTGTCGATAGGGTTTTCCCACCGACTCTTTTTCACCAAGGGATTATATATGATGAGGAGCACAGTGTAGAGCCTGGTGTTTTGGAGATAAGAAGTAGCAACAATGTGGTTCATGCTTTCATCGAAGGATTTCGAGGTAGTTCATATGCGGCCTGGATCAAGAAGAGGATTATGTTCAACTGAGGTTGTGATTTTAATTATAGATGATGGACTTAGAGGATTTTAAGACACAAACTTGCAGGATTTTCTTTTCCTTGTCATTCTTTCTTTTTATGCATTAATATTGTGTATAGTTTATTTTACAGAATGCATATGGAGGAGGTAAATAGACTGATACAGTTTTTTGTTATTTTGGTAAATGGTCTAAGAACATGCTATGTTTATGACAGGGTGATTTCTGTAAAGAAGATATGTCTAAAAGACAAAGTAGAAAAGGCAAAGAATTGGTTGAAGAATGAGGAAGAAGAAAGAAAGAGAGCTGCAAAGGAGGCAACAAGGAAGGAAGAGAAAGAGAAATGAAGAAGTAGAGATAAAGAAAAGAGAAGAAGAAAGTGAGGGTCTGAGATTAACAGGATCTAAAAAATACCAATAGATTACTAAGCAGATCAATAGCAGCAGAGGCCCAGGCTTGGAAAAATTTCATCAGCGACCAAGTTGGTCCCTCTTCATAAAGTGCTCTTAAATTTTAATTTAAAATGTAACATATTGTATAAATTATGAGCACATACTACAAGACAAAATTTTGGAACTGAAAGGTTGAGGAAGCCCAAGGGGCATTGAGGGGGAGCCCAAAGGTTTTTATTTTTTGTATAAATATAGGAGTTTAGATGTAAGAGGGGGACTTCTTTCGCAGGCCATTTGTGAGAGTATATTGTAAGAAGAATTACAAGTTTATGCTGGAGAAATTTTGGTGGAATGTTTCAAATGATTTGCTATGGATTAGTTGAATGTGAACTATTTCATTTTCATCTTATGTCCATTAACTGTGAGATCATTCTAAATCAATGAATTTATGTTCATGTTATGAATGCCTTATAGTTTATTCTGTGAAATTTCCACTGTGAGTAATGAAGGTTTTCATAAACAATAAGCTATCTTGTTGTTCATATTTCTATTAATGTTCATGTGTTTTGAAATAAGTAACAGCTATCTGTAATTTTTCTTAATACATGCACAAAAATAAATTACTCATTGATAACTGATAATTTTGCTCCCTGGGGATAGGTTAGTTAGTTGTAGTTATTTTCTGGTTGTTTGTGATTTAGATGTGAGAGAGGTAAGACGAGAGATGAGAACCTGCGAATCACATTGTGACACTCCTCATTACCTCTATCATTTTGCATTTTTAGATAGGCACTTTCACATCATAACTTAAACACAAAAAAAACTAAAAATATACACGGTGGATCGGGCCGTAACCGGTAAAACCTTTTAATTTGTTACTTGACCTATGGTAGTTGGACCGTAAATCGGACAGATTCCCCATACCAAATAGTAACGGGCTAGTTGGGAAGGTTTATTGGGGAGAATCCCTAACTATTGTTACCTGCGATTTTACAAGCCTCAACAGTTAGCAAGTCAAATTCGACAAAGTGTAGTTCACCATAAGAATAAAAAAATGACATAATTGATAGAGTTCAATTCATCGGATTGACAAAGTCAAAGTCGGATCAATGGAGTTAGAAACGCTGGAATACACATTATATTTCTATAGTTGACTTTCGATAGCATAATCATTCAGTCAGATTCACAATTGATTAAATCAAAAGATACAAAGGGTCAGATGTTAAAAAATCTAATCGATATTATGAAGTCAAATATTTCATAATCATATGGTTAAATTCGTACGATTATTAGAGAAGGTAATTCTAAATTAGTTTTATTTGTTAAGGGACACGTTGAAGAGTTGTGACCGTTAGGTACAGAGGCACGATTCAGGGTATATAAACAAATCTATAGTTATGTAAATAAAGTGTCTCTATACACACAACATTACAAATATAGAGCGTACAAAAAACATAAAAGGCATAATCATTTAAGGGAGGTTGGGGAGAACAAGGGCAAGCGATAGAATCCTATAGGAAGTTGAAGCTTACTTCTAGTTGTAGCTTGTAAACAGGGTCTCAGTGCATTCTTCTGTTGTAGATAAGAATATGGTGTGTTGGTGCATCCTTAAATCGTAGCTGAAAATATTGGGTATTGTCGCATACAACTAGTTAGTGCTTGCGAAATATTTGTAGATATAATTTTGCAGTAATAGAAATTGTTTGTGGTTTTTCCCAGTGGGTTTCCACGATAAAATACTGTGTTATATTTTTTTTAAGTGATAAAAATTAAGGAAATTTCTAAATACTGATTCACCCCCCTCCTCAGTATTACTTGATTTTCCAACAAATTGTATTAGAGTGGGTCCATTAGAGGAAATTTCAACTCAAAATGGGCCTTTCAACCCTAATTCAAATTCCATGTCATCATGTGTTATCCAATGAAATTTCTTTAAATTTGAAATGTTGTATAGGTCTTAAACAAATTTTTAATATAAATTTGGGGATAGGTATCATAAAAAACTTACTTTTTTGTTAGTATTTTCGACATATCTCCCTATGTTTTTAATCAAATTTCGAGCGGGAGAGCTCCCTGGATGTAGAATTAAATTCCACATCCAATGAGTACCCACACTGCATGCTTTTGACAGACCACTCTACCCCAAAAACAAGAAATACCTGAAACAATGTGACATCATCATCACGTTGTTTCAGGTATTTATTGTTTTTGGGGTATAGGGGTCCATCAAAAGTATGCATTGTCGGTACTCTTTGGATGTGTAATTTAATTCTACATCTAGGGAGCACTCCCGCTAGAAATTTGAGTAAAAACACAGGGAGATATGTCGAAAATATGAACAAAAAAAGTAGTTTTTTTCTTTTCTTCCTCCAAAATTAATAAATATTATTTTATTATTTTAACTATTATTTTATTATTTTCCTTAGGAATCCCATTTTGAGTTGAAATTTCCTCTAATGTATTGACTAAAGTTTAACCACTTGAAGAGAGATCGTTTATCACTATGGATCATCAAGGAAAAGCAACCTCCAAGGTTACACTATTTAATGGTGAGGATTATGCATTCTGGAGTGTTAGCATGAGAATTCATTTAATTTCCATTGGACTTGAAGTTTGGTTATCTGTAGAAATAGGGTATGTGTATCCAAAATTTCCTCCCACGGATTTGGAAGGAATAAAACAATTTGGGAACAATGCAAAATTTGTCAATGCAATCTTGGCTGGATTAAACTAAAAAATGTTTACCAAAGTAATGCATTTCAATACAATGAAGGATATTTTGGAGAAATTGCAGATAATCTATGAAGGATATACCAAGGTAAAAAGGGCCAAAATCCAGACATTTTAAGCTCAATTTGAAATTCTAACAATGAAGGAAGAAGAGAACATATCAGAATACTTTGAGAGTATAGATGAAATTGTTAATGGAATTCATGGGATAGGAGAAGAATTGGAAGAAATTGAAATACTTGAAAAAGTGCTAAGAACACTTCCAATGATTTAGAATCCTAAAATTTCCACCCTAGAAGATAGACAAAATCTTAGCAAGCTTACCATGAATGAACTCTATGGAAACCTCATAGCTTTTGAGATGAGTATCGATCAAGATAACTCTCAGAAGAAGGAAGCATATTTCAAGGAATCTAAAGTAGCCAAGATATCCAAAACAAATATCAAATCAGAAGACTCTGATGATGAAGAAGCACTTCTTGTTAAAAATATTAAGAAAGGTACAATTAAGTACAAAGGCAAATTACCCTTAAAATGATTTAACTATGGGGGATTTGGTCACTTTGATTCCAAATTTCCTTATCCCAAACATGAATACAATGATGAGTGCCCTCAAGACTTCAAGAAGAAAAAATGGGAATATAGGAATAAAAATAGAAAGAATACCCTTTTCTCCATGGATGATAGCTGCTCGGATGAGTCTAGTGAAGATGAACACATTGAAGTTCTATTCATGGGAATAAAGAGTGAAAACCCTGAAGAAGAATTAGAATGAGTGGTATACCTTGAAGCAAAACTCATAAGTTCTATTCAAGAATTAAGGAAGTATAAAAAGATGTACAAACAGTTAGAAACCAAATTAACAGAGGTCGAAGAGAAAAACAATTATACAGAAAGAATTATTGCTGAATTATAAAATTGTCTTCAAGAAGCTAAAAAGGTTGAAAACAGTCTAGAACAATAGCTCAAGAAAAGTGAACAAGAAATAGAGAAATATGGGGCTAAATTAGTTTCACTAACAAATAAGGTTGATGAAGAATCCTTTCAATCAAAATTTGTTTGCAGCTCAAAAAATCTAGATGGCATCCTAAGTTTCCAAAGATCATCCAGTAATAAAACTGGATTGGTCTATGACAAAGGAATGAAGTCAGAACAATCCTCTCCCACAATACAAGATGGTGTTAGCTGGAATATTTCACCTCCTATGGACAGCAAGGTGTTACATTGGTCTGAATGGTTCAGATCCAGAACAAATAGAAGACATAGGTTGAAGAATCTCCCTAGACGTTGTAGATACTTGGAATACAATGCTTTGATAGTCACCCTGTGTACCTGTAATAATCTCAACATGAAACAGATCAAAGCAACCAGAATATGATCTACTAATATATGCTAGTGACTAAGGAATCTAACAACATATATTTGAAATCAAACATCAACAATATATGTGGGACATAAATCAACTTGCATTAAAGAAATATGAAGAAGTTTACAACCAAGCCTTAGTGTTGACATGCATCTCCATGAAACCAAGCATTCCCATCCCCGTAAGCTCTGACTCTAGCTCTCTCTATGCTCTCCAATGATATGGACCAAGTGATCAGTCCAACAACATAACAATGCCTTAAGAGTTCTCCCCCTCAACCATGGCCATAAGATTTTATTTATAAGGCTAGATGGATAGGGTAGGTTGAGAGATTTCTGGGTGAGGTGGCTTCCAAGATCCTAGGATGGGGGATCTTAAGCTCAACAGACCCACAACAGTAGGGATAAGGGATATCTCGAGGCTTATCATATAGAAGCCTTGAGAATCTTCTCTTTTTCCCTTTTTACCCAGGGTATCGTGTTTCTCCTTTAGTGACAGAGCGGTTTTGGTAATAACCGCTTATGGACTAAGGGCCATAAGTGGTGGCATCGCTTGTGGGAAACAAAGTATGGGCGGTGCAAACAAGGGTACCATGTATGGATAAAGGGTCAAGCACGGTTTTGGGAATTTGTATGAAAAGATTGACAAATGATATGAGTTTCCACTCCAGAAGATGGGATTCAGGGCAAGTAGGTATGTCAAATGTCTTATCACATGATGGTGACAGGATTTTGGTATAATAGATGGAAACAAGATGAGTTATGCTGATGTACTCAAAGACCCAATTAAAAAGGGATATATTCATAAATATGATTATTGTCAAAATGGAAAAAATGACAAATACAATGTTAAGAAGATGAGTGACAAACATAAATATGCAACTATTTTTGGGTAACTGCTATGCATGTAACAACTTTTGGCATAAATAATTTAACTATAGGATGAACCAAAAAAATAATTAAGAATCTTCATGGAAATAAGAAAATTTTGGTAATCCTACAACACGCAGAAATAAGGATTCCTTTGCACCTTTAAATATGTATGACAAAGAATGTTACAAATGTGGTAACTATTGGCATATAGATAGAAACTGCAAAGCATTGAATCCCATTGAAAAAGGAGCCACAACCATAGATAAGGAGAAAATAAAGGATTGGATCAGAATAATAGAAGATGTGAAAGAAAAATGTTCAATAGCTCTATGTGATACATAAAACAAAAATCTATGGCATGTGGACAATGGATGTTCAAAGCACATGACAGGAGACCCAAGTAAGTTGATTATCCTAAAAAAAGATAAAAAAGGAAGAGTTAATTTTGGAGTTAATATATCTTCTTGTTAGAATAATGCAACTCATAGTTACCCATATTTGACATTAATTAATCATTTTTGTCCCTTTCCTAGATTCCTTACTATGCTAGTTTGCATCCACTTGCACCCAAAAGTTAACACAAAAAATTGGATTAAGGAGTGCTTTAGAAACATCCTGGAATCATTTTTGGAAACTTTGTTGTAATTCCATAATAGTAAAGGCATAGTTTTTCTTTTTCTAAAAGTTTCCTTGTTTTTCAGCAGTTTTAAGGAAAATGGGAAAAGCTAGTCTAGGAGTAACTGTCTTATTTTTTTCCTTAAACATCCTCATTATTTTTCTCCATACAAAATCATGGATATGATATATTTCCATCACTTATCGTCTGATACATCTGATTCATCCAATTCGTGAGCATCTTGACAGATTAGGAAAGTGATTTATGTACCTATGGGGGTTTTTGACTAGTTTAGTAAGCCTGTTTTTTGTCCAATTCGAATGGAATCCTTATGCTTTTGAATATCTGATGTAATTATATATTTGGACAACCTATTACTTTATGAGGTTGTATTATGTACACTTATTCAATACATGATCGAGTTATGCTCCAATTTTAGTCTCATTTTTGTGGAATTTTGCATGTTTGATTAGCAATTTTGTGAGTGTAATTGTTCTACTGCATGGGTTCAATTTACACATGGTATCAAAGATTTTGTATATAGATTTATATCCTTCCATATTTCTATTTTAGGTTCTACATTATTGACTGGGAGCGCATTCTGCTGGTTGAAGGGCATAGTTTCTAAGAGATGGACCAATCTCAAACGATCATCTTGACTCCATTCAACTTATTTGAATGGAAAGGTGATATGGAGATATTTTTGAGAGAGAAAGGAATCTACAGGGTTACCATCAAAACTGAGGCAGAGCCCAATGTAGTTGTAGATAAAATTAAATGGAAAAACAGGAGGGATGAGGCCTATGGTCTTTTGTGCTTGAGCATTTCAAGGGACCTCCTCTTTCATCTTGATGCACTGACATCAACAAATAAGGTTTGGGAAAATATTGACAAGATTTTTTGGAAAGAAAGATGATATGAGAGGAAATAAACTTGATAATGAGTTGATCTCATTGAGTTCCAGCAACTTCGAATCATCGCAACTCTACTTTTCCAAGTTTAAGGCCCTAGTTATGCAGTTAAAATAGTGTGGAATAAAAAAGAAGGATGAGAAAGTAGTATTGACCATAATTTCAAAGCTTGGTCCTGACTATTTTTTGTTTGTTTCAATCTTCCATGACACCAAGTTAATAGCACGAGCCTAGAATATGTCTAAGCTTTCTAATTTCATGGAATACCTCACCCAGGAGCAAGATAAATTGGTAATGATGGGAACCATCAAACCTTCGAAAGACCAAGATTTGGTTTCTAGAGATTCGAGGGTAGATTAAAAGGTAAAGAAGAAATCCAAAAATCCACTTGAGAAAAATATAGACTAGTCAAAGTCTCAAGAGGAGCCCTCAGGATCCAAGAAAAACTTCCAGAAGAAGAAGAACAAAGGAGAAATGAGTAAGTGCACATACTGCATTAAGGGATATGATCCTGATAGATCTTGTATGAAAAATAAAATTGACATGTTGACCCAGCTTCTGGAGAATAACAAAATCTCCCTTCTTGAATACGCAAGAAAGAGGGACAAAGGATCAAATTTAGATGACAAGGAGAGAGTACATGCCTTGGTTTCTATCACTTCAAGTTCACCTAGCTTCATCATTCATTCTGGAGATTCTAGACATATGGTTTTGACAAAGGGTACTTTCGCCTCTCTTGACAATTCGAAATATCCAAAACATTTTTTGGGAGATGACTTTGTTACTGATAGTATGGTTAAGGGTAGGATTGATATTGACCATGGTTCCTTCAATGATTTGTTGTATGTCCTAGGTCTATATTCTTACCTCTTGTTAGTGTATCAGCTGACCCCCTCTGGGTCTCCAAATAAATTCATCTTCTCTCCCAATGAATTTTAAATCTCAGATATTTCGAATGGTAAAGTCATAGAAAAAGGTGTTGTGGATCACAATGCAAAGGTATACAAGTTTTCCCATTTCCTACCCTTCTCAAACCCCTCATCTCTTCTCACTCATTCCAATGAGGCTAGAAAGATTTGGCATGAGATATTTGGCCATATTAACTACAAGGATTTTTCATATTTGAGTGACAAAGGCATGGTCATAAGGTCACCAAAGATCAAGTTTTGTAAGGGAGTCTTCCAAGGTTGGATCCTAGGAAAACACCCAGAGCACAAGTATGAGAGAGCTAGTCACGAGAGAACCTTTGCACCCCTTGAGATAATCTAGAGTGACATTGCTGGTACATTCCCTCATATGTCCATGAATCAAGCCAAATATGCACTGAACTTCATAGATGACTTTTCCAGGTATTATTGGGTATACTTCCTAAAACACAAGTCTGAAGTTTTTGACCTCTTCAAGGTCTTTCGAGCCTTGGTTGAGAACCAGTCTGGGAGGAAAATCAATATCCTAAGATATGATAATGGTGGAGAGTATGTTGAGTTTGATTTCATCAATTATTTTTAAGATGCGGGTATCCAGATGCAACATTCTATTCCTTACACACCACAACAAAATGGTGTTGCTGAGAGAAAGAATAGATCACTCAAGGAGATAGCAACTTGCATGATGGATTCTAAATATTTTCCACCAAATTTTTGTGCTGAATCTTGATGGAATTACCCCTTTCTAATATTGGAGTGGGCACATGCCAGATGTGACCCATTTCAGGATTTTTGGCTCAAAGGCTTGGGATAGAATTCCAACTAAAAAGATGAAGGATTTGCAACCCCAAAGCCAAGAGTACCTATTTTTGGGTATTCTAAAGATTCAAAAGGGTACAATCTGATCAACTTGAGCACTAACAAATCCTTCATTGAAATGAGTGTTCAATTTGAAGAAGAACCTTTAGCAACAGTTGAAGTTGGAGAGTCCTCTTCATCACCACAACCACTGATTGTAAGTGAAGAGACTAAAAAGTTTTCTTATTTTGATATGTCTGATAATGATAATTTAGTTTCATATCCCAACATTCCTACAAGACAAAAATGGGAAGCAAGTACCATTCATGCAGGTGGGGAACTAGCTGGGAATCCTAGTGACACTAGGAGGACTAGATATCAATTTGAGAGTGCCCTTTGTGTGAAAGATCCACTGTTTGCTGAGAAATGTGATTTGATGGTTGAATATGATCCTCAGACATATGAATATGTATCACATGATCCAATATGGCAATAATCCATGAAGGAATAATACATCTTGCTCCAGAAGAACAACACATGGGAACTAGTTGATCACCCCTTAGGGGGAAAGCTAGTAAAGTGTAAGTGGGTTTATAAGACTAAATTTGATGCTGATGGTCCACCTTTGAAATATAAGGAAATATTGGTAGCTAAGGGATCTTCACAATTTCAAGGTATTGATTACAATGAGACCTTTGCACCAGTGGAAATAATGGACTCCATAAGGCTAGCTTTGGCCATTGCAGCTTCAAGTAAATGGGAGGTACATCACATGGATGTGAAGTGTGCCTTTATACATGGAGATATGAATAAATATATTTATATGCATAAACCTAAAGTTTTTGTGTCTAATCCATATTTAGTGTGAAGTTTAAAGGAATCATTGTATGGGATAAAGCAAGCCCCAGGGCTTGCTATGCCAAGATTGATGGCGTTTTGCTGTCACGGAATTTTGTTTGATGAAAGTCTGATCCGAATGTATATTTTAATATGATTCATGGTTATTTAATGATTATTTTTTTGTATGTGTATGACCTATTCATAACAAGAATTTCAAAGAAAGAGATTTCCTCCTTGAAGGATGCAATGAACAATGTCGTTTCCATGTCAGATTTGGGATTGTTGAGCCAATTATTGGGTCTCAAAATTTCGCAATCCCAACATGGAATAAAGGTTCATTAGTCCAAGTATGCTTCATATCTACTCAACAAGTTCAGCATGAAGGATTACAATCCAAGAAATACTCCATTCCTTTCTGGAGATAAGCTTGAAGAAGCATGTTCTTCTCCTTTGGTAAATAACACACTGTATAGGAAGTTGATTGCCTTTTTTATTTATCTTAAACATAATCAAATTGAAATATCTTATGTATTTATTGTGGCTTCTAGACACATCGATCAACCTCATGAGATCCATTGGAGTGTAGCCAATAGGATCCTAAACTTCGTTCAAGGAACAAGAACTCATGGGATTTTCTATGTAGCAAAATATGACTTAGAGCTAGTTGGATTTACTGACAGTGATTGGGCAGGTGACAAAATAGATCGAAAGTCTAATTCAGGATATGTGTTCATTCTTACAGATGTAACAATCAGCTGGTCAAGTAAGAATCATAGTTCCATATCACTCTCATCTACAGAGGTAGAGTATAGAGAGCTGTGAATGTAGCTACTCAATGTTTGTGGTTGCAGGGTATACTTGGAGAATGTGGGATCGAATCAGAGACTTCCACTGTCATCTATTGTGACGATCAAAGCACCATTCAGATCTCCATTGATCCAGTTCAAAGGAAATGAACCAATAAAATTGAGATCCATATGCACTATATAAGGGAGCTTGTGCATGATGGCACCATTGCTCTACTCTATTGTGCATCTTAAGAGCAAGTGCTCGGCATATTCACCAAGGTTTTTTGTGAGAAGGACTTTAGTAATATCAAATCACTACTGGTGATTTCTTATCATGTGGTGAATAATGACTGATAACAATATTTCCAAATTTTTTGCTCATGTCCATGTTTAAGGGAGGATTTTCCCACTAGGTTTTTGCATCTTTCCTTGGTTGTATGGACATCCAGTATGTAAAGGGTGACTAAGCCTTGTTTCTAGGCCTTATATTTTTCCGATATTTTTTTCATAAAGTCAGGATTAAGGGGGGGGGGGGTGTTAGAATAATCAAACCCACATTTATCCAAATTTGACATTAATTAATCATTTTTGTCTTATACCTAGATTCCTAGATTCCTTACTATGCTAGTTGGCATCCACTTGCACCCAGAAGTCAAAAAATGCCAAAACTAGATTAATTGAGTGCTTTAGAAACATACTAGAATCATTTTTGGCAACTCTGCTGTAATTCCAGAATAGTAAAAGCGTAGTTCTTCTTTTTCTGAAAGCTGCCTTGCTTTTCAACAGTTTTAAGGAAAAAGGGAAAAGCTAGACTAGGAGTAACTGTCTTGTTGTTTTCCTTAACCATCCTCCTTCTTTAGCTCCATAAAAAAGCATGGATCTAATATTTTTCCATCACTTATCAGCTGATATATCTGATTCATCCTATTTGTGAGCATCTTGATAGATTAGGAAAGTTATTTATGCACCTATGGGGGATTTTGACTAGTTTAGTAAGCCTGCTTTTTGTCCAATTCCAATAGCATCCTTATGATTTCGAATATATGATGTAATTATATATATTTTAAAGCCTATTACTTGATTATTTTACCTTATGTACACTTATTCAATACAGGATTGAGTTATGCTCCAATTCCAGTCTTATTTTTGTGGAATTTTGCATGTTTGATTAGCAATTTTGTGAGTGAAATTGTTCTATTGCTTGGGTTCAATTTACACACTTATAAAATAATTGGGAAGAGAAAAATGGCTCTTGGAAACAAGTTTAAATAATAAAATTTCTTGTTAGTAGAAAACTGAAAGCCTAATCTCCTAAGTGTAAGTCAAACATGTGATCAAGGGAACATTTGCATATTTGATTCCAAAAAGTGTGAAATCAGAAAGAAAAATTTTAGGAAACTTGTTGGGATTGTTGTGAGAAATTCAAGTAATGTATACATCCTATAAAATGAAGAACAATGTAACATGATTCAAATTGATGAAAGCATGTTGTGGCATAGAAGAATGGGGCACTTAATTTTTGACAATATTATAAAAATAAGCAAGAAAGGTGCTTTAAGAAAATTACCAAAGATCATAAAACATCCTAGATATGTTTGTAGACATTGTATTCATGGGAAACAAACAAAATAAATTTTCAAGATCAACGAGAATACAACATCACTTTTACACCTAAAATTGGTAGCTATGCTCAATCCCCTGAAGTGGCATGGCTAGGAAATCTTTTGGAGAATCGTTTGCCCAATCCTAGGATGGTTGACGCACCTTGTCTCTTGAGATAGGGTGTCATAACTTTCTGATGCCTTCTTCCTGCAGACATAGTGCATAGGTGACACCTTTTCCCTCAAGGAAAAGAGCGTCAGCTATCACGTCCCTGACCCTCCGACCGACGAAGAGGATGCTACCATACATTAACCATCTGGGCAACTAGCCCCATGAAGTTTTACATACATATAACTAAAATAAAATGCTTGGAAGTAAAAACATGTAGAGATACATAATTGTTTAACATACAGTGGAATAAAAACCATAAATATCAGCATTAAACATGTTCATCATAATTCATTAAACATCAAATATGATTGCAGAAGTGAAATAGACAAGAATACTTATCTTATAAAGAACTCGTCCCACAACCAGCTACGTCGCTGCAACGTTCCACCCAACCATAGGCTAACTTGCTCCTTAATCTCTCAACAATGCTGCCACCCCCAAGTTGGGCACAATTTCCCCAAGGAATAAGGAACACGTAGGCTCACACATAGCCAAGGATACACAAATTAGCCAAGCTGACATAGTTGAGTTTATCAAGCCGTCAAGGAGTTGGGAAAAGTTGAATGCTAAGCTGGTGAGCTCATTGAAGAGGTAAGGACTCCTACACCAGAAATAGCATGACTTCTAGGACACCCACACACACCCAACACTAGGAAATCAGTCCCTTGTCTGCTACACAGTCCCTTAGGCCCTGACCCCCCCTTCCAGTGCTACTCCGGGGTTGTGGAGAAGAAAGCCAACCCTCTAGCTATATCTATGTGGCTCCCAAACACACTAGGTTTATCAATCATACTAAGCCTTCACCCCACTCCAACACCATCTGAAGACCAACCATTGCATACATGTAACAAAACAAGCAACTCATAGCTTAGGCAAGGAAATCCGATCCCTAAGTCGTTCTTAGCCCTATCATGGACAAAACGACTCACTAAGAATCCACAACATCCCAAAACATAACTGAACACCACAGCCAACAAAAACATGGGGAAATCAATAGCCCCGGTATCAGAATGAAGCAGCAGGAAAATTACACAGTCCGAAAATGGGAGATAAATCATACTCTCAGCATGGATAGGAGGAAAACATACACATGCTATAAATTGGTAAGGAAAACATAAACAGGCCACAAATCAGTAAGGAAAACATACACAGGCCACAAATCGGTAAGGAAAACATAAATAGGCCACAAATCAGTAAGGAAAACATACACAAGCCACAAAGCGGTAAGGAAAACATACATAGGAAGATCGTGGTTGACCAAGAAATGGTTTCTCTATCTCTCTGCATGAGGAAAATGATGAAGAATCCCGTGCGTAAGAAGGTGAGAGAACCCCCGTCTATGTGAGGATGATCAATACCAAATGGAAGAATGGAGAATGGAATCATCATCCATTCCTTGCTCTCTGCGTGAGGGAATGAGCCTGCTGGTGGAGTGTGCGTGTTGGAAAGGACTAACAGTCCTGCCACCCACCACTACCCAGCAATAACTGCCCACTAACAATAGCAATTTTAAATGTGGTAGTTCACTAATGAGACTAGGAAAGGTGAGTGAGACAAAAGGGTTGGTGACAACTAAATGGGTTCAACAGCTGACACCTGGATTTTCCCATTAGCCCAAGGTTAATAGCCCCCCCCCCTTATCCTTAGGAAAATCATGCCTTTTTTTTTATCATGGTTGCATTGACATAGCTGGTTGGGTTCATTTTAATTAAAGTGCACATTTACATGATGCCAAAACTATAAGGTGCTGGATAGCATGATATACCATCGGCAATGATTCCAATCGGCGAAACATAACACAACCAAATCGATGGTGGGGATTTTGACTTTAGCTCCATGCCACAATTAATTACAATATATACATCATGTACCTTTTAATGCAAATGGGGTCAAAAATGGGGTGTTACATTCCCCTCCCCCTTGGAATAACACCGTCCTCGGTGTTCCAATACTTAGGAATACATATACAATTTACACATACAAAATTTCCAAAATTTTGTAGATATGTACTACGTTGAATTATTTACTTTGACATTTTAGGACCAAGCCCCTTGGATTCTACAACCTTCTCTTGCTAGTTCTCAGCTTTTGGCTCATCATCAAATCTAGGAACTTTTTGGCTGCTACCTCTTGATGTTCCCTTGTTGGGCAGTTCCGGCAGCAATGATGTCCTCCACATCTCCAACATTTCACTGGCTGCTTCATCTTTACTTACTCAATTTCCTTTGAGTCTTCATTCCTGGAACATTTCTTAATGGACCAAGGATGAATTCCCCATCATTGATCCACTTTCATTCCCCTTACGGATTGCTCCCAGAAGGATTTTTACCTCCTTTTGCAAACCAATAGAGTCCTGCAAAATATGATGGTTTAGAGTCATTCTACCTTTTCTGTATCTTGAGTATCTCTCCAATATTTTCTTGGGTCTTGGCAATTGTTTGAAGGAGACTTCCTGCCAAGTTCAATAGCTTTTGGTCTACTGCCATGATCAATGTGCACAACTGGATTTCACTTTTCTCACCTATGAAATGCATGATTGTAATTCTGTTAGACCAAGCATAATATAGGAATTAAAATCAATCAATTAATTGCCCAATTTGCATGGCATTCCAAGTCTTATCGAGGATACTTTCATACTTTTCAGGCCTTCCCAATAGGCACATGAGCTCATTCATGTCCATTCTAGGGTAAGAAATTATCTATTCCAGCATTCACAATTTATTTTAAGCAAATAAACACATTCTATTTTCAGCCATACATGCACTCAACAATCTTTTGTTTTCATAAATGCATAAGTATATGTAGATATATATATATAATCAAAAAAGGAAAGAGAGAGCAGCAAGAGTTTTTCCCCTATTTGTATTGTTCTATTCTAGAACCCACACCACCACTATGGTTTTCATGCTCTTAGCCTCTTTCACTTCACCGTGAATGTTGGATCAACCCTTCTTGGCCATGACACTTAGTGTCTATGGTCTATTCCAGACCTCTCAACCATGGATTCTCTCCACATGGTTTGTCTACAACTCTTGGCTGCTAGGACCTTCACAGTCCCACTAGCACCTTTTTCATTATTGCTCATTTTGAGATCTTTAGGACAATCACATGTTTGCATGCAACCCTAGGATACCCTCATAGTCCTCGTTCCCAGCGATACCTATATTCAAACATTGAATAGATTCACATGTTTAGTTTATTCTCATCGGTTTTTATCTCTAAACAAGAGCTTAGAATATCATAACCAAACCATATACACATGTATATTCATAAGCAAGAAGCTGCAAGATAATCCAATACTTATCTGTATTGTGTGTTTCCTCTCTGGTCCATAGGGTCCCGCTTTGCTTTGCAAGCCTTGGAATTTCCTATGCACTTGGATTTTAGGTCATCATGTAGGATTCTCCACAACATCAAATGATTAATGTCCAGCCAGTACACCTTCACGCCGTCTGGGAAGGAAAATTTACCATGACCATTTCTAGGTCAAGGATCTACTATGGATCCCTAGGCATATAATAGCCCTATTTCAGCAACACCTTCACAACACCTCATCACATCCCCACAATATCCACAACATCCACAACATCCTTTTATATACATCAACCCTTACACTGCAACCCCTCACAACAACCGTTTACCTTTTCTCTTTAGTGTGCAACACCAAACTACATCTATTTAGCCTGCCAACACAAGCAATATAAGCAAACTCATCAACGTTATTGCTCTAAAACTGTAATCATATTTCATATCATTCACTATCAATTATTGAAACACTAGGAGTGCGCCCACTCTCTAGGGTGTAGTCAATATTTAAAACCCTTTCATGACCCAACATCGGGAAAGTGTACACCTGTTATACTGAAATCCTATCATCATCATGTGATAAGACCTTTGACATACCTACTTGCCCTGAATCCTATCACTTGGAGTGGAAACCCATGTTATTTGTCAATCTTTCATGAAAATTTGCAGCACCGTACTTTCCTTGTTAGCCATAAGCGGTTCCTTTCTCGCACCTCCTTTCTGCTATTTTCCATAAGCGGTGCCACCGCCTATTGCCCTTGGTCCATAAGCAGTTCTTATCTGAACCGCTCTATCATAAGAGGAGAAACGCAGTATCCTGGGTAAAATGAAAAAAAGAGAAGATTCTCGAGGCTTCTAGATCATGAGCCTCGTGTCCTCCCTTATCCCTATCATTGTGGGTCAATTGAGCTCAAGATCCCCCATCATAGGATCTTAGAGGCCACCTCATCCACAAATCTCTCAACCATCCTTATCCATTGAGCCTTATAAATACAAGCTCATGTCCATGGTTGAGGGGGGGAACCATTGAGGTATTGTTATGATGTTTGATTGACCACTTGGCCCAAGCCATTAGAGAGCATAGAGAGAAACGTTGGAGCTTTTGGGGATGAAAGTTTTGGTTTCATGGAGATGCATGTCAACACTAAGGCTTAATTGGTTGTAAAGTTCTCGATTTTAATCTTAATGCAAAGCTGATTTCCATCCCACTTTACTATTGTTGTTTGATTTCACATGTAAATGTTGTTGGATTCCTTAGTCACTGACATGGATTAATAGTTTATGTTCTGGTAGATTTGGTGTGTTTGTGTGTTTAATCTGATTACAGGTACACAGGTTTACTATCGAAGCAGGAATTCCAGGTATCTACGATATCCAGGGAGGGTCTTCATCCTTTGTCATTCATTTGTTTTGGATCTGAACCATTCAGACCAGAGGAATAGCTTCTATCTGCAGAAGGTGAAATATTCATGCTAACAAATATGGAAACTCCACTAGGGAATGAATGTATGTATCAGTCGATCTGATCTTCCTTAGTTCTTCAACTCTTGTTTGAATCCAGGCTCCTTCTCCAACTCTCTTCAGTTAGATCTGCTATCTGACTCAGTGGATTTTGGTTTGAAACTTCCAGATCTGTTTAGATCTTAATTATTTTCGACATTTTATGCTCTTTTTCACTTTCAATATATCATTTTTTACCTTGATCTGGTCTTTTTTTGACTTGATCTATCGTTCTCTATGTGTTTTGGAATTTTACACGGAACCACACTTATGTAGTGAGAGAGAAGCGGTGCCACCGCCTGAATCTAGTGAGCATCCTGTGGTGCCACCACGTGAGTTCTGTTGGCAAGGAGTGGTACTAGGATAGAACCACACTGTCAATACCCGAGAAGCACAGTGCCAGGTAGGCATCATTCAAAGACCTATTTTTTCTCATTTTTGTAAAAATTTGAGTTGATTTTGCTTTCATCCCTGCACTGTCAGGCTTGTGTGTTAGAATATGATGCTTTTGGTTTGGAATTTTATTTTTTAAGATTGGTTTGATTAGGAAATTCAAAAGTTAGATTAGATTTTTTATTGTTCATTCACTTCTGTGCTTGTTTTGACCTATAGCTTGTGTAGGGAAATTTTTTTTGGTGTAGGTGTTGTAAGGGATTATGCACCTAATAATCGTAGGTCAGGGGTTACCAACATACTCAAACACTTGCAGACAATTGACTTCTAAAGTGCAGAATAGGAAATAGGAGGGTTATAAGAACTTACTCATTAAACAAAGTTCGATCCTTGCTAGTCCTCGTCCAATCTGCTCCACTTCCAAAGTCTTCAAGGCTCACTCCTCTTTCACATGTTTAGAGACAATCTTCCAGATATAGAATGGTTCATATATATATATTAGCAAGTTAGATAAATCAAATATGAAATACTGAAACATAAACAATTATCAAACCAAGATATATGAGACACATGTGGAAGAAGTAATCTCTTTATTATCAATAATGAGAAAGTTTAGAGTACAACCAAACATCTGAGACAAGGACTCCTCTGTCACCAAAGGATTCTGAGTTTCACTGCTCCAAATACTTCTATGAACAACCCACCAGCATAACTTTGCTCCAAAGTGTAAGTCCCTAACAACCTCCCCAAGTCCTGTATTTATAAGGGTGAAATAAGGCAGTTCTCGAGGGTTGGGGAAGTTGTAGCAGTTAGGGAGATTAAGTAAAATGACTTAACTAAACTCCCATTAGCACGTGATTTTGTGTTTTCATGTTAAGAGGCACATTCGCGGGTATGTATTAGAGCAACCCACGAATGACTCACGATTCTGTATAAACGCAACTCGCGAATACAAGGATTCGCGACTTGCTGTAAGGGAGACTCGCGAATGATGCGTGAGTTGTCTATAGAGAGAGTTGCGAATACATCCCAACATGGCTAAAATGGAAAAGTAAGTACCCGGATGAAGGTAGAATGTATTTCATGACAAGCCAAGCTATAGTGTTAAGGGAAAACCTCTATCCATAAGTGTCATTTTGGGTGCCAACATGAGGGATATCAGCACTCGGATGGAGAGGTGCCACTCAGGTGTATAACAGATGCCCCCTAATGTGTGAGGTCAGAGGGGAACGATGGTCGAAATACATTATAATCTTTAACTCTGGAGAAACTTAGAAATCCAATGGAGCAGAGAGAGTACCTGAAACAAATACATGATAATGTGATATACAAAGTTACATCTGAGGATGCTATGTTCGATTTACTAGAACACTAGCTCCTTTACAATATTTGATTACATCATATGATACGGGTAAAAACCACGTATATTACAAAGGTGGATCGAAGCCACAATACAATAATGATGAGTCTTCAAAGATTTGAGAGCTGGATATCAGAATAGAACATGGTTTTGCGCAACTTATCCCAAAATGAGGGACTAAGGTCTTCATAAATGATCCCAAAGAACCAGTACAATCCAAGCCATGTGAATAAGGGTAAGCTGAATTCGAACATGGAGAGGATTCAACAGTTTGTCAACCAATAAGTGATAATTGACAACTGAAGCAAAGGAGTTCACCAATGATGAAAGTGAATCTAGAGGTACTATCATCAAAACTCTAGGTCTTCGTCATCAGGAGGTGCTGAAACGGAACCATACTGTGATAAGGAAGGAAATGGATCCTCCAACGGATCACAAGAGTGACTAGGAATTGGGAAAAAGAAGGGAGACACAAGAAAATGCATAACAGATATAACAGTGATGGGATCAGGTGATAGGTCATACATTGAGTATAGTCCTTGAACAGTGAGCACAACACAGAGATGACCCAAGGCAGCATACAACGGATAGATAGAACAACTAAACTTATCTGTCATGTAGGAGACATGATTAGATTCCCCAGGTATAATGGACAAGAGGAGGAGTCAGAAACTCAAAGTGATAGCTGAACACAAGTGTATACTAAAACATGGATATCGGAAAGCAAAGAGTGCTATGTTCAAGGATGACAAGCTGCCATTACTGAAAACAAGAGAAAACTTCTTCCTTACCTTCCCTGTTAAGTTTTAATGAGTCCAGGAAAGTAAACTCGGTTCTCTCTTCATTTTTTAACAAGCTTGAAGAGATGGGAAAATAATGCTTGATACACTGATCCATGGATTTAATGAGCCCGAACTAGTACATGCTCATGCGGTATTTTCATATTTAGAGAGTCTAAAAATGCCAAAGAAGACTCCAGGGGGGTCCTTTTTCATCCAATTTAGTCTCTTGAGGCCGAAAAAGTATAAAACAAACCACAGAAGAACTCTCTTAACTTCCGAAGAAGAAAATGTGAACCTTTTTCATACTTAGTCGGGAAGGTCTGAAAAAGGTTAAATTACCACCTACCCAATGCTCCTTCCAAAACAGCATAAAATAGCTTGAGTTTTACAAGTGTGAAGAAAAGTAAGATCACTCGGAAAGATCCATTTGGTTACGAGAAATGGGGCTTACAACAATAAACTCATTGCTTTGTTCTTGAGTGTTTAACGAGCATGACAAAGACACAAAGTACACTCGGAATCTTTTTCATGTTTGGGTCCAGAGCACGAAAAAGAGAAAACTAAGCTCAAACCGGGTGTTCCTTTTCTGTAAATTTAGTCCCTCAGGTCCGGAAAAGTGATAAACCTATACCTGAGAATACTCTTCTCAATTCCGAACAAAAGAGAGTGATCCTTTCTCGTATTATTCTGCATGGTCCGAGAAAGAGATAACCTACCACCAATGTGGATGTCCATTCACATATTCTTAACGAGCTTGAACGGATGAGATAACTCGGCAGTCAAGTCTGTTTTGAAGGAGTCAGACCTGGGCCTAAAGAAACTCCATAAGGTTGGGGAGTCCTATAAAGGGATAGCTTGTAAAAAGAGATTCATAAGAAGCTCTATTTGGCGTGAAAAATAGCTATGAGGAAACCCCTGGGCCTGAAATAGTGACGAAACGAGTATCAAAGGATAGCAATGGCATATAAGGATGATACTCATAAAAAGGGATCCTAGCCATGGATGAACAATGGTAGAGACAAGGGACTAATGGTTTAAAATACCATAGCCCATGGCAAAATGTTGATTACTAAGGTTAATGTGGAGTGATAAGATGCCAACATGTGTTGGAAAGAGCAAAAAACCACCCTATAGAAGCATCAACACTTTGTAAAAGTTGGTAAACCTGTTCCAAGGCACAAAGAGGGTGATATTAATCAATTGACATTTCAAACTATATAAAAAGACCCACTTAACGAAATTTTATTTCTATAAATAGTTTGAAAATAAAAACATTTCATACCATTTGCACTTTTTGAACCAAAAAGGAAAGTTTACCCTCTATCTTTGATCGATCGCCGTGGACAATTGGACCGTTAGATTCAGAATCCGTCAGCTTCAGGTAAATCTACACCCTAAGCTCTTTAATTTGATCCCAAAAAAATTTCAATTTAATGGTTAATTCAGTATTATTCATCAACCTAAAATATGGCAAAATGCATTCGCGGGTTGCAAGGCATGAAAGTCACGAATGCGCGTTTCATTCGCGAGTTGCTCAACAAGAAAGTCGCGAATGACTCGTGACTTGTCCCAATGGACAGTCACGAATGCTGCACAATAGGGAAATGCTTTAAAAATATGCAAAATTTTTAAAATTTTATGATGGAATACTGAATCAAATTATGTGTTTTTGTCAGGAAAAACATGGTGCTGGAGTGGAGAGAGAGGGAACATGAAATGATGGATCAAGCGGCTCTCCAAACCCCGCCTACTATCCAAGCATTGAGGACTAGTGGGCTTCTCAAGTTCTTTTGCACATCGCCCATGCGGGCCAATGTCCGCATATTAGAGTTCTTAGTCCATTACTAGGACCATGACTTGGGGATGTTCAATATCCAAGGTGAGACTTTGGAGCTTACTGTACAAGACATCTACTTCATAACCGGGTTGTCACAATGGGGAGCACCGGTGAACCTGGAAGGAACTAGCAGGGGTGGAGACCCCTTGAGTGTCCAGAACTATGTCGATGTATTTTGCAGACCGGGTACTCAAAAGAAAGGCAGCAGCGTTCTCATTGCAGATATTTAGGATCTTACACTTCAGGTGTTGGCCAGTACTATTGTGAGACTTTCAGGTCAGCAGGGTTACACATGGCCACTAGGACTCAGATGAGAGTGGCGGTGGACTGCTTTAGAGGTACTCTCTTTGATTGGTGTACGAGAATTTCCCCCATCATGAAGAGGCAATTATCTGACTGTAGGAGGGGAAGATGGAAGAACTTCGGCTATATGAGTATACTGGTAGAGTTCTTCTTTGAGAGAGTGCCAGCTATGAGCCTTGCTATACCATTACAGGTCCGTCATCCATGGCAGCCGAGGCTGAGCCGGTGGGGATATATCTTCCTCCATCAAGGAGGAGGAGATGTAGTACATAGCATGTATGATGATGACTTCTATACATGGTGGGAACAACAGGTGCCGACGTTGGAGCAGTTTCCATATGCCGGGTTAGATTTTCGAGGTGATCCTGACCTAGTCCTCCCTCCAGGAGGAGCATGGGGAGAGATGGGTAAGTAATTTTTTATTTTTTATCATTATCAAATTTTTATGGATTTTCAAATGATAGGATATATACATATGCACAAGTCTAAACCCTATTTATGTGTCAAAATGAAGATATTGGACCAGTCCACCCTGAAGGGAACCCACGTACCTTTGTACGTCCTATTGCAGGGGGAGACCCAGGATTGATCAGAGTACTCGAGATGAAGTTAGGCAGGCTGACCGAGCGAGTGCCTACGATACGGATAGAGCACCTCCCTGTAGCTATGCAGGAGTTTGTAGTTGGGTTTCCACCGGCTTGGCTACGTCTTTTCAGACGGGTAGCTAGAGCAGTTCTTGTATACAGAGATGCGGTGGAGGCTGCCGAAGTCAAGGAGGTTGAGGAGGCCAGGTGGCAGAGAGATCACGGGGACCAAGGAGGTCCCAGTGGCCATGGCGGGCAGGCTTAGTTCTAGGGCATTATGATGGATGATGATCCATATTTTTGTATATTTTGTACATGACGGGATCTACGGATCAGACTTGACCTATCTATCATAGATATTTACACACACACACACACACACACACACACACACACATATATATATATATGTTTGTGTGTGTGTGTGTGTGTGTGTGTGTGTGTGTGTGTGTGTGTGTATGTGTGTGTGTTTGGTTGTCAACTTATTTACAAATGTTTCTTATATGTTTGCTGTATATTTTATACAATGTGTGTGAGATGCCGGTCCAAAATATAATTAGCATATGCATCAGTTAATGAATTTTGGTTTCGTGGAATGTGATTGAAAGTAATTACTTCAAAATGTCTTTCCAATAAACGAATTTGCATGAACTGACGTAACAATGTAGGATTACGCACCTGATAAGCTCGATTGAGCTGTGAAACAACCAACTGAGAATCCAAACGGACTTCAAGCTGGGTGATGCCTCGTGACAAAGCATCCCATAGGAGCTCAATTACAGCCCTATACTCAGCAACATTATTAGAAGCAGGACCTAGACAAGCGCCTCCCGCGGCAACAAGCTGTCTTGAGGGAGAGTAAATAACCCATGCTGCCGAAGCCAGGTTACAAGTGCGATGGCTGGTGCCATCAGCAAAACCTACATACATCTCAGAAGACATATGCAACAACCAGCAGACAGTATAAAAAACAAAACTGACAACCTAATGTACATAAAAATACATACACTAATATACAAGAAAAAGTGCTAAGCCTAAGCAAAGTACTTCTTTAGGTAGGGCCCATTTCTAGACTCAGGCAGCTTATTCCCATCATAATTCACTAATTCATATGCGCCTTTACTCAAAACTTTAGACACAACATAGGGTCCCAACCACATGGCCTTGAATTTTCCTACCCCCAGAGGCTCTTTATCTTGGTCCCAGAGCAAGACAAGTTCCCCTTCAGAGAAAACCCAAGGTTTGACCATTTTATCGTATTGAGATTTAACCCTATTCTTATGAGCCTGATTTGCAGTCAATGCATCTCTACGTTGTTCATCAAGGTGTTCTAAATGGAGCAACTGTTCCTCAAGCTCAGTCGTGTCAGGTAGCACATGAATAGCTATCTGTAAGGAAGGGATTTCGCATTCAATCGGTGTAATAGCTTCCACCCCGTGAACGAGTTGGAAGGGGGAAAAACCGGTAGCAGTCTTGACATTGGTTCGATAAGCCCAAAGAGTAGGATATAACATGATGTGCCAATTCGAGCAGGCTGCATCAATAGTACATTTAAGGATAGTTTTTAAAGTCTTGTTTACAGCCTCAACCTGACCATTTGCTTGCGGGTAATATGGAGAATAATGTTCTTGTCGGAATCCGAGCATGGTGGTAAGTTCTGTCATCATGTGATTTTGGAAATGACTGCCATGGTCAGTGAAAATAACTTTGGGAATACCAAACCTAGCAATAATCTGATTAAACACGAAGAAATCTGTTGTTTCCCCATTGTCTTTGAAAGTAGGAATTGCCTCTACCCATTTTGTGAAATAGTCGACAGCGACAATGATGTATTTATGCCCCCCAGCCGAGGCTGGGTTGCATGTCATATAATCGATCTCCCATTTCATGAAGGGGCCTACCGAGACAACGGGAAACAAGGGAGTAGGATGTGACCGCATGTTTCTGGTGTAAAGCTGACACGGGTGACAGCGTTTGACTGCTTCCACACAATCTTTAAAGATGGTGGGCCAGAAATACTCGGCACGTAATATCTTCTGGGCCGTTGCTAACCCAGATAAATGACCCCCACATGCTCCGCTATAGGAATCATTTAGGACAATCTCTGCTTCCTCATGAGTAAGGCAGCGACGCAAGATGGAATCTACCCCTCATTGATATAATGTATCTCCTATAATGAGGTAGTTTTTAGCATGAAGGTGTAACTTGCGTCGGTCTTCTCTAGAGTAAGCGGTAGGATACTTCAAAGTCTAGAGATATATAAGAATATCTCCGTACCAAGGATCAAAGGTGGATATGAGGAAGATGTGCTCATCTGGGAATGAGTCATCCTCGATCACTACATATTCTTCCGTAGGGAATTCTGCTATAAGATCGGCAAAAACTAAGGACTTTTTGGATTTAGCGGATTGGAAAACCAAGTCAAACTCTTGGAGAATGACTATCCACTTATTGAATTTTCCCCCAACAATCCGTCGGGATAAAACATATTGGAAAGGGTTTACATCCGCCACTACAGTAGTGGTCCTCAGTAAGATGTAGTGTCGTAACCTCTGTACAGCATAAACAACTGCTAAGGCTAACTTCTCGACGTGGGAGTACTTAAGCTCAGGTCCAACTAGAGCACGGCTAATATAATAAACAACATGCTCAACGAGCTTGTCATTCTCCTAAACTAGCACTACCCCAATGGTAGACTCCAATGCGACCAGATATAATATAAAATCCCTAGAATAATCTGGTGGGCGTAATAAATGAGCTGACAACAAGGCTTTCTTCAATGCCTCGAACGCGAGTTGTGCAGTTCCATCCCATACAAATGGGGTGTCCTGTTTAAGCAGGCGCATGAAACCTTTAGTGATCTTGGCATAATTAACGATAAAACGTCGAAGGAAGTTAAACTTTCCTTGTAGACTCTGAAGTTGCCTAAGGGAACAAGGAGGAGGCAGATTTACAATGGCCTCTACTTTTAAAGGATCCACCTAAATGCCCCTACTAGAGACAATGAATCCAAGCAATCTTCCTGAATCGACGGAGAAAACACACTTGTGGGGATTCAAGCGGATTTTATAGTATCTGCATCTCTCAAAAATCAACCGTAAATGATCTGGATGCTGGACCCTCTTGCAAGAATGAGCAGGTAGATCATCAAGGTAAGGCTCGACAATGGCTTTTATATCGTGAAAATAAAAGTTCATGGCTCGTTGAAAGGTTGCCCCTGCATTTTTCAATCCAAAGGGCATTTTTCTATACGTGAATGTACCCCAAGGGAAAATAAAAGCAGTTTTATGCTGGTCTTCCGGTTTGATTTGGATTTGATTGTAGCCGAAGAAACCATCCATAAACGAGAATACCTCACTACCCGCACATGCATCTATGATCTGATCAATAAATGGTGTGGGGTAATTGTCCTTAGGACATGCTTTGTTAAGGTCTCGAAAGTTCGTACAAACGCGAATAGTCCCTTGATTTTTATCAACAGGAACTGGGTTGGACACCCATTCAGTCAAAGCTATGGGATATATAAAACCTGCTTTCAACAGCTTTTCAACCTCTGCCTTCACAGCCGCCGCTTTACGCAGGTTCACGGGGTGTAATTTTTGCCAAACTGGTTTGGCATCAGGATAGGTTGGGATCTCATGTTGAACAATAGATGGATCAACGCCTGGCATCTCCTCATATGACCAGGCAAAGATATCGCCGAATTCCTTGAAAAGGGCAGTATAAATGGCAATCTCCTCTGGAGAGCAGTTTGCACCTATATAGATATTTTCCACAACATCTAGTTTTACAGAGATGTTGATCGGTATAGTGGAAAAAATGTTTGCCATATTCCCCTCGGCAAATACTCCTTCCCTAGGTAAAGGGTTGACATGTGTATCAACATCATCCGACAGTCTCACATGAAACTCTTGGTTTTCTATCTTGCTTAGCTCTGGAAGGAAATAAGATCGGTGATGAAGATCCTCACATATCTTATCACGTGCACACATAGATTCCAGAATAGCTTCATCGGAAGGTAAAACAGTGTCTAAGCAATTTATGGAATGTAAAGAGTTTTCCACCCATGTGGGCATGTAGACTTCTTCCAGATCATCCGAGACTGTAAGAGGATCTGGAATGGGATCAACAGTGGTTTGGGTAATAGCTTGATACGCCACTTCCACTACAGATAAGGGCACTTTCGGTTCCTGAGGGGTTGGGAGGACCCAAGGATCAGTCCTATCGACCACCGAATCAATGGACTTCCCTACAGTAGTAGAACCAATATAAAGGACTGGAGTTGGAATATCGAATGTGCCCATTAATGATGCGTACATTCCAGACCCCAAGCTCTGTGCAGCAGTTTTTACCTGATCAACCAATGGCACAGTGGAATCTTTAGACTCTAAGCGGCCTTTTCGGGTAAAATCAAGTTGGTCAACAGTGACCAGCTTGCCCTCATGTGGAAAAACCATGACACGAAAGACAGCTGATGCAACGGCAGACATTGCATAAGTCCAATTCCTACCCAGAAGCAAATTGTAGTCCAAGGGAGCATCAATCACTTCAACTTTAACAGACACTACTTTGCCAGCCAACTTAATCTCAAAAGCCGACAGGATACCATGTGGACGGAAAGACATTCCATCAAAAGCAGTAAGTAAAGTGGTTGATGGGACCAGCTCTGGGGATCCAAGAGCTTTCCAACAGGCTAGGGACATAACACAAGTAGAGGCTCCCTCATCAACAACTGCTCGTCCAATGGTCTTACCACCATGGACAACATCTATCGATAGAGCTACATGGTAAGGGAGCCGAATTTTAACATCAGAGAGATGAAATTTCGCTATGAGACTCGAAGAGTCCATGCTACCTAAAGATTCTAAGAGGGAATCCCGCTGAGCGGGACAGCTCTGTAGCACCTCTAAAGCTGAAATTGCACACGGATTCTGAGCCAAGTCTTCAACCACAGAGTAGTTAGAAGCGGCTCTGGCATTTGGGTTATGCAAAGTCTTCTTAAAGACACCTTTGGGTATCTTTGGCATTATTTCCGTAGGTTTCTCTATAGTGAGAGGGTTGGAAGATTCAACTACAGCTTTACCTTTCTCATCGATCTCTTTCTCATAGTTTTTGTTCCTGGTTTGTAACAAATTTAAGGATCTAACCATGTTGATATAATTGGGGTCAGGGGCAGCTTGAGTGCCCCCTGCTATGGTAGAAGCTGAAGCAGATTTTTTCCCTTGGGGAAAAGGATCCTTTAGGACAGCCGGTGGTTGCGCTTGTAACAGCTTCTGAGCTTGTTCCATGAGGGGACAAAGATGAGTAAGGTGGTCCCCTTGGCACAACTTACAAGGGAACTTGACTTTCTTCTTTTCCTTTTTGCCCCCATCAGCATTGTTTGCGGGCTTTGGCTGTTTTGATTTTGGTTTCCCTCTCCCTTTTTACCTTTCTTCTTCTTCCCGCTGGGCTGCTGATTGCCCTTCGAAGAGGTTTGTGCAAAAACATTTTCACTTTGGGAGGAGGGGGAAGCCTTTGCTGCCTCCGCCGTAGACTATTTGACAGACAATTGGTGAAGGTTTTTTGTCAAAGACTCTACAGTGGGAGAGTTTACGGACCCAACCACACCATCGGCATGGGGTCCAGGCTTGGGTTTCTCGGCCTCATGCGAAGGCCTTTGTGCCTAAGGGATAATTTCATATAGAATCCTAGACTATGAATAAATCAAGTCCAACTGCTGGGCCCTGAGTATGGCTTCTTCTTCACTAGTCACTCCTGATGTGGAAACATCCTTAGATATGTATGGCAACAATGACTTAAGGAATCACTCTAATCGAAACTCAGGAGGGATGGTAGCTTAGATAAGACTCTTTCGCCTCCTCCATTCTTGGATATGATCCGAGATGTGGGTTGCCTTATTTTGTCTGAAAGTAGACAACAAATCTGTTCCGAAATCGTAACGGATCGGAAGCTGAAAGTGACTGAGGAAAGCACTAGCTAGGTCCCAGAAACTACTAAAAGCAGCAGAAGGCAGCTCAATGTACCATTTTTCTGCAGTGCCAGTCAAGGTCCTCTGGAACAGCCTCAATCTCACTGAATCTTCATTCAATGAGTTGGAAGAACACCATAAGTGGAAGGTGGTGGCATGAGCCCCAGGATCTTCACCAGCCTTACCTTCGAACTTAGGGATGTCCGAGGGCAGTTTAGTGGGAATAGGTGGCCACAAAGGGTCATGCCTCACTGGCTGATTCATCAAGTTTGATAAGTCTGGCAAGTTCAAAGTTGCCAGAAAAGGAAGTTTGGGCCTAACCGGTGTACTAGATGTGCCAGCTTGGGGATTAGAGGGTCCATCCCCCGAATTCCCATAGGTAAAGGTGGGGTTTCCCCCTGACACCGATTTTGAAGTGGGAAGGTTGCTTTGAAACGGGTTCCATCCATAGGCCATAGGATTTTCGGTGGGAGGTGCAGTGTACATGGTTCAGGCCATCCCCATAGAAGCTGGGGTCTGAAAGACTGGAGCAGGTATCCCTCCGCTAAACAAAGAGAAGGGGGAGCTCAAGTATGGAACCGAAATAGGGGTATGGAAGCTCTTCCCATAAGAGGTGTTGCCTCCAAACTGCACTCCTACATATGAAGGAGTTGGACCTACGTATGGAATGGATGGGGGAATGTGCCCCCCATTCCAAGGAAATCCTTAGACATAAGCCGAGGATCCTACCGGACCACTCTGAGTAGTGTAAGGGAAGGAAGAAGGAATTGTAGGTATACTGGGGATCCCAACAACCGTGTTACCAGAAATACCTCCTATGTTGGGGTGAACTGGTGGTTGGAACACCCGGCTCGCTGGAGTCAAAGGTGTAGAAGGCAAACTATATCTAGGGGCACTAACCGGGGGAGGTAGTACCCCTTCAATCGAAAGGGTTGAGGTAAACACAAAATAACTCTCTTCTGCAGAAGACATGACTCTACTCAAAGGGACACCTACTACTGGTGAACTAAAAGGTCTAACTTGGACGATCACAGGATCGTTAAGATTAGTCAAGGGAGTGTTAAAATTTCTTGCAAACTCGTCAGTCTACAATTCTTCTATCTCGACTGTGTCAAAATCAAAATGGTTAGCTATCAATTCTAGTTCACCAAGAACCTCACTTACTCCTACTGGTTCAAAAGAACCATCTATGCCTAATCTCTGCCTTTGGGGTAAAGGTGGAGGCTCCAATGCAGTGAGAGGAGGAAGGTTTCTCAACCTTATTGAACTTCTAACAAGTTGGTCCTCCAGAATTAAAAATTTGACTAATCACACCCTAAGGTCAACTAAACACAAGCAAATCCACAGAGCATACACTAAAAATATCCTAGAGTCTCAAGCAATCAAACCAGGGTATAAAGATATGCTTTCCTAAAGAAAGCCGATGAACGATTACTTGGTGTCCTTGAGGGGTTCTCAGGCACAAGCGGAGGAATCACCCACCACCCTCCTGCACTTTCCACAAGGGTTACCTTCCAAGCCCATTCAAGGTGAACCAGAAATAACCTTCTGGTTTACCTAGGTATGAACCCTAAAAGACAAGAGACTAAATGCTACCTTGACAATACCAGCTGTCTGGGGGGACAGTCATCAGCCGAACTCGTACGCATGGGCAGGGTAGCTAAGCCCAAAACTCTGTCTAGGACAGAATCGCCAGATGCGTAAAAGTCCTGGGTTACATTTTGACAAGGATTCAGAGGGTTATCTCCTATGTCCAAGCCTCCATGCGGCCTAGTTCTTAACTCCCGTTTGAGAGGAGCTTCCCAGATACAGTGATAGAATCAAGGATTTACCTAAAGAACGGTCCACTACGTCTGAGTTTATAACTTGTGGGAAGTTTACACTCCCTAGCCCACAAGTCTATCCTAAGCTAGTCGGTGAAAGGCCCCTAAAAATAAAAACTTACTAGTAAATTTTAATTTATGCATTTATTTTAAGGGTTGTTTCTTACTCAAGAGGAAATGGAAGTGATGTACTGTATGGTGTTTTGACTCAGCAAGAAATAAATGAAAGTAAGGTGCATTCAAAGCAAACTAGCACTATAAAATAAACTTCTTTTCATTTTTTCAAATATGTATTGATGAACTAAAGCACTGATAAGAGAAACTAAGCCTATGTTTTTGTAATTTTCTGAGATTATATATTTTAAAATGAAGCAAACACTACTTATGCAAAAAACACAATGCAAAAGACTAACTATGTTTTGTTTTTCACTTTAAAAATTGCTCAAAAAAACTTCTATGCATCTACAATGCACCATGCTTGAGTAAACTTGAAACTTATGAACTGTATACAAACCACAAACTGAAACAAACAGGCTGACAGAACCAAAAGACCAGCAAGAGAAGCAGGCTAAGATCCCTAGCTTGGGTGCAAACAATGACACAAAACCACTGCAAACTTAAAAAGGCAAGTGCAAACCAGCAACTGTCAGAAAATAGACTGGACAAATAGAGCCCAAGACCCTGATCACTGATCTGGACTAAGACACTTTAACCAAGAACCCAAATAGGCCAAATGCTTCAGGATGCAAACAGTAAATAAACCAAGTAAAAAGACTCAATGGCTTTCAAAAAGTACTAAGATGTGATCACCTGAGGCAATCAAGCAAACTCTATAGCATTATTAAAGAAAGTCTTCTCAGAAAACAAGGATTATAACAAGAAAAGAACCAAGCAAACTCTTCTTTAAAAATCCCAATCTTCAGGAGTACTCACGACTGTCTAACAGTGCAACTCGCGAATGCTCGCGACTGTGCAGTATAACAACCCGCGAATGCAACTTTATACTCGTGATTGTTCAGTGGAACAACCCGCGAATGGGTATCAAAATTTTCTCAAAAGCAAAGAAAAAAACCCTAAGACTTTCAAACGCTGAAGTAAGCAAGAGCCAGGATAAAAAACCACAAACAGACTCACAAGCAAAACTGGTCAGGATAACAGAAATGACCTACAACAGTCTAGGCTTCCCCAGTGGAGTCGCCAGTTCTGTTGTAAGGGATTATGCACGTAATAATCGTAGGTCGAGGGTTACCAACATACTCAAACACTTGCAGAAAATTGACTTCTAAAGTGCAGAATAGGAAATAGGAGGGTTAGAAGAACTTACTCGTTAAACGAAGTTCGATCCTTGCTAGTCCTCTTCCAATCTGCTCCACTTCCAAAGTCTTCAAGGCTCACTCCTCTTTCACCTGTTCAGAGACAATCTTCTAGATATAGAATGGTTCATATATATATATTAGCAGGTTAGATAAATCAAATATGAAATACTGAAACATAAACAATTATCAAACCAAGATATATGAGACACATGTGGAAGAAGTAATCTCTTTATTATCAATAATGAGAAAGTTCAGAGTACAACCAAACGTCTAAGACAAGGACTCCTCTGTCACCAAAGGATTCTAAGTTTCACTGCTCCAAAGAATTCTGTGAACAATCCACTAGCATAACTTTGCTCCAAAGTGTAAGTCCCTAACAACCTCCCCAAGGCCTGTATTTATATGGGTGAAATAAGGTAGTTCTCGAGGGTTGGGGAAGTTGTAGCAGTTAGGGAGATTAAGTAAAATGACTTAACTAAACTCCCATTAGCGCATGATTTTGTGTTTTCATGTTAAGAGGCACATTCGTGGGTATGTAGTAGAGCAAACCGCGAATGACTCGTGATTCTGTATAAGCGCAACCTGCGAATACAAGGATTCGCGACTTGCTATAAGGGAGACTCGCGAAGAAGGTAGAATGTATTTCATGACAAGCCAAGCTATAGTGTTAAGGGCAAACCTCTATCCATAAGTGTCCTTTTGTGTGCCGACATGAGGGATATCAGCACTCGAACAGAGAGGTGCCACTCAGGTGTATAACAGTAGGTTCTAGTTTTTTTAGACCCTAGGTTAGATAGGAACTGTACAAACTGGCTGAGTTAAGATAGTCCAGAAGAGTACGGGGCTTGCCACCTGATTTTATTCCTGGTTTAGGAGAAAATCCAATGGAATATATTGACCAAGGAGCTACCACCACCTCCCAAGTGGGAGATAATGTGGTTGCAGAAAGTGGAGGACCATATTCTTCACACTCACCTCCCTTGGTACAACAACCTTCTTAGGGAAATACCTCGTTCCATTCTCCCACTGAAGGTCATGTTAATGATACTACCTGTCTGGATTATGGTCCTAATGCTCCACTTTGGGATACTTCTATAGGACAGGCCATTTCCTCATTTGGAACCCATTGAAGAAGAATGTAGGCAATACTACGCTACCATTCTCTGTGCATAGGAGATTGACAAGCAAATAGATGAACTATTAGGCCCAACACCATCACGTTCCACATCTGTTCCTGTGGGATATTGTTCACTTGCTGATTCTATGAGACCCATTGAACCAATTATAGATCGTGTAGTAACACCGCACAACCTAGGTCAAATTACCAACCCCATCACCTCCCATGTTATGTCTGTTCCAAATCCTTCCAGGTCTTCTGCACCTGGGGCCCAACCTTCAATTCCCGTTTCGTCAGTAACTTCTAGTGCCGAGGGGAAACCCTCGACACGACCTACATTATTTGGCACTGGAATTGTACCTAGTTAAGGGCAGACCTCTAATATAGAACCATCTACAGTTTATGTCCCACCCACCCATACTAATGTGGTTAATCCCCCATCCATTTCAGGTCAGCCCTTGGGGGCACAACCTATAACCATACAATATTCTGGAGGTTATGGTTATCAAATACCTGTAGGTAACATTAATCATCCACCTAATCCTACAGGAATTCCTTATGATGGAATTCCATACCCTATTAATAATTTTATGCCATGGGGGAAACCCAACTAGTCTTACATGCCAGCTATGGGGGGGAATACCTATACATACTGCGGGAGGTGCCCGAGGACTGCCTTATGGAGGTCCTCCCCATGGGGGACCTAATGGTCCAGGAGGATCTAGAAACTTTCCTCCTTATGGTCCTAATGGTCCTAGTGGTCGTGGAGGGCCTAGTGGATTTCCTCCTAATGGCCCTGGAGGGTCTAGTGGCCCTCCTCCTAGTGGTTCCAGAGGATCTAGAGGTTTACCTCTTGGTGGCCCTGGAGGTTCTGGTGGTCTATCTCCTGGAGGCCCTAGTGGTCCTAGCAGTCTTGATCCCAGAAATCAACCCCCTGCGGGCGAATTTTCCGTTAGTTCTTCTTCACATCAACCTATCTTTCAGTCCACTTATGGTCCTACTAGTAATTATATGCCATATCATTATTACCAGTATGTACAACCCAACTGTCAGTTACCTTTCCTAGCAACTTCGGACTTATCAAATTTGTCCAAGTTGATTAATGACCCCATTCAACACAATCCCTCGTGGCCTCCTATTCCAGTAAAGTTACCATCGGACATCCCAAAATTCGATGGGAAGCAGGGAGATGACCCAAAGAACCATGTTATGACATTCCATTTTTGGTGTTCTTCAAACTCCCTCATGGATGATTCAGTTAGGTTACGAATTTTTCAGCGAACTTTGACCGATACAGCTGCGAAGTGGTACATTAATCTCCCACAACATTTGTTTGTGGATTTTGGCTCATTGGAAACCATGTTTCTTACACACTTTCAGCTCCCTATTCATTATGAAATGGGTACTGATCTCTTAACTTCTCTGCGACAGAACACCTCCACCCACATATCCAATCATATCCATGAGTGGAGAAGGCGGAGAAGGCTTATTAAGGCCCCTATTCTGGATCAGTTATTAGCTGATTGGTTTACAAAAATTTTGTTACCTCCTATTTCCCGAGATGTGGCCATGGGCAGTGCCGTTACTGAAGAGCAGGCTATTAGTTGGGATCAGTAACTAAAATTGGTTTATTCTTAGTCTGGAACTCTTTATGACCTGATTCCTCAACCTCCTCACCCCAGCACCGATCCTGCCAAGCCACCAACAGAAGTACCTGTTGATGGGATTGTTGGTTCAATCCAGTCCTCGTCAGCAGTGAAACCTTCCAAGCAACCTGAGATTGCCACCCCTACTCTTTCGACTCCTAAGGTTTCCGCTGAGGTCAATTCTATTCAAAGTACTCAAACCTTGAGAAATAATAAAAAGAAGGGTAAAAATTGAAATAAAAAACCCAGAAACCAATAGGAGAATCCAAGACAAACCAACAGTGATAATGATAAAGGGAAAAGAAAGGAAAAATATTCCTATCTGCAATGTGGAGGTGACCATTTCTCAAAGGAGTGTCCTCATCGAGATGAAATATCCCAATTTTTGAAATCAAATCCCACACCTGCAGTACTCACAGACCCTTTTCCCTCTCAGCAACAACTGATAGACCACATGTCTAATTAGGGTAACTCTAGTTCATCAAAATAAATTTGTATGATGTCCTCAGATACCATTAATCTACAAACTTGAAGTTAGAATTATGACAAACCCGCAGATAAGAAAGAATATCATTCTTCTTTAGGGAAAGCTCCCTCTACTAGTTCTCTTGCATCCTCATCTACTGTCCCCCTATCTATCGAGAAGCCTACTCTCAAAATGATTTTGCGTCCACCCAAGAGTACTCTTTGGAAGGTTGTCTTTAATCCCAATGCCCGAGCTGCTCAATTTTATAATGTAGTTAAAGATCTCACTCACGAACCTTGTGAAATGTCTACCTTAGAGGTGCCTCCAAAGTTTCCCTACACAGCGCAAAAACTTGTTGAAAGCATTAGGAGCTTTAGACCTGGATAATACTAACTTGATTCATTTCAATATTGAGAACAATAAGCCTAGGTTACCTCATAAACTTTCTTTTTAGATCGTAACGAAAGTAGTGGGAAAGAAAGTTTTTCAAACGGTACTAGATGAAGGAGATTTGAACTTGTTTTTGTCTCTGTCTTGTTGGAAGGCTCTCAGCTCTCCCAAGCTTGTAACATCACCTACGACCCTTAAGGACTTTGAAGGATGGGGTTTCTGTTATACACCTGAATGGCACCTCTCTGTACGAATGCTGATATCCCTCATGTCGGCACACAAAAGGACACTTATGGATTGAGGTTTGCCTAGTTTCACTATACCTTGGTTGATGATGAAATACATTGCCTATATACCCAGCTGATTACTTTGCCATTTTGAGATTTTGAGTAGTATGTGCGACTATATCTATTGGCATCTTGCGCATCATACATGAGTATCATGTTCAGCAGGTCGCACATACATGTATACGTGGGTTGCACTTTTATAGAGTCGCGTATCATATGCGGGTCGCTCTACTACAGACCCGCGTATGGTTTCCTCAAAATTAATATTTAAAACCACGTGCTAATAGAAGATTAGTTTACTCATTTAACTTAATCTTCTTAACTGCCACAACCTCCCTAACCTTCGAGAACTACCTCATTTCATCCATATAAATAGAGGCCTTGGGGAAGGGGTTGGATATACATACTTGGAGAGCAAAGTTATGCTGGTGGATTGTCTACAGAAATCTTTGGAGCAGAGAAACTCAGAATCCTTTGGTGACAGAGGAGTCCTTGTTCAGACATTGGGTTGTAACCTAAACTCTTTCTATTATTGTTAATAAAGATATTACTTCTTCCATATGTGTTCTATATCTTGTGGATTGGTAAATGTTTACATTTCAATATGATATATGATTTGCCTAACCTACATCTATATATATGAATTGCTTTGTATCTGGAAGAGTGTTTACTAACAGGTGAAAGAGGAACTATCCTGGAGACTTTGGAAGTAGATCAGAGAGGAAGAAGATAGCGAGGATCAACCTTCGTTCAATACAAGTAAGTCCTGCTACTTTCCTATTTCCTATTCTGTGCTTTTAGAGTCAAACTGTCTACAAGTCATGAGTATGTTGGTAACCCCCCAGACCTAGGTTATTAGGTGAATTATCCTGTACGACAGAACTAGTGACTCCGCTGGGGAAGCCTATTCTGCTTTAGGTCTTTTTCTGTTGTCCTGACCAGTCATTGCTCGAAGTTTTGTTTGTGATTGTTGTCCTACTTTCTTACTTACTGTAGCATTTGAAAGTCTTTGGTCTTTCTCTATTTTTGAGAATTCCTTTTATACCCATACGCGGTTTTTCCCACTGGTTAGTCGTGCATACTGAGTCTCATACGTGGGTTGTTCCACTGTACAGTCGCCCATCATTCGCGACCTGCACTACTACATAGTCGCGTATACTCCTGAAAACTGTGATTTTTGTGTCAAAGTTTGCTTGTTCTTTGGCCTGTTATAAGTCTTGTTTTCTGTTAAGACTTTCTTTAAGAGTGTTGCAGAGTTGTCTAAGTGTATCAGGTGATCACATCTTAGTGCTTTTCGAATCCCTTGGGTTCCTTTTTACTTGTTTTATTTACTGTATGCATCTTGAAACTTTCTGGCCTGTTTGGGTTGTTGGTTTGAGTGCCTGAGTCTAGATCAGTGATCAGGGTCTTAGACTTTGTTTGTCCAGTTTACTGTCTGTCAGTTATTGGTTTGCACTTGCCTGTTTAAAAGTCTGCAGTGATCTCTCGGTCATTGTCTGCACCCAAGTTGAGGTCCTAGCTTGCTTTTCTTGCTGGTTTTTAGGTTCTGTTTGCCTGTTAGTTTCAGTTTGTGTTTTTTATACAGTCTATAAGTGTCAAGTTTACTCAAGCATTGCATTTATACATGCACAATAGTTTTTTGAGCATTTTTTAAAAATAAGAAACAAAACATAGTTAATCTTTTGCATTGTAATTTTTGCATTAGAGTAGTGTTTGTTTCAGTTTAAGAAATACTATCTCAGAATAATACAAAAACATATAGGCTTAGTTTCTCTTTTTGTTGCATATAGTTCATCAATATTTATTTGAAAAAATGAAAAGAAGTTTATTTCATAGTGATAGTTTGCTTTAAATGCACCTTTTACTTTCATTTATTTCCTGCTGAGTCAAAACATCATGTAGTCCATCACTTCCACTTCCTTTGAGTAAAGAACAGCCCTTAAAATTAACGCTTTAATTTCAAATCTATTAGTAAGTTTTTATTTTTAGGGCCTTCCACCTACTAGCTTAGGTTAGGTTTGTGGGCTAGGGAGTGTAAAATTCCCACAAAATATAAACTTAGATGTAGTGGACTATTCATTACGTAAATCCTTGGTTCTACCGCTGTATCTGGGAAGCTCCTCTCAAACGGGAGTTAAGTACTAGGCCGCGTGGAGGCTTGGACAGAGGGGATAACCCCCCGAATACTTGTCGAAACGTAACCCAGGACTTTTACGCATCTGGGTATTCTGTCCTAGACAGAGTTTCGGGCTCAGCTACCCTGCCCATGCGTACGAGTTCGGCTTGTGACTGTCCCCCCAGATAGTAGGTATTGTCAAGGTAGCCTTAGTCTCTTGTCTTTTTAGGGCTCATACCTAGGTAAACCGGAAGGTTATTTCTGGTTCACCTTGAATGGACTTGGAAGGTAACCCTTGTGGAAATTGTAGGAGGGCAGTTGGGTGATTCCTTCGCTTGTGCCTAAGAACCCCTCAAGGACACCAAGTAAATGTTCATCAGCTTTCTTCGGGAAAGCATATCTTTATAGCCTGTTTTGATTGCTTGAGACTATAGGATCTTTTTAGTGTATGCTCTATGGATCTGCTTGTGATTAGTTGGCCTTAGGATGTCTTTTTTTTTTTAAGTCTTAATTCTAGAGGACCAAGAGATTAGAAGGTCAAGAAGGTTTAGAAACCTTCCTCCTCTCACACCACTGGAACCTCCACCTTTACCTCAAAGGTGGAGACTAAGCACAGGTGGTTCTTTTGAACCAGTAGGAGTAACTGAGGTTCTTGGTGAACCGGAATTAATAGCTAACCACTTTGAATTTGACACAGTCGAGGTAGAAGAATTGCAAGCTGACGAGTTTGCAAGAAATTATAATACCCCCTTGACTGATTTGAACGATCCAGTGATCGTGCAGGTTAGACCTTTTAGTTCACCAGTGCTAGGTGTACCTGTAGGTAGAGCTATGTCTTCTGAAGGAGAAAGTTCATTTTTTTTCACCTCAACCCTTCCGGTTGAAGAGGTACTACCTCCCTTGGTTAGTACCCCTAGATCTAGTTTACCTTCCACACCCTTAACTCCAGCAAGCCGGGTGGTCCAACCACCGGTTTACTCGAACATTGGAAGTATGTCTGGTGATATGGCTACTGGGATTCCTAGTATGCCTAAAATTCCTTCTTCCTTCCCTTACACTACCCACAGTGGTCCGGTGGGATCCTCAGTCTTTGTTCAAGGATTCCCTTGGAATGGGGGGCACATACCCCCATCCAATCCATACGTAGTTCCACCTCCTTCATATGTAGGAGTGCAATTTGGGAGCAACACCTCTTATGGGCAAAGCTACCAAACCCCTATTTCAGTCCCATACACGAGCTCTCCCTTCTCTTTGTTTAGTGGAGGGATACCTGCTCCAGTCTTTCAGACCCCAATTTCTATGGGGACGGCCCGAACCACTTACACTGCACCTCCTACCCAAAATCCGGTGGCTTACGAATGGAATCCATTCCAAAGAAACCTTCCCACTCCACAACCGGTGTTAGGGGGCAACTCCACCTTTACCTATGGGCATTCAGGGGTTGGACCCTCGAATACCCAAGCTGGCACTTCCAGTACACTGGTTAGGCCCAAGCTTCCTTTTCTGGCAACTTTGAACTTGCCAGACTTATCAAAATTGATGAACGATCCAGTGAGGCATGACCCCTTGTGGCCACCTGTTCCCACCAAACTGCCCTCGGACATCCCTAAGTTCGAAGGTAAGGCTGGTGAATATCCTGGGGCACATGCCACCACCTTCCACTTATGGTGTTCTTCGAACTCATTGAATGAAGATTTAGTGAGATTGAGGCTGTTCCAGAGGACCTTGACGGGCACTGCGGCAAAATGGTACATTGAGCTGCCTTCTACTGCTTTTAGTAGCTTCTGGGACCTAGCTAGT
>LPNX010040712.1:880316-993442 GCA_001517045.1 Pseudotsuga menziesii
CTATGGCGGAGGCAGCAAAGGCTGCCCCCTCCTCCCAAAGTGCAAATGTTTTTGCACAATCCTCTTCGAAGGGCAATCAGCAGGCCGGCGGGAAGAAGAAGAAAGGTAAAAAGGGAGAGGGAAACCAAAACCAAAACAAGCCAAAGCCCGCAAACAATGCTAATGGGGGAAAAAAGGAGAAGAAGAAAGTCAAGTTTCCTTGTAAGTTGTGCCAAGGAGACCACCTCACTCACCTTTGTCCCCTCATGGAACAAGCTCAGAAGCTGTTACAAATGCAACCATCGGCTGTCCTGAAGGATCCATTTCCCCAAGGGCAGAATTCTGCTTCAGCTTCTACCGTAGCAGGGGGCACTCAAGCTGCCCCTGACCCCAATTATATCAACATGGTACGATCCTCAACCTTGTTACAAACCAGGAACAAGAACTATGAGAATGAGACCGATGAGAAGGGTAAAGCTGTAGTTGAAACTTCCAACCCTCTCACTATAGAGAAACCTGCGGAAATAATGCCAAAGATACCCAAAGGTGTCTTTAAGAAGACTTTGCATAACCGAAATGCTAGAGCCGCTGCTCACTACTCTGTGGTTGAAGACTTGGCTCAGACTCCGTGTGCAATGTCAGCTTTGGAGGTGCTACAGAGCTGTCCTGCTCAGCGGGATGCCCTCTTAGCAGCTCTAGGTAGCATGGACTCTTCAAGTCTCACAGCGAAGTTTCATTTCTTTGATCTTAAAATTCACCTCCCTTACCATTTAGCTCTATCGATAGATGTTGTCCATGGTGGTAATACCATTGGACGTGCAGTTATTGATGAGGGAGCCTCTACTTGTGTTATGTCCCTAGCTTGTTGGAAAGCTCTTGGATCCCCAGAGCTGGTCCCATCAACCAATTTACTTACTACTTTTGATGGAAGTTCTTTCCATCCACATGGTATCCTGCCGGCTTTCGAGCTTAAGCTGGCTGGAAAAGCAGTCTCTGTTGAAGTCGAAGTGATTGATGCTCCATTGGACTACAATTTGCTTCTGGGTAGGAATTGGAATTGTGCAATGTCTGCTGTTGCATCTGCTGTCTTTCGTGTCGTGGTATTTCCACATGAGGGCAAGCTAGTCACTGTTGACCAGCTTGATTTTACCCAAAAAGGCCACCTAGAGTCTAAAGACTCCACTGTGCCATTGGTTGATCAGGAAAAACCTGCTGCACAGAGCTTGAGGGCTGGACTGTACGCATCATTGATGGGCACATTCGATATTCCAGCTCCAGTCCTTTATCTCGGTTCTACTATTGTAGGGGAGTCCATTGATTCGGTGGTCGATAGGACTAATCCTTGGGTCCTCCCAACCCCTCAGGAACCAGAAGTGCCCTTATCTGCAGTGGAAGTGGCATATCAATCTATTACCCAAACCACTGTAGATCCCATTCCAGATCCTCTTACAGTCTCGGATGATTTGGAAGAAGTTTATATGCCTGCATGGGTAGAAAGCTCTTTACATTCCATAGATTGCTTAGACATTGTTTTGCCTTCAGATGAAGCTATTCTAGAAGCTATGTGTTCACGTGATAAGATATGTGAGGATCTTCATCACCGATCTTATTTCCTTCTAGAGCTAAGCAAGATAGAAAACCAAGAGTTCCATGTGAGACTGTCAGATGATGTTGATACACCTGTCAATCCTTTACCTAGGGAAGGAGTGTTTGCCGAGGGGAATATGGAAAACATTTCCGCTACTATACCGATCAATATCTCCGTAAAACCAGATGTTGTGGAGAATATTTATATAGGTGCAAACTGCTCTCCGGAGGAGATTTCCATTTATACTGCCCTTTTCAACGAATTCTGCGATATCTTTGCCTAGTCATATGAGGAGATGCCAGGCATTGATCCATCTATTTTTCAACATGAGATCCCAACCTATCCTGATGCTAAGCCGGTTCGGCAAAAATTACGCCCCGTGAACCCGCGCAAAGCGGCGGCTGTGAAGGCAGAGGTAGAAAAGCTGTTGAAAGCAGGTTTTATATATCTCGTTGCTTTGACTGAGTGGGTGTCCAACCCAGTCCCCAGTGATAAAAAGCAAGGGGCTATTCGTGTTTGTACAGACTTTCGAGACCTTAACAAAGCCTGTCCCAAGGACAACTACCCTACACCGTTTATTGATCAAATCATAGATGCATGTGTGGGTAGTGAAGTATTTTCGTTTATGGATGGTTTCTTCGGCTACAATCAAATCCAAATCAAACCGGAAGACCAGCATATAAAGGATTTTATTTGCCCTTGGGGTACATTCGCGTATAGAAAAATGCCCTTTGTATTGAAAAATGCAGGGGCAACCTTTCAACGAGCCATGAACTTTGCTTTTCATGATATAAAAGCCATTGTCGAGCCTTACCTGGATGATCTGCCTGCTCATTCTCGCAAGAGGATTCAGCATCCAGAGCATTTAAGGTTGATTTTTGAGAGATGCAGGTACTATAAAATTCGCTTGAATCCCCACAAGTGTGTTTTCTACGTCGAATCAGATAGATTGCTTGGATTCATTGTCTCTAGCAGGGGCATACAGGTGGATCCCTTAAAAGTCGAGGCCATTGTAAATCTGCCTCCTCCTCGTTCATTTAGGCAACTTCAGAGTCTACAAGGGAAGTCTAACTTCCTTCAATGTTTTATAGTTAATTATGCCAAGATCACAAAAGGTTTCATGCGCCTGCTTAAACAGGACACGCCATTTGTATGGGATGAAACTTCACAACTCGCATTCGAGGCATTAAAGAAAGCCTTGTTGTCAGCTCCTCTATTACGCCCTCCAGATTACTCTAGGGATTTTTTATTATATCTGGCTGCGTCGGAGTCTACCATTGGGGTAGTGCTAGTTCAGGAGGATGACAAGATCGTTGATCATGTTGTCTATTATCTTATCCGTGCTTTGGTTGGGCTTGAGCTTAAGTACTCTCACGTCGAGAAGTTAGCCTTAGCGGCTGTTTATGTTGTACAGAGGTTACGGCACTACATCTTACTGAGGACCACTACTGTAGTGGCAGATGTAAACCCTTTCCAATATGTTTTATCCCGATGGATTGTTGGGAGAAAATTTAATAAGTGGATAGTCATTCTCCAAGAGTTTGACTTGGTTTTCCAATCCGCTAAATCCAAAAAGTCCTTAGTTTTTGTGGAGCTTATAGCAGAATTCCCTACAGAAGAAGATGTAGTGATTCAAGATGAATCATTCCCAGATGAGCACATCTTCCTTATATCAACCTCTAATCCTTGGTACGGAGATATTCTCATATATCTCCAGACTTTGAAGTATCCTACTGCTTACTCTAGGGAAGACCGACGCAAGTTACATCTTCATGCTAAAAACTACCTCATAATAGGAGATACTTTATATCGAAGAGGGGTAGATTGTGTCTTGCGCCGCTGCCTTACTCATGAGGAAGTAGAGATTGTCCTAAATGATTCCCATAGCAGAGTGTGTGGGGGTCATTTATCTGGGTTAGCAACGGCCCAGAAGATATTACGTGCTGGGTATTTCTGGCCCACCATCTTTAAAGATTGTGTGGAAGCTGTAAAACGCTGTCATCCATGTCAGCTGTACACTAGAAAAATGCGGTGACATCCTGCTCCCTTGTTTCCCGTTGTCTCGGTAGGCCCCTGCATGAAGTGGGGGATCGATTATATGACATGCAACCCAGCCTCGGCTGGGGGGCACAAATACATCATTGTCGCTTTCGACTATTTCACAAAATGGGCAGAGGCAATGCCTACTTTCAAAGACAATGGGGAAATGGCATCTTACTTCGTATTTAATTATATTATTGCTAGGTTTGGTATTCCCAAAGTGATTATCACTGACCATGGCAGTCATTTCCAAAATCACATGATGACAGAGCTAACCACAATGCTCGGATTTCGACAAGAACACTCTTCTCCTTATTATCTGCAAGCAAATGGTTAGGTCGAGGCTGTAAACAAAACTTTGAAAACTATACTTAAACGTACTATTGATACAGCCCGTTCAAATTGGCACATCATGTTATATCCTGATCTTTGGGCTTATCAAACCAATGTCAAAACTGCTACGGTTTTTTCCCCCTTCCAACTCGTTCACGGGGTGGAAGCTATTACGCTGATTGAATGCGAAATCCCATCCTTGCAGATAGCTATTCATGTGCTACCTGACACAACTGAGCTTGAAGAGCGATTGCTCCATTTAGAACACCTTGATGAACAACGTAGAGATGCGTTGACTGCAAATCAGGCTCATAAGAATAGGGTTAAATCTCAATATGATAAAATGCTCAAACCTCGGGTTTTCTCTGAGGGGGAACTTGTCTTGCTCTGGGATCAAGATAAAGAACCCCTGGGGGCAGGAAAATTCAAGGCTATGTGGTTGGGACCCTATGTTGTGTCTAAATTTTTGAGTAAAGGTGCATATGAATTAATATATTATGATGGGAATAAGCTTCCTAAGCCTAGAAATGGGCTCTACCTGAAGAAGTACTATGCCTAGGCTTAGCACTTTTTCTTGTATATTAATGTATGTATTTTTATGTACATTAGGTTTTCAATTTCATTTTTTACTATCTGCTGGTTGTTGTAGATGTCTTCCGAGATGTATGTAGGTTTTGCTGATGGCGCTAGCCATCACACTTGTAACCTGGCTTTGGCAGCATGGGTTATCTACTCTCCCTCAGGACAGCTTGTTGCCGTGGGTGGCGCTTGTCTAGGTCCTGCATCCAATAATGTTGCTGAGTATAGGGATGTCATTGAGCTCCTATGGGATGCCTTGTCACGAGGCATCACCCAGCTTGAAGTCTGTTTGGATTCTCAGTTGGTTGTTTCCCAGCTCAATCAAGCTTACCAGGTGCGTGATCCTACATTATTACGTCAGTTCATGCAAATACGTTTACTGGAAAGACATTTTGAAGTTATTACTTTTAATCACATTCCAAGAAACCAAAATTCATTAACTGATGCATATGCTAACTATATTTTGGACTGGCATCTCACACACATTCCATAAAATATACAGGAAATACATAAGAAACATTTGTAAATAAGCTAACAACCAAACACAAATATATATATATATATATATATATATATATGTAAATATCTGTTCATACATAGGATAGGTCAAGTCTGATCCGTAGATCCCATCATGTACAAAATATACAAAAAGTGGATCAAAATCCATCAAAATGCCTAAAACTAAGCCTGCTCGCCATGGCCACTGGGACCTCCTTGGTCCCCGTGATCTCTGTGCCCCCTGGCTTCGTCAGCCTCCTCGGCTTCGGCAGCCTCCACTGCATCTCTATATACACATACTGCTCTGGCTACCCATCTGAAAAGCCGTAGCCAGGCCGGTGGAACCCCAACTACTGACTCCTGCATAGCTACAGGGAGATGCTCTATTCGTATAGTGGGTACTCGCTCGGTAAGCCTAGTCAGCTTCACCTCGAGTACCGTAACCAATCCTGGGTCTCCCCCTGCAACAGGACATACGAAGGTACGTGGGTGCCCTACTGGGCGGACTGGTCCAATATCTGCATTTTGACATATAAGTAGGGTTAGACTTGTACATATATATATATCTTATCATTTGAAAATCCATAAAAATTTGATAATGATAAAAATTAAAAAATGACTTACCCATCTCTCCCCATGCTCCTCCTGGAGGGAGGACTAGGTCTGGATCACCTCGGAAATCTAATCCGGCATATGGAAACTGATCCAATGCCGGCACCTGCTGTTCCCACCATGAATAGAAATCATCGTCATACATGCTCTGTACTACATCTCCTCCTCCTTGACGGAGGAAGATATCTCCCCACCAACTCATCCTCGACTGCCGTGGATGATGGACCTATAAGGGTATCGCAAGGCTCATAGCTGGCACCCTCTCAAAGAAGAACGCTACCAATATACTAGCATAGCCAAAGTTCTTCCGTCTCCCCCTCCTACAGTCAGATAATTGCCTCCTCATGAGGGGGGCAATCCCTATGCACCAATCAAAGAGTGTGCCTCTAAAGTAGTCCACCGCCACTCTCATCTGAGTCCTGGTGGCATGATGTAGTCCTGATGACCCTGAAAGTCTAACAATAGTGCTGGTCAATAACTGCAGCGTAAAGTCCTGTATGTCTGCGATGAGAATGCTACTGCCCTTCTTTTGAGTACCTGGCCTGCAGAATACGTCAACATAGTTCTGAGTACTCAAGGGGTCACCACCCCTGCCAGTGCCCTCCAGGTTCACCGGTGCTCCCCGATGTGATAATCTAGTAATGAAATAGATGTCCTCTGCGGTAAGCTCCAAAGTCTCACCTTGGATGTTGAACATCCCCAAGTCATGGTCCCAATAACTGACCAAGAACTCTAATATGCGGACATTGGCCCGCTTGGGTGATGTGTAGAAAAACTTGAATAACCCACTATTCCGCAATGCTTGGATAGTAGGCGGGCTTTGGAAAGCCGCTTGGTCCATCATCTCATGTTCCCTCTCCCTCCACTCCAGCACCATATTTTCCTGACAAAAAACACATAGTGTGATTCAGTAATTCATCATAAAAATTTAAAAATTTGACCTATTTTTAAAGCTTTTAGCTATGGCGCAGTATGCGCGACTGTCCATTGGGATAGATCGCGAGTCATGCGCGGCTTCCCTATGCAACAACTCGTGCATCAAACGTGTATGCGTGGCTTTCCCATGCAGCAACCTACGTATACATTTTTCCATCTTTTATATTGATGAATTAAATTGAATTGACCATTAATTCTAAAATTTGTTTGGATGAAATTAAAGAGCACAAGGTGTAGATTTACCTGACACTGACGGATCTGAATTCCACCGGTCCAATTGTCCACAATGAGCGATCAAAGTTAGAGGGTAAAAATTTCCTTTTTGGTTCTAAAAGTGCAATGGTGAGAAATGTTTTGTTTTTCAAACTATTTATAGAAAAATTATTTCGTAAAGTGGGTTTTTTCTATAGTTTGAAACGTCAATTGATTAATACCATCCCTTTTTGTACCTTGGAACAGGTTTACTAACTATTTCAAAGTTTTGATGCTTCTATAGGGTGGTTTTTACTCTTCCCAACACATGTTGGCAACTTATCACTCCACATTAACCTTAGTATGCAACATTTTTCCACGGACTATGGTACTTTAAGCCATTAGTCCCTTGTCTCTACCATTGTTCTTCTATGGCTAGGATCCCTATTTCATGAGTATCATCCTTATATTCCTTTTCCATCCTTTGGTACTCATTTCTGTCACTGTTTCAGGCCCAGGGGTTTCCTCATAGCTATTTTTCACGCCAAATAGAGCTTCTTCTGAATCTCTCTTTATAAGCTATCCCTTTATAGGACTCCCCGCCCTATGGAGTTTCTTTAGGCCCAGGTCTGACTCCTTCAAAATAGACTTGACTGTCGAGTAAACTTGTCTGTTCAGGCTCGTTAAGAATATGTGAATGGGAATCCGCATTGGTGGTAGGTTATCTCTTTCTCGGACCATGCGGAATAATACGAGAAAGGATCACTCTCTTTTCTTCAGAATTGAGAAGAGTATTCTCAGGTATAGGTTTATCACTTTTCCGGACCCGAGGGACTAAATTTACGGAAAAGGAACACCCGGTATGAGCCTAGTTTTCTCTTTTTCGTGCTCTGGACCCAAACATGAAAAAGATTCCGAGCGTACTTTGTGTCTTTGTCATGCTCGTTAAACACTCAAGAACAAAGCAACGAGTTTATTGTTGTAAGCCCCATTTCTCGTAACCAAATGGATCTTTCCAAGTGATCTTTCTTTCCTTCACACTCGTAAAACTCAAGCTATTTTATGCTGTTATGGAAGGAGCGTTGGGTAGGTGGTAATTTAACCTTTTTCGGACCTCCCCAACTAAGTACGAAAAAGGTTCACCTTTTCTTCATCGGAAGTTAAGAGAGTTCTTTTGTGGTTTGTTTTATACTTTTTCGGCCTCAAGAGACTAAATTGGATGAAAAAGGACCCCCCTAGAGTCTTCTTTGGAGTTTTCAGACTCTCTAAACATGAAAACACCACATGAGCATGTACTAGTTCGGGCTCATTAAATCCACGGATCAGTGTATCAAGCATTATTTTCCCATCTCTTCAAGCTTGTTAAAAAATGAAGAGGGAACCGATTTGGCTTTCCTGGACTTGTTAAAACTTAACAGGGAAGGTAAGGAAGAAGTTTTCTCTTGTTTTCAGTAATGGCAGCATGTCATCCTTGAGCATAGCACTCTTTTCCTTCCAATATCCATGTTCCAGTATACACTTGTGTTCAGCTATCACTTCGAGTTTTTGACTCCTCCTCTTGTCCATTATACCTGGGGAATCTTCTCATGTCTCCTACATGACAGATAAGTCTAGTTGTTCTATCTATCCGTTGTATGCTTCCTTGGGTCATCTTTGTGTCGTGCTCACTGTTCAAGGATAATACCCAATGTTTGATTTATCACCTGATCCTATCATTGTTATATCTGTTATCCATTTACTTGTGTCTACCTTCTTTTACCCAGTCCCTAGTCACTCTTGTGATCCGTTGGAGGATCTATTGCCTTCCCTATCATAGTATGGTTCCGTTTCAGTACCTCCTGATGACGATGACCTAGAGCTTTGATGATGGTACCTCTGGATTCACTTTCATCATTGGTGAACTCCTTTGCTTCAGTTGTCAATTATCATCTATTGGTTGACAAACTTTTGAATCCTTTCCATGTTCGACTTCAGCTTACCCTTATTCACATGGCTTGGATTGTACTGGTTCTTTGGGATCTTTTATGAAGACCTTAGTTCCTCACTTATGAACTAAGTTGCACAAGACTATGTTCCATTTCTATATCCAGCTTCCAGATCTTTGAAGAATCATCATTATTGTATTGTGGCTTTGCTCCACCTTTGTAAATACGTGGTTTTTACCCGTATCATATGATGTACTCAAATATTGTAAAGGAGCTAGTGTTCCAGTAAATTGAACATAGCATCCTCAAATGTAACTTTGTATTTGACATTACTATGTATTTGTTTCAGGTACTCCTTCTGTTCCACTGGATTTCTGAGTTCTCTCCAGAGTTGACTATTATAATGTATTTCAGCCATCGTTCCCCTCTGACCTCACACATTAGGGGGCATCTATTATACACCTGAATGGCACCTCTCCGTCCGAGTGCTGATATCCCTCATGTCGGCACACAAAAGGACACTTATGGATTGAGGTTTGCCTAGTTTCACTATACCTTGGTTGATGATGAAATACATTGCCTATATGCCCAGCTGATTACTTTGCCATTTTAAGATTTTGAGTAGTATGAGCGACTATATCTATTGGCATCTCGCGCATCATACGTGAGTATCATGTTCCGCAGGTCGCGCATACATGTATACGCGGGTTGCACTTTTATAGAGTCATGTATCATATGCGGGTTGCTCTACTACAGACCCACGTATGGTTTCCTCAAAATTAATATTTAAAACCATGCGCTAATAGAAGATTAGTTTACTCATTTAACTTAATCTTCTTAACTGCCACAACCTCCCTAACCTTCGAGAACTGCCTCATTTCATCCATATAAATAGAGGCCTTGGGGAAGGGGTTGGATATACATACTTGGAGAGCAAAGTTATGCTGGTGGATTGTCTACAGAAATCTTTGGAGCAGAGAAACTCAAAATCCTTTGGTGACAGAGGAGTCCTTGTTCAGACATTGGGTTGTAACCTAAACTCTTTCTATTATTGTTAATAAAGATATTACTTCTTCCATATGTGTTCTATATCTTGTGGATTGGTAAATGCTTACATTTCAATATGATATATGATTTTCCTAACCTGCATCTATATATATGAATTGCTTTGTATCTGGAAGAGTGTTTACTAACAGGTGGAAGAGGAACTATCCTGGAGACTTTGGAAGTAGTTTCCAACCCCATGGTCTCATATCAGCTCTAGCAGTTGAGCTAGGGGGAAAAACCATTTCCATTCAAGTAGAAGTGGTAGATGCCCCCTTAGATTACAACCTCCTTCTAGGAAGAAATTGGTTTTATGCCATGATTGTTGTCGTCTCAACAGTATTCTGAACAGTCCAATTTTCGCATCTAGGGAGAATTGTTACCATTGACCGGCTTGATTTCTATATGCCGGATGTTACTACCTCCATGGCTAATAACATCCCCATGTTAGGCCAGTCCCCTCTTCCTTACCAATCGATTGGGGTAGGCATGTTGAAGGATTCATCCCTTATGGGGATTTTTCCATCCACTCCTCCTAGTATGGATACCGCGATAGTCCATATGATCGCCTCATTTGATTACGAGCCTAAGGGTAAACAAGTTGTTGAGTTCACACAAAGCACTGTATGACGCCATTCAAACCTTTTTTGATGATCACATTGATGACCTTCATCTAGTGGCATCGAATCCTTACCATTTACCATATTGGTTAGAACCTTCTCTTCTTGTTCTAGATTAGCTCTCTGAGGCTTTCCCTTCCGATGAGTCTATTATGGAGATTATGAATATGGATGAGTCCATTTAGGAGGATGACCATCATAGATCCATGTTCCTCCCCAACACCAGTTCGGTTAGCCATGATTATGCATCCTTGTTTCCTACTGATATTGTCAACGTACCACAAAGTCCTATATTATTGCAAGATATAGATTCTGAAGGAAACCTTTGTAATATTACTCACACGAGTTCGATTGACATATCATCCAATCCTGATACTATCGAGCATGTTCATGTTGGGTAGAACCACTCAATAGATGAATCTGAAGCATACAAGGCACTTTTCAAAGAATTTCATGATATTTTTGCCTGGTCATATGAAGAGATGCTAGGAGAATACCCATCCATTGTGGTCCATGAGATTAAAATGTATCCCACACCTAAACCTGTCAGGCAAAAACTAAGGCAAGTCCATCCTCAGAAGGCCGCAACTATTAAAGCTGAAATTGAGAAACTTGTCAAAGATGGGTTTATTTATCCTGTACCCTATTGTAGCTGCAACATTTTTCCCAAATTCCAAAAAATTTGGGACCCTCCTTTTGTTTGGTTTAGTTCTTTTTCCTTGAGTTAATTTAATGATTTTCCAAAAATAATTTCTAAGTGTTGGGATTGATCTACCAATTTTTTTGATTCCTCCTCTGATGCTTGAAGCAATCTAATGTTTCATCAGACTTTATCACTGCCTTTGGATGCATTTTCAGCTTGTTCGAATCGGAAATTTGTTTGGTTAAAGCTTCCGCCGTTGCGGAAAAATAGTGAGTCTTGAATTTGAATTTTCTTTCCGATACGTTGGTTTTAATCGGCAGAATCTATGGCTGAATCGAAAGGTATTTCCTTTTCCTCCCGCTGTTATGGATGGATAATCAGTATTGACTTCGACTTCCTTTCCGATTTGTTTGTTTTCACATCGGTTGCTTTTGTGTTTTGGCATCGGAACTTATATCACTTCTCCTTCCACCATTGCGGACGGCAAATCGCAATTTCTCCCGATCACTATTTGGTTTTGCTCCCGCTTCATTGTTTTTGCCGGCCCCGTAAGTCTCGGGCTTCTACCGTTGCACCGGCGAAATGCTTTTCCTTTTCTGGACGTCTAGTCATTTTGAATCCCGTCGTTGCGGAAAAATAATCAGACTTGGCTTCTAAGTTTCTCCGAAACATTTTCCCAAATTGGCCGATATTTTGGTTTACATCGGAAGGATTTGTTATTTCCTTTTCCGCCGTTGCGGCTCCCAAAGCTACTTAGCACCCGGAGCATAAAGCGCTCTGACTGTCGATGCGTATTGGTCTTTTGATTGCTTCCCTATATCTTTTCTTCTTCCACCGTTGCAGCTAGGAAATCCGTTCAGCTTCCGATGTAAAAGCCTTCCGACTTCCGATTGAGAGTTTTCCTGCTCGCGGGTCGCGTATCCTTAACCTTTCCTTTTCCGCCGTTGCAACTAGGAAATCCTTTTCGCGTCCGATGTTGATATCCTTCTGACTTCCAACTAAAGTTTTTTCTCACCCGCGTCATGTGTCTTTAGCCCGTGCCTCTTCCGCTGTTGCGGCTGGGAAAGTCATTCAGCTTCCGATGTAAAAGCCTTCCGACTTTCGATTTAGAACTTTCCCACTCGAGGCTTAGTCAAAACTCTTCCATTTGTTAAACTTCTTAGATTAAGGGATGCGCCTGGCCATTTTATTGTGGATTAGCCATTTCAGGTGGTTTAAGTTAATTTTTTAAAATGCCATTCCAACTAATGACGCACAGTAATTGATTGCAGGTAGAACTCAAGGGACTGTTGGGGCGACCACGGTGTGAAGGCGTAGCTTGACAGTTTTGTAAAATATCAAATCGAAACCGACAGGGTTGCAAGGGAGACAAGTGAAGGAAAAGACAAAATCGAAAGCAACAAAATACGGAGATCTAAAAAGTCCATCAGTTACTCAGCCGATAATGAGCTTGCGAAGAAAAGATGAATAGGAGGAATATGAAACGCTCGAAGAACCAAAGAGTCACACGTTTGGGGGGGGGGAACCCAAGCGGTCTACTGATTTTGTTTAAATATTTGAAAGTTAGAAGTTACTAGGGCCTTTTTCCTAGTTAGATTTCTGAAGACATATTGTAAGAAGAACTATTTCCTTTTGCAATAGATAATTATAGTTTGCCTGTTGGAGAAAGATTGGTGGAATATTCAAATGTTGTGCTATGGATTTGTTGAAGAGGAACTATTTCATTTTCAGCTTTGTGTCCATTAACTGTGAGACCGTTCTAACTCTTTGAACCTATGTTCTTTTATGAATGTTCTCCGGTTTATTTTATGAAGATTTTCACTATGAGTAATGAATGTTGTTCATAAACAATTGGCTATTTGGTTGTTCAAATATCATTTAATGTTCATGCGTTTTGTAAGAAGTATCAGCTATCTGTGATTTTTCATAATGCATGTACAAATTACATTACTCATTAATGAATGATAACTTTGCTCCCTAGGGATAGGTTAGGTAGTTAGTTGTAATTTCTTGATGTGTGTGATTTAGATGCGAGAGAGTTTAAGACGAGAGGTAAGAACCTGGGAATCACATTGTGACCACTCCTCATATTCTACGTCAATATGCATGTTAAATAGGCACTTGCATATCACACTTAAGTCAAAAAATACAAAAATATACATGGTGGACTGGGCCGCAACCGGTAAAACCTTTTGTTTTTGTTACTTGACCTAAGATACCCGGACCGCAAACCGGACGGATTCCCTACACCAAACAGTCATGGGCTAGTTGGGAACGTTGACTGGGGAGAATCCCTTTCTGTTGTTTCCTGCGAATTTCCAGGCCTCAACAGTTCTGGCACTAAAAGGAGGGCCGCCAGTGCATGGCTGGTCGTGGAAACTTAATTTCCCAAGATTACCCTACCAGCAGATATCTAGGAGCTTTCAACCTGATCAAAGTGGACTTACCAATTTGCTCTACCATTGAAGTAGGTAAACCTGGTTTCATCCTACATTGATTTTTGCTCAGACTCTTGTTCTTATACCTGTGGCTATGGCTGCTGGCATAAATGTAAATCAGCCCAACCCTCTGCCGGCATGGAGAGCTAGATCACCTTTGAACCTCACACCTCCTTTGCATGACCTACCTCAAGCCTTTGACAAACTGTTGCCTAAGTTTGACCCCGAGGAAAGGACTGCTGTAGATGACCACCTGCAAAGCTTTTATTTAGCATTAGAAGGGCTAAGGGCTGGGGAGTATGAAGATGTGGTCTATAGACTGTTCCCACACACCCTGAAAGGAGCAGCAGCATCCTGGTATTTCGACTTGCCTGCAAACTCTATTCTTGATTGGGACACCTTCGAAAGGGTTTTCAGAAGTAAATACACAGCCCAAAAAACACATGCCTCATTGATGAAGGGTCTTGGTTTGTTAAGAAAAGATAAGAACGAGAAGGTACATAGTTTCACTCAAATATTTTCAATATACCTAAAGAACTTTTCTGAAGCTGACAGACCCTAAAACAAGGTCTTAATTGAATATTATACCTCAGCCCTAGGACCTGAGCTAGCCATGTTTGTCAATATTAAAGCCAAACCTACATTGGTAGAGACTTATGAAGAGGCTAAAAGGGTAGAGGCTGAAAGGGAAAATGTAGAAGATTATCCTAATTTACCTGGAGAGAAAAATACAAATAGAAGAGCTTTATTGTTGTCTAAACCTAAAGATGAACAATCACATGATTATCAGGGAATGATGACAATGCTTCAAAAGCTATCTAACCAAATAATAGATCTCGAGAGAGAAAAGGAATTTTAGAAAACTTATAAACCCCACTACCAAAAAAGGGAGGATAACAACCAATGGCAAGTCCCTCCACCAAATTTAGCATCAATGAACATAACAAAAATAGGGGGGAATAATTTCTATACTTTTCACCAGCAACCTCACTCTGAAAAGAAGTGCCCTCAATGGTTGAATTCAATGTCATTGGTGATGAATAAGTTGTTGAACTCTAAATTAACTGAAGACAGTGATGAAGAAGGAGGAAAACAACAGACCATAGAGAAACAAGGCGAGGATACCATGTTTTCATGGGATGGTGTCTCGCTTTTTGACACTGAAGAGAGCACTCTCAAATCTCAATACACACCTACAGCAACAAAATATAAGAACCTAACCATTAAGGACAATGCAATAATTTCAAAGATTAAAAAATTGCAGGAGATTGTCAAGAGACAGGTAGAAGTGAATGTTGAAGACAAAACACCTAAAGCCACTACCCTCAACCAGGAGGCAGAGCTGAGCAATGAGACTGTCAAACCTGTGGAAGATGTTGAGGAAGGAAGCGCTGAAAAAGTTAAGGAAGTTAAAGAGGAGATACCCACCGAAAACCAACCTGTGGAAGAAAAATTCAAATCAACTGGGGAAAGGAAAACTAGCACCCCACCTTTCCTTTTAACTCTGGAAATTTTGAACCATAAGGTGCATAATTGTCTGGTGGACTCTGGATCATCAGTGAATGTTATTCCTCTTGCAATCTGCAAAAAAATTAATGGGCAGCCAAAACCTACTGATTGGGACGTCACTCAACTAGACAAGACTAGTGTCAAAGTAGTGGGGGAGATGAAGAATGTTTTGATTCGATTGTCTGCAAAAAAAAAAGATATTTTAGTACCTTAACATTGTAGTAGTAGACATACCTGATGGCTATGGATTGATTTTGAATCAATATTGGTCAGCTTGACTAGATGGGTACTTTGCTTTAGACTGGTCACACTTGTGGTGGCCTTAGAAGGGTAGCCCAAACCTGATTAAGATTTTAAGAGAGCCCTACATGAAGCACAATGTCACTGGACTAGAAGAGGGTAATGAATCTGCTGATTCTATCCTAGGAAATTATCTAACTAAGCTTAAGCTAAGACATCAGACCTCAAGAAAGACCAGTTCTATGATTGACACTCATCCTGAGCTCCTTCAACTTCCTCAGGCTGAAAAGGATGACTGTAGGATAGTAGACATGTGCTCAATTTCAAAAACAGCATAGCTAGACCATGGTTAGATAGCTCATGTCTATAATCTATCCCATCCCTTAACTTCCCAGGATTAAAGATTTTTAGGAGTGGGAAAATTTTTTATTTTTTCTTTTGCTTTGTACATAAATAAATCGATGTTGTTTTCTTCAATGCTTGATTCCTTTTCTTTTTGTATTGCTTTGATGTTTTTTTCTTTATTTTTACTACTTTGTTAGTAGTCCTTTTGGTTTTGAATAAAGAGTTAAACTTTTGGTTGCAATGGAAACATCAAGGTTCTTAACTAACTGAAATCTTGAGCAAAAGACTGTGCTTTTAAAGTATAGAATGTCTTCTAGTAGCAGTGTTCCTAATTGGCCATGCATTCATTAAAGTCCTACTTAACCCCTATAAATAACTCAGAAGTAAAAAGGGTCTAGAATACTATTTCGAGGCTCCATCCATTTCACATCTTAAATGTCCAAGGGGGTGACAGCAAAAGACCCACCGAAAGGAAGCAGGGTAAACGGTATATCATATATAAATGATCCCATGCCATGATTTCAGAAAAGTTAAAATCTATCAAGATTCAAAACTACTTAAAAAGAAACAATACATATCAAAGCAAAGATTAAAAAGCATGAATCTCAAAATTGCCAAAGTTCCTCTCCGTCCATGAGATGAAAAACCAATTCTTCTCTCACACAAAAGGACACTATGGATAGAGGAGCCTGAATAAAATTCAGAAAGAAAGGCAGATGGAGGACTCAAAAGAACTAAAAGTTCAATTAGCACAAAAGTGCAGTTGGCATGGGAATGAGGAACAAAAGGATAGTGCTGTTTACTATCTCTTACAATCCTATGGTTTCAAAGCTAGAAACTACCTAAGGACGGGAAAAATAAATCTCACTTATCACACCTCAAAAGAGTTATTCAGACTTGGAATATTTCTGATGTTACCATTCCCCAAAGAATGAACTTATTCTTAATGATCTAAATGCATGATTTGGCCTGCTTAGGGATACAAACATCTAGAAGATTTCAGCTTTCATCTAGACGGTCTTGAAATCGGAAAGAGTTAATTCAGAAATCTGGGGTTCACCAGGTAGTCGCCAATTTTTGCAGCTGCAACATTTTTCCCAAATTCCAAAAAATTTGGGACCCTCCTTTTGTTTGGATTAGTTCTTTTTCCTTGAGTTAATTCAATGATTTTCCAGCAAGAATTTCTAAGTGCTGGGATTGATCTACGAATTTTTTTTATTACTCCTCTTATGCTTGAAGCAATCTAATGTTTGATCAGACTTTATCGCTGCCTTTGGATGCATTTTCAGCTTGTTCGAATCGGAAATTTGTTTGGTTAAAGATTCCGCCGTTGCGGAAAAATAGTGAGTCTTGACTTCGAATTTTCTTTCCGATACGTTGGTTTTAATCGACAGAATCTATGGCTGAATCGGAAGGTATTTGCTTTCCCTCCCGCCGTTACAGATGGATAATCGTTATTGACTTCGACTTCCTTTTTGATTTGTTTGTTTTCACATCGGCTGCTTTTGTGTTTTGGCATCAGAACTTATATCACTTCTCCTTCCATCGTTGCAAACGGCAAATCGCAATTTCTCCCGATCACTGTTTGCTTTTTCTCCCGCTTCGTTGTTTTTGCTGGCCCCATAAGTCTCAGGATTCCGCCGTTGCGGTAGCGAAATGCTTTTCCTTTTCCGGACGTCTAGTCATTTTGAATCCCACCGTTGCGGAAAAATAATTAGACTTGGATTCTAAGTTTCTCCGACACATTTTCTCAAATCGGCCAATCTTTTGGTTTACATCAGAAGGATTTGTTATTTCCCTTTCCGCCATTGCGGCTCCCAAAGCAGCTTAGCATCCAAAGCATAAAGTGCTCCGACTGCCGATGTGTATTGGTCTTTTGATCGCTTGCCTGTATATTTTCTTCTTCCATCGTTGCGGCTAGGAAAGCCGTTCAGCTTCTGATGTAAAAGCCTTCCGACTTTCGATTGAGAGTTTTCCCATCCACAGGTCACGTATCCTTAACCTTTCCTTTTCCTCCGTTGTGGCTAGAAAATCCTTTTCACGTCCGATGTTGATATCCTTCCAACTTTCGACTAAAGTTTTTTCTCACTTGCGTTGCATGTCTTTAGCTCGTGTCTCTTCCGTCGTTGTGGCTGGGAAAGTCATTCAGCTTCCATTGTAAAAGCCTTTTGACTTCTGATTTAGAACTTTCCCACTCGAGGCTTAGTCAAAACTCTTCCATTTTTTAAACTTCTTAGATTAAGGGATGCGCCTGGCCGTTTTCTTGTGGATTAGCCATTTCAGGTGGTTTAAGTTAATGTTTTAAAATGTCATTCCAACTAATGATGAACAGTAATTGATTGTAGGTATAACTCAAGGGACTATTGGGGCGACCACGGTGTGAAGGTGTAGCTTGACAGTTTGTAAAAAATCAAATCGAAATCGGCAGGGTTGCAAGGGAGACAAGCGAAGGAAAAGACAAAATTGAAAGCAACAAAATACGTAGATCTAAAAAGTTCGTCAGTTACTTAGCTGATAATGAGCTTGCGCAGAAAAGATAAAAATGAGGAATATGAAACGCTCGAAGAACCGAAGAGTCACACATTTGGGGGGGGGAACCCAAGCGGTTTACTGATTTTGTTTAAATATTTGAAAGTTATAAGTTACTAGGGACTTTTTCCCAGTTAGATTTGTGAAGACATATTGTAAGAAGAACTATTTCCTTTTGCAATAGATAATTACAGTTTGCCTGTTGGAGAAAGCTTGGTGGAATATTCAAATGTTGTGCTATGGATTTGTTGAAGAGGAACTATTTCGTTTTTAGCTTTGTGTCCATTAACTGTGAGACTGTTCTAACTCTTTGAACCTATGTTCTTGTATGAATGTTCTCTGGTTTATTTTATGAATATTTCCACTATGAGTAATGAATGTTGTTCATAAACAATTAGCTATCTGGTTGTTTAAATATCTTTTAATGTTCATGCATTTTGGAAGAAGTATCAACTATCTGTGATTTTTCATAATGCATGTACAAATTACATTACTCATTAATGAATGATAACTTTGCTCCCTAGGGATAGGTTAGGTAGTTAGTTGTAATTTCTTGCTGTGTGTGATTTAGATGCGAGAGAGTTTAAGACAAGAGGTAAGAACTTGCGCATCACATTGTGACCGCTCCTCGTATTCTATGTCAATCTGCATGTTAAATAGGCACTTGCATATCATACTTAAGTCAAAAAATACAAAAATATACACGATGGACCGGGCCGCAACCGGTAAAACCTTTTGTTTTTGTTACTTGACCTACGGTAGCCGGACCACAAACCGGACGGATTCCCTACACCAAATAGTCACGGGCTAGTTGGGAACGTTGACTGGGGAGAATCCCTTTCTGTTGTTTCCTATGAATTTCTAGGCCTCAACATACCCCTGACAAAATGGGTATCAAACATTGTCCTTGTCAATAAAAAGCAGGGCACCATTAGAGTCTGTATTGACTTTAGTGATTTGAATAAATCTTGTCCCAAGGACAACTTTCCTGCTCCACATATCAATCAGATTATCGACAAATGTGCTGGAAGTGTCATCTTTTCATTTATGGATGGCTTCTTTGGCTATAATCAGATTGAGATATTACCCTCGGTCATCATAAGATGACATTCATTTTCCCATGGGGAACCTTTGCATATAAGAAGTTACCTTTTGGCTTGAAAAATGTTGGAGCCACGTTCCAGCGTGTAATTTCCTATGCATTTCACGATATTAAACATATTGTTGAACCATACCTTGACAACCTCCCTGCTCATTCGCAATTATGGGAGACCCATCCTGGTCATCTTAGAGAGATATTCCTGAGATGCCGCCATTATAATATATGGCTAAATCTGCATAAATGTGTTTTTTGCATTGAGATGGGACATCTACTAGGTTTTGTGGTATCCAAAGATGGCATCCAGATTGATCCTTTGAAAATTTCCACCATTTTAGCTCTACCAGCCCCAACTAATCTCTTGGAACTCCAAAGTTTGCAAGGGAAGGAAAAATTTCTCCGTCGTTTCGTGTGCAATTTTGCAGAGAAAACGCCTGGTTATATGTGTCTCCTAAAAAAGAACACCCCGTTCTTCTGGGATAACTAGGCCCAATGCACCTTTGATAATCTTAAGCATGCTCTAACTTATTCACCCGTGATACATACCCTGGATTATTCAAAGGACTTTCTCTTGTATATTGTTGGCTATTTGGGCAGACACGGGTTTACTAATATACATATACCAACAATACCCCTAGCTCACTGACCCTTTCGGCGACAGACTGCAAAATGGCCTGAAGTCTCACCCGAAGTGATCTTATGGGTTGGTTGAAGACTCAGGTTTCCTCAACCAGGTTCTGTAGCATCCTAGGGTCTCATAGCTTCTCTTAGCCAGCAAGATCTCTCTGCGACACATAGTTCTCTCTTACTCGCGGGTTCTGATAGGGGAAGGACTCCTATCGCATCGCATCGACTCGGGCGGTGCACAACTCTACCTTCTGCTTAACCCATGCTCTGCAATATCCCACACCGCAGCTCCTGTGATGGTGCGATATTGCCTACTGTCAACGCGATATCTTCTATAGTACAGCCCACTGCGACCCTCATGGTCCAAAGGCTATCTCACTGGGTGAAATGACTTGGCTAACTTTCAACAAGATATTTAACACTCTGACTTGAACTTCCACAGTTCAACACACTCTACCTCAACTATACTTAACTGGCCGAATAAGTATACTGGAAACACTCTAACAGAATGACTTATTACTTTGTGAAACAAGCACTGATAAACTCATATGCAGATGCTTGATACATGTAAATCCGCCTTTAACCTTCAATAATGCAGTGACTGAATGAGGGCATACAGACATTTACTAATTGATATACAACATTCATGTAACATATAATAGATATCAACTAAGTAAAGCACAATCACATGAAATAATCACATAACACACTGGTTTTATGTGGTTCACTTCCAGGGTAGAAGCTACGTTCACAGAACTATGTTTATTATATCTTGAGAGAGTACACAGTTCTGTTGCAACCTGTTATGCAGCTAGAGATCTTCTGGGTAACTCTGCACTCACTACTGAGAGCCCTTCTCTCCTAGATCTCTTCTCTTCCTCTATATTGCCTTCTTACAATATTCTCTCTCTCTCTCTCTCTCTCTCTCTCTCTGTCAATCCCTGCGGATTATTACATACATACTCCTGGAATCAACTACTGGTTACAGTAAGGTAACTATGGAATGAATAACAGAACTAGAGCTCGACTCTATTACAATACAAAATAACTGTGAGCTAATAGACTACTAGACTCTCAGACTGGATAATTGTCTGAATAGCTACAGGTTATCCGAATAGCTAACCTTTTACAATACAGTTTTCATCCCTTTATAGGCGGCCCGAAGGTCTCTCCTTTACAACATTGTGGGCCTGTCCCAACAGTAACCCAAAAAACCTAACTGTGATAGTCGGTATATCTGTACTTGAACTACCTCTTTCCGTCACACCACAGCTCTCTATAGTTTTCCATGCTTCCCGGCGTTGATCATGGGTACTGGGCGCCGCTTCCTTTTCTGTCCTTCATCTTCGATACCTTGGCCTCGTTGCCCCTTTTTCCTTTATGAGGGTAGCTGAGCCCTCCTGTCTTCGTCGCTGCCTTGAATGCAGTGGGTGAGCTCTCTCTTCTCGGCCGCTGCCTTTAGTGCAGTGGGTGAGCTCTCTCTTCTCGGTCACTCAGGTACTGTCATCTTCTTTGACTTCTCTGTCCCGATAGTCACAGTTTCTGGCTCTGATATACAGCTAGAAACATGCTACGACATCGTATCCTTTCCTTATCTCTTATATCTTCACCAAAACTATCTATCTGCCAAAATGCCAGCTTCTCCTGTAGCTGCGGGACCCTACTCCAACATATATTGCTGCCTCCGCTACTACCATCACTATGGTTTCAGTGCAGTAAAATCTCCATGGTCAGGAGCATGTGATTTATTATGCTAGTAAGAATCTTATGGATTCCGAAACTCGCTATTCACATGTGGAAAAGTTAGCATTGGCCACAGTCATTGATGTACAAAAGTTTTGTCACTACACTCTACTCCACACTACCATCGTATTGTCAGACCAGAACCCTATGTATTACATCTTGAATCCTTAGGTGCTAAAGGGCAAGTACTCACGATGGATATTCATACTATAGGAGTTTGATCTAGAATTTTCCAAAGCCACATCAAATAAATCCTTGGTATTTTCCAAGCTCATGTGTGATCTTCCCTGTGCTTCGACGGAATTTGAGCCTAGTGATTCATTTCTAGATGAATTCCTATTATTGATTAGCACTATTGACCATTGGTATGGAGATTTGCTTATTTATATCCAAACACAATGATTTCAGCCGCATTTATCCTATGACGATCGCCACCGTATCCATCACCACACAAAATACCACCTCATCCTAAATGATACCTTCTATAGACTTGGGATTGATTCTATTCTCTAGTGATGCCTCACCCATGAGGAGGATGAACATGTATTGAATGATTACCACTCTACAACATGTGGCAGTCATTTATTTGGGATGGCTACAGCCCAGAAAATCCTTCGTGTTGGCTATTTTTGGCCTTCTGTCTTCAAAGACTATCATGAGGCTGTTAAGAAATGCCCACCTTGTCAATACTTTTATCCTAAAAAGTGCACCCATCCTACTCCACTACAACCCATCATTGTTGTTGACCATTCACCAAATGGGGGATTGAATTCATGCATTCTAATCCTACCTCAGCCGGGGGGGCATGGTTACATCATTGTAGCCGTTGACTATTTCACAAAATGGGCTGAGGCCATGCCTACATATGCGAAAGATGGTAAGATAGCAACTCTCGTTCTGTTCAATCATATCATAGCTATATTTGGAGTCCCACAGTCCATTGTTACTGATCACAGATCCCATTTCCATAATCAAATGATGGAGGAACTGAGTGCCAAGCTAGGTTTTCACCATGAAAACTCTATGCCATATTATCCACAAGCTAATGGTCAGGTAGAGGCCATTAACAAAGTTTTAAAAACTATGATTTGTCGGATGGTTGGAGATCATAAATCCAACTGGTACTACGTTCTTTTCTCCATTCTCTGGGCTTATCAGACTTCGATGAAAATAGCCACTGGTTTCAGACCATTCCAGATTGTCAATGGACTCAAAGCCATCTTACCGATTCAATGTCAGATTCCATCTTTGCAACTTACTGTCAAACTTCTCCCAGACACTTTCGAAGAGGAAGAAAGATTTTTGTACTTGAATAACCTTGACAAGACTCAGAGAGATGCTGCCTTGGCTAATGAGTCACATAAGAAATGTGTCAAGGCACAGTATGATAAATTCGTCCAACCTTGTGTCTTTAATGAGGGTGACCTAGTTTTAACTTATGATAAGAGATATGACAAACTAGGGAAGAGTAAGTTCGAGTCCATGTGGTATGGACCTTTTGTCATTTCTAAGGTTTTAGAGAAAGGAGCCTACGGGCTCATCGATTATGATGTAATCCCTTTGCGGCAACCTCGCAATGAGTTGTACCTAAAAAGGTACTATGCCTAGGTATTTCTTGGATAGTATCTTGTATATATGTATATTTCTTGAGTTTCAGTGTGCTTTTAGTATTTTGAAGATGGTTTTGATTTTAGTGTCCACATCTATTTATACCATGTTTTGGTCATGCATATGGATTTCTATGGTTTTGCTGATGGTGCTTACCCCCACACCTTCAATCTCGCCTCAACTGCTTGGGTCCTCTATTCCCCAGCTGAAGATTTGGTTAGTTCAAAAGTAGTTTGTATAGGTCCCGCTACTAATAACATCACCGAGTATGAAGCAGTTATCAGTCTCCTAACTGAAGCTGCCTCCCAAGATGTTCGCAATCTAGTAGTCTTGAAGGACTCACAACTCATGGTTTGCCATTTAAACCATATTTACACCATTAGAAACCTTGTGCTTCTCCGCCACTTTCAGAGAGTATGTTTGCTCAAAAGATCATTTGAAACCATCACTTATAGGCATATCCCTAGGGAACATAATGTAGTTGATGACTCATTAGCTAATTACATCCTATATTGGCATATTGCCCATTCATGACATTGAAATCAAACATGGTCCATTGTAAATAAACATATAAGGACACATAAAACTCGTATAAAATGCATTTACCATTTGAGACATATAAACACTTGGTAAAGTCTGTATATATATATACACAAAAAAGTTTACAAAAATAGGTCTTGAGACCTCATCTGAAGCACGTAGGATTTTAGGAAAAATCACTAGACAAAATCCTTAAGTTGTCAACTTTCAGTACATATCTCATACACTAGTGATGCTCGTGGTAGCACATCATTGCCCGAGCTACTCTACACAGCAGCCTATTGAATTGACTCGGTATTCCCAATGTAGGTCTCTGATACCTCATTGGGAGGTCATCAATGGAAGCATCTGGGATATCCAAGGTCACCTCTCTAGGTTATCCTCTAAATCCCCAGTGATATCATTGCCCTGTGGTACAAAGTGGGCTCCACCTCACCTATCCAGTGGAGAAGCTCCTCCTGGTCGCGCTGCTCCAACATTTGCATGAGAATATATAGGCCTCGTCACTTAACATAAAAAGTATAAAACATTAAAAAAAATAAAAACATTTGATCCATTTTAGGGTTTCTTGCTTCTTACCGATGTCACCCCACTGTCCTCCAGGTGGGAGTGGTAGGTCAGGATCTCCGATGAAGTTCGTACCTATGTAAGCATAATCCTCGACCATGAGGATTTGATCTCGGAGCCATATAAAGAACAGGTCACCGAACTTCACTTTCCCTCTACCTGCTCCTATACAAGCCATGATCTGGACCCACCTCAGCATATGGGGGTCTATGGCATATAACATGTATGCCCACTTGAAGACCACCTGAGGTCTCATATGTAGAACCCACTCGAAGAAGAAGCAGGCTAAAATGGAGCCAAAGCCAAACTGCTTTAGCTCCCCCTGTCGACACTTAGTCAGCTGATATTTGAATATAGGAAACATGGCTTCTGCCTAGTTGAATACCGTGGGTTCCATGGCCTTTATGGAATATAACATGTGTGCCATAGAAGCCTGGTGCACACCCTGACTCTCAGCCACCCTCTGCATAGTAAATAGGACGGTCCGTAGGGACCCATCTGTCACTACTCTGATGGGGATTTTCTTCCCCGATGTATTTGTACCTAGAGCACAATGACAATCTATAATCTCTTGAGTGGTAATATCCCCTCCATAGGATCCGATTAGTGAGATGGGGGCACCCCATCTTGAGAGACCAATCAAGAAGTAGATATCCTCTACCTCCACTATCAGGATATGGGCCCCAACCTCGAAGTACTTCTGCTCTAGATTCAACATCCGTAGTATGTGCTCTAATAACCACTCATGTGACACCATGCTTGGGGTCCAAAATAATTTTAGGAGCCCACAATCCTATAATGCAGCAATGTAACCCGCATTCCTTTCAGCAAAAGCATCATCATTGTCATGTTGCCTTTCTTTCCATATCACCATTTTTGAGCAACAAAAAACATGCCAAAAACAATCATAGCACCCATTAGAATCATCTCTAATCATTTAAAATCAAGAGAATGACTTATTATTGCCTGTGCTATTAGTTTGAAATCTCCATGGCCGGCACTTCCTATGCACCATTGGAGATAGGCGGTGACACCACCTGTCATCTATGTTTTAGGCTCGGTTCTGGGGAGGTACCGCGTATCCTGTAAGGGGAATGCATGGTGCCCATTTTCAAGGTTTTATGGATTTCCATCCAAGCCCAAAACCCCATCAAAACTCAAAATAAATACTATGAAAAGGAAGATTTAGGTTTTAGCGGTTACCTACTGTTGGGGCGCATACCCTAAGGATTACCAGTTTTGGTAACTTCGCAGCTGTTGGTAAGCGGAGTTATGGGTCAAGATAGTCTTAGGGGTGTCAGGGTAAGTCAAAACCCCCTTTTTGTAATAAACCCATGGTTTAAATCTAGGGTTTAGGGTTTTTTTGGGGTGCCCATGGTTTAAGACCATGGTTTTGTAAAAATGCGCAGTATAAATAAGCGCTTGTGTAAAGAAGATAGGTTAGGTTTTATGATGAAAGAAAGATTAAGGCGAAGCTAAGATTGGTTTTGTAGAAAAAGGTTAAGTCCCAGCTGTGTGCGTGGACGACCTCTGCAGCTGTGTGCGCAGAGGGTTTTTGTAAGAAAGATTGAGGAACGACCTGCAGCTGTGTGTGCAGGGGCCTGCTGCTGTGTGCGCGGCCTTTTGAGGACTGAAAGGATCTGCAGCTAAGTGCGCAGATCAAACTGTGGTTTTGTAGCAAGTTGAATAGAACACAGTTTGTGGACGTAGCCCCTACACTGGGGGTGAACCACGTTATATCTGGTGTTGTGGTTTCTTGTGATTGTTTCAATTTCTGTTTCTTTATGCATTAATAACTGTATACATCTGATAAGTAGATCACTGCTAACATTTAGCTTCGCTGTGAATTCCCTGTAGTGGGTTGAGCAAGTCACGACTGTTTATTTATTTGCGAAGTTGTATGTGAATGAATGGTAAAGCTTGTAATTATTGTTTAATAAGGTTATTAAAAGGCTAAGGTACAGTAATCCCCCTCTCTGCTTGCAGAAACCTGATTCTGCGGCACCCCCATAGTGTTTTCGGGTGAGACTGCAACCTACGCGCAGGTTGTTGCCGAAAGGGCCAACTCTGTGGGTCTTTTGTTGGTGCGCATTAAAGGATTAAACTTGGGTCTGCCCTATTGCCCAACAAATTGGTTCCGTTGCCGGTTGAAATCAGTATCTGCTCAGGAAGGGGTTTACCTTGTACCTCAGGGGCTATGATCTGGAGGCCCTCTGTGAAGGAAATCGGGGATTGGTTTGCTGAGGCTTGTCTGAAATTCGATCAGCAAGAGAATACGAATCCATGTCGAAGCGCCAGTGACTTTTTACAAAGGTATGTTTTTTGTGATGCTTATGAAATTTTCTTTGGTAGTTTCCACATAGAGTTGCACCAGTGGTTGTCTAGGTTAACGGAAAGGAGGACGAACTTTCAAGCTCGACAGATCCCTATGTGGACCTCCGCAAGGGTCAATCTTGTGCCACACATGAACAATGAGGTATCCTGCGCTGTCGATTTCTGGACGACGCGAACGTTGGAGGCCTTCGTGACAGAGTTTTCCATTGATACAAGCACATCTTTCAGCAAAGCTGAACGACAATTTTTCAAGGGTCCCTGTGGTAAGTTTTTAAATTCCTTAAGCTTGAAGATCAAAATACTATTGGTTGAAAAGGGTATATTATTTTTTGAATCAGACTGTTAGTTTAGTAGTACTAACATATGTTTGCAAGTGAGAATATTATCGAAGCACAAAGTGGGTTGCCGCGAAGTGAGCAACGGTATAAAAGAGATTTTGAGTCCTACTCCTCAGGACAGACCACCGCATTTCCCCCTTGAAATCCTCCACAACCAGACCCTGAAGAAAACCCTTCGGTAGGAAACCCTCCTGTTACCCCCCAGCGTCGCTTTGTTACCCCTAAAGTTCGGTCGAAGTGTGACAGGAAACCAAGTCCAAGTATTCCGGCCACAGGTCAATCTGCCCCCATAAATCCCCCTCCATCAATGTCCTGTCCCCCTCCCAACCCTCCTAGAACCACCATGGCCCACCTAGCTGATGACATTAAGCTACCCATCTTCAAAGGAATGGGATCAGAAGATCCATAACAGTTCTGGTTTTTGTGTGAGGCCGTCTAGAATGCGAAGAGTATTACCGACCTTGATGTGAGAACTGCGTAGCTCATTACTTCCTTTCGCGACCGGGCTTTGACCTGGTTCATGAAATTCTCCAGTAATCAGCACCCCACTTTGGATGAAATCAAGGCCACCATCATTAAGGAATTTAAGAAACCAAAGTCGGAATCGCAGAGCATCACTGAACTCAAAGAGATTCAACAACGGCGCGGCGAATCTGTTTGGGACTTTGACCAGAGATTCAAAGTTCTATTAGACCAAGTTAGCTTCACCATTAGTCCTGCGCAGCATAAGGAATGGTTCATTGCAGCGTTATTGCCGCATATCAGAACTCCGCTCATGCAACAGAAGGTTGCTGACCAGCAAGAGGCTCTGGAAATCGCAATGAAGTTAGAGACCGCTCCCGTCGGAGATGATTCTGGTATTGCCCAAATCCAAGCGCAGCTGGCAGCGATGGCCCTGGAGCTTCGTGACATGAAAAAAGCTAAAACCAGTCGAGAGGAGGTCTAGTGTACGCAATTTCAGACTGAACCCTGCCCTGTGGTCAGAACATACCTAACTCCGGGCACGCCAAACCAATTCAATGCCGGTGTTCTATATTGTGAGATTTGCTGAACCTCGAGCCAGCATCGCCCTGAGCACTGCCATCCTCTTCAGAGATATGTTCAAGTTCCCAAAAACCCCTACTGCTAGTTCTGTAAGTCTGTAGGGCATAATGAAGATGAGTGTTGTAGCTACGACCTTATGCGAGAGCGCACCTCTGATGCCTACCGAGTCCACAATGAAGTTCCGAATAATGATGGCTATGGTTATCACGGCAGCACCTCTGGAAGAGGTGATTTTGGCGGTCGTGGCCGTGGTGGAATGACCAGAAGAGGTAGAGGCCAGGTTGTGTGTTACAATTGTAACCAAGCTGGTCACTTGTCTCATGACTGTCGGAACCCCACTATGACCTGTCAGTATTGCCACGCAGTGGACCACGTAATTGAACAGTGCCCCCAGCTCCTCGCAAAGATTCAGGAAAACAACCGTGGCCCTACCCCAACTATTCAGTTGATTTCTGTGGAACAAAGACCTGCCCCATCCATCAATGTGGTCACCCGGAGTGGAGCTACGACGCATACTCAAGACTCGCCAAAGCAACCTGCCGCGGTGTGCGTACAAAAGGCCTCCAAGAAAGTCCCATTCCAGGAGGCCCTGTGCGATAGTGTTGACCCTGGCGCTGCAGAAGTACCTGCGCGGCAACCTCAGCAGGCGTCGCAACCACAGGAGGCCTCGACGGATAAAGTAAGTACACTATCCTCTTTCTTGCAGAGCTATATGAAACTCTTGCGGATTCAGAACGCTCTAAAAGAGCTGCAAAAAGTTCTTGCTGCCATAGACCCTCAAAGAGGAATTGATCAGGAGAAAACTGTTAGTCGTGTCCGAAGAACGGGAAGGGAAATGAGATTGAACGTTCAGATAGGAGAATATGATATGACTGATGTCATTTTGGACCTTGGATCAGACGTTAATGTCCTACCCAAGTAGACCTGGGGACAAATGGGGAAGCCAACCCTGGTTTGGTCACCTATACAACTACGACTAGCTAACCAGCAAAGGATTGTACTGCTAGTGAGACTTCTTAGTGTTCCAATTGACATCGATGGGGTCAGCACTCTAGCAGATTTTGAAGTTATTGAGATCATTGATGACAGCAACCCTTACCCAGCCCTGTTGGGAATTGAGTGGGCCATGGTCAATGCTGCAATCATCAACCTTAAAAGGAGACAGATGACCTTCGAAGGAAATGGCCTGCGTGTTATTATACCCCTTGACCCATCCCAAGGAGAACGATATACAGAACCACTCAGAGATGAAGGGGAACAGGATACTCTAGACCACATCTACAACATCACAGCCAAGGATGCAGATTACGTCGAGCCTAATGATGATGGTGTAATGGACTGGCAATGTGATAGCTCCTGCATGTCTGATTCAGACGATGGTATGGAGAATTGGCAGAATCGACTGTACGAGCTACATGGCCATCGATGCGTGCAAATAACTTAGTCTCTTCGATGCCTTAGCGCAAAACCAAGAGAATTGCCTGCACCAGTTGGGATGACAGACCCTGGAGAATTTCTTACACCTATGTCAGAACAAGTACCTCCACCACAAAACACCCAGAGTCTCGAAATAGTAGTCGAAGCTACAGCAGCATGGGGGACCGATCATACAAAGTCTCAACCCCGTCACGGAACCTACCAGAAATTCCTGCGCCCCAGAGTCATAAGGCAAGCACAAGAAGTACGAAGTAAGTTCAAGGTGCGGACTAGCCTTCAGGGACATTTGAGGAAGAAATATACAGCAACGAAAAACACACCTCGTAAGGAGTGGATGCATAAGTTCATATATATCTTGGACCCTATAGTGGAAAATGTGCATATGACGGTTGAGCTCCACCACAGTACTGTAAGTAGGGATGATCTTGTGGATCACTTTTTGATCACATTTCCCATTAATAAAAGTGGTCCTGTTCTAGATATAGCTTTCCGATCAAATCACGACGAGGCAAATGTTGATCATCTAGGAATTGGATATCAAATCAAGGGGCAGAGCCAAGACGCGAGGGCCTCAAATCTAATAGTCCTGTCGCAGATACTACCCGGTCAGGTCGAAGGGCACTATTGGGTCGAGGTTGCTTATTACCTCGAGGCTTCAACCATGATTCTGCCGCGGCCCAAAAATGTAGCGAGGCTCAAAATCCGACCGTTGGGAGGCAGCCAATTTGGCGGTGGCGGGATTTTAATTGCTTTAAATGACTGTACTAAGACCAGTACCGGCAATCGCGCTCCACATGGACAAGATTTTCATCAGATTTGGTGCCTTCAATGCACTGTCCTACCCGATTTGATTGATGGCGTGTATAAGAAGATTCCTAAGTTAGAAAAAATTGCATCCTGCATTTCTTCAAGATTTCTGAGTGAACCGATGACCACCGAACGCGAGATTGACACCTTGGTCAGAGAATTCGAGCAAGAGGGTTTGATCACCTGCTCTAATAGGCCACCTGCCATAGCTCACTGTGAAGCCACTCCTCCAGCACCACCACGGCCGATGCAGACATGGTCTACCAGGAAAAAGTATAGAACTGAAATTTGCACCAAGCGCAACCAAGACCGGCCGCAGCAAACAGGGCAAACACCAGCGGCCCATCCTATGGAGCCCTTTGGTTCCGCATAGGCCCCGGCCAGGGGAAGGGAGAATATTCTGCTACCACGGCCACCATATCTACCACCTGTTCACTCAGGCACCGCGTTACCCCAACGGACAAAGCAATTTACATTAGCCACACCCTCGTTTCCACCAGGAGTACAGTTGATCGGAAGTATGACAGGGAAGATTGATCGGCTTAAGTACAGCGATCACGACACCAATGAACATGGCAAGTTCCCACAGTTTGAACTAGCAGAATACTTGCACCGCGTCAAGTACCCCGATCATAGGGTCACACTACTGGAAGTGCAAACATGGGCTGCGGGCCTGGACAAAGATGGCCTACTCAAGCTATTTAACATTCCCCATTTCGGACGCGGCATACATGTGACTGTAGTGGCCAAGCAGTTACTAGCCCTGGTGCATGACGGTTATTTATGGATAGGGGACCAGTAAATTCCTATTGACGCCGCCCTCATCCATAGGATCACAGGTTTACCCATGGCAGGACCTGATCCGAGAACCGAATTTCCGTCCAAACATGACGATACAAACCTCACGCAAACCATGAAGGAGCAGTTTGTCTTGACAAAAGGGAAACGGGGGTATCACACTTCCGCGATTCGAGAGCAGCCCATTCGGTTTGCAGCTGAAATCTTAGCGTGCAAACTCATATGGAAATGCAGGCCAACTGAAGTACCTGCCCCGGTTATCCGGATTGCTACAAACTGCGCTGAGGGGTATACTTATAATTGGGCCGGATATCTTGCGAAGGAGTTTTTGGAGGATGCTCGCGATGCGCAAGAAAAAGGTAGACCTTTTCATTATTCCTAGCTTATAATCCTTATTGCATTATTTGGGTGGAAAGAACCCACTGAAGCCCAGTTTGTAGAAATAAACCCCGGCACACCAGGGGCAGCGAGGTATGCCTCCCTATGGATATCCTCAGATAAGGAAACCCAGCAGATGACGAACACTGTGTTCGTCTTCTATGCTATGAGTATTCACTATGAGATTGTGCGAACACCTCGACTTACCAACGAAGTGTTCTCTCAATACGAGGGCGTCGCGCACTTCAGTGTTGATATGCATCATGTTTTCATTCAAGCTCATGCAGATCCACAACGGCAATGCTTCAAATTACCATATGTAGTCACTGAATCAGATATCAGGCGGATAGTTCAGCATTGGCCAGTCGAATGGCTGAAAGATTTAGGGAAAAAACCCTCTATTCCGGTTCCCCCAGCCACCAATATTAGCGCAGGTACTAGTCAGATGCAGCAGCAAAGCCCATTGGAAGATAGCGAAGACCTCAGTGATTCGCAGAGGGATGAAGACAGACAGGATGAACAGGATGGGCATGATGAATAGGATGGATAGGATGAGGAGTCGGTCAAGACCATATCAGATCCTAACCCACAAACGAAGCGCAAGTCACCAGAAGTAGCCGAGGTAACCAAGCCGCAGTCCCGTAAAAAGGCAAAAGCATCGAAGGACAAAGATATTGAGGAAGAAGCCACTGTTACGCTGGATGCGTTGGAGCATGCCCTAGAACAATCTACGTCAGTACTTACTAAAAAATGGTCAGAGTTTGCGGAACTGAATCTTGCCGGGCTCTCAGGTATCGCAAACAGGGTATCAAAGCTAAAATACCTAGCAGTAAACTCAGCACACAGTATGGTGACAAGTAGCACTACAGCACCCACGCACCAGGATATTAGGCAATGGCCACCTAGAGATCACCAGGAATAGGTACCAAGCGCAACTCTGATACAGCCTGACACCGAGTCCCGACCCCAGACGGATATCACCGCGGGGCTTGATTATACAAAGATGTCTGTGTCAGAGCTATAATTCTGCCAGCTCGCGATTACAAAGGAGATCCATGCCCGAACCCAATTGTCCCAAATCCAATTGGAAGACACCATCAAACAAAACAAAACCTTTGCAGCACGCCTGGAAGAAATCGCACAACAGAAGAAAGAGGCTGAACATACAACAACTACGTTGATGTGAGCATTGGACGGGGCATGTCGGAGTCTTTCTGACTCCGACATACAGGGCACAGAGGAACCAGAATAGAGAATCGCTAAGCTGCGAGACTATGCTCAGTAGTCCAGCAGTGAGGTTGAAAGGATGAAGATAGAACACCAGCACCAAATAGAAGAACTTCAACTGCGCATTCCTCCTGAGACTCCACCAGAGGCCCGAGAACAGCGCCAGCAGGACATCAAGGCTTCAGCAGCAAAAATATCAGATAATGTGGCCACCGTTGCAAAATTAATGGAAGACAGCATAGAAGCATGGGAGAACCTACAGGACCATCCAGATGTAGGTAAGATCCAGGAAACCATCAAGCTGCGCCAGGATGAATTAGACGCAGTCAGAATGGAAATCAAGACGCTGCCACCTATGCAGAAGATGGCTAAAGTGAAGCGCAGCAAGGAACTTCAGCAGGAAATCGAGTCCTGGAGGACGAAGGTAACGATGCTGGAAAATGCGCTACAGCCCCTGGTTGATGAAGCATTAGAATTGACCAATACTGTGGAAAGCCAGCTCAAAATCTTGAAGACCTATGACACTTTTGCCTAGGAAAAGGCTAACACAGACTCATCTTCAGTATTACAGGAATTGGTGGAAAAGGAGAAATCCGCTGATGATATACTGCATAATCTCACCAGTCGCTTCTAGACCCTCGCACAGAATATTCTCCCACCAGAGTCTTCGCAGAGTGTCCCGGGACGGGCCACTAGTGAGTCTTAGGGGCCTGTTGGGGCGCATACCCTAAGGATTACTAGTTTTGGTAACTTCACGGCTGTTGGTAAGCGGAGTTATGGGTCAAGATAGTCTTAGGGGTGTCAGGGTAAGTCAAAACCCCCTTTTTGTAATAAACCCGTGGTTTAAATCCAGGGTTTAGGGTTTTTTTAGGGTGCCCATGGTTTAAGACCATGGTTTTGTAAAAATGCACAGTATAAATAAGTGCTTGTGTAAAGAAGATAGGTTAGGTTTTATGATGAAAGAAAGATTAAGGCGAAGCTAAGATTGGTTTTGTAGAAAAAGATTAAGTCCCAGCTGTGTGCGTGGACGACCTCTGCAGCTGTGTGCGCAGAGAGTTTTTGTAAGAAAGATTGAGGAACGACCTGCAGCTGTGTGCGCAGGGGCCTGCTGCTGTGTGCACGGCCTTTTGAGGACTGAAAGGATCTGCAGCTGAGTGCACAGATCAAACTGTTGTTTTGTAGCAAGTTGAATAGAACATAGTTTGTGGACGTATCCCCTACACTGGGGGTGAACCACGTTATATCCGGTGTTGTGGTTTCTTGTGATTGTTTCGATTTCTGTTTCTTTATGCATTAATAACTGTATACATCTGATAAGTAGATCGCTGTTAACATTTAGCTTCGCTGTGAATTCCCTGTAGTGGGTTGAGCAAGTCACGACTGTTTATTTATTTGCGAATTTGTATGTGAATGAATGGTAAAGCTTGTAATTATTGTTTAATAAGGTTATTAAAATGCTAAGGTACAGTAATCCCCCTTTCTGCTTGCAGAAACCTGATTCTGCGGCACCCCCATAGTGGTTTTGGGTGAGACTGCAACCTGCGCGCAGGTTGTTGCCGAAAGGGCCAACTCTGTGGGTCTTTTGTTGGTGCGCATTAAAGGATTAAACCCGAGTCTGCCCTATTGCCCAACACCTACAACTGACAGTGCTTAAATCAGACGGTGGGAACTCCCGGTATTAGCTGCTGAAGATCTGGCTAGGAAAGAGCTCTAAATGCTCTCCACTGTGAGTAAATAGTAAAATGATTTGATTTTTTACTATTTACATGAATTATATAGGAATTTTTGGGTCTGATATACTATAGTTTTGATGTAAAATTACATTTTACTCTAAATGTATCAATCGTAATCCCTTAATTCTAGTTATGAATGCATTTAACACTTGTTTCTGAGTCAATTGTAGGATAAAATAACTATAGTAAGAAGCTTTGGGAGTTTGTTTATGAATTTTTTGCACTTCCATAAAATGGAAAAGGTTGATGAGCATTTTTTACGACACTTTGATCATGCTCCTTAAACCCAGTATCAGAGGTCCGAGTTCGTTTCTGATTCTTTCCAAGATCGTAAAAAATTGACATTGTGTAAAGAAGCATCATGGAGTCTTCTTTTCACCTCCTTTTCAGGCTCCTTAAACATAAAAAGATCGTCAAGTCCATTTCTTATTTTCTTCCAGGCTCGTAAAAAGTGACATTGTGTAAAGAAACCTCATGGAGTGCTCTTTAAACTCTTTTCAGGCTCCCTAAATACAAAAAGATTGTCGAGCAATCTTGTCTTCTTCACACTCGTTAAAGTATTTGAAGAGTCGTTCGTCCGATGGTAGGTTATCTCTTTTTCGGTTCGGATAGGACTATTTATGAAAAAGGAACACTCCAGCCAATCATGACTAGGAGAGTTATCTAAGGTATGATTTTACACTTTTCCGGGCCTTAGAGACTAAATCATACGAAAAAGGACCCCTTTGGAGTCTTCTTCCGTAATCGTTTAGACTCTCTAAACATGAACGATAACGAGTTTTCTTTCATTAGACTCATTAAATTAAACATTGAGAGACCTGTTTTTTGGAACGAACCCCTCCTCTCTTAGGGTCGTAAAACATATGAGTCTGGACTTGTATTTCGACAAGCTATATCGAATGTTTGTTACCCTCTTTGAACTCGTAAAACTGAAAAGAGGCACTCATCGATCATGATGGGGAAAATGGAAAGGGAATCATTTTTGCAAATAAATGGCAGTAGTTTTTCATTACGTTTGAATATGGCACTTGTCTGTACATCATGTCAATCAATTGGGTATTCAGCCGATCTCCACGATGATCCACTTTCATGATTCATGTCACTCCTTTGAGTCTTTCAAGAGAATGCATTGTCCACTGCTGCATTGTGTGTTTGTCCCATCCAGTCATGCTACATTCACATCATTCTAGAACTATGTTCTGAGTTTCATGTCATCGATGTGGGACTCATCATGGACCTCCTTCGATGAGACTATCTTCGTCGACATCACCTCATCATCCGGAAAATAGTATTAGAAACAATATTTAGTACCTTGAGATATGTATGTCTTAATGACAGATTCTCTCTCTCTCGACATAGGTTCACATCATTGACCTTTGATTGATAGAATCAACTGGGTGTTTGACATCAGGAAATCTATTCACACTCAGTAGATTGTACTAGGGTACCTTGGGAATCATTGACATTAATGGTGATCTCCCTCGTACTTGTTAATGGTTCACATCATTGGCTGGTAATCAAGTGGTTTCTACCATGTTCAACTTCAGATCATTGTAATCACATGGATAGAATTGTACTTTGTGGAAGACGAGATCAAGACCCTGGGTATTTGTTTAAAGTGCTCATTGCTTTCCCCAAGTTGCGATGTATTTTTGTATATATAGCATGGATCCACATTTGTAAGGTCATGGCTATGCTCAAATTTGCGTCTATATGACATAGATCTACATTGTATGTCCGGTAGCTATGTCCAAGTTTGATTCCTCTATCACATGGATCTATGCTATATTCTAGTAGCCATGCTTGTTTATTCCTCCCATGGATCTACCTTGTATTGGTATGCAGCCATGAGTTGGCTACTTGCATATATGAGTCAAAAATATTGATGTACTACATATTCCTACTTGATGACATGCTCCGATTGAGCTGACATTTTCACCTCATAGCAATGACTTGTTCTCTCAAAGCTCTCATTTATTGTATCCCTCTAAGACTCATGCTTTGGGGGGCATCCTGTTATACCAAAATCCTATCATCATCATGTGATAAGACCTTTGACATACCTACTTGCCATAAATCCCAGCACTTGGAGTGTAAACCCATGTTGTTTGTCAATATTTCATGAAAATTCCCAGCACCGCACTTTCCTTGTTATCCATGAGCGATTCCTTGCTCCCCCAGCCTTTCTGCTGTTTTCTATAAGTGGCGCCACCGCCTATTGCCCTTGGTCCATAAGCAGTTCTTATTTGAACCATTGTATCATAAGAGGAGAAATGTGGTACCCTGGGTAAAATGGGAAAAAGAGAAGATTCTCGAGGCTTCTAGATCATGATCCTCATGTCCTCCCTTATCCCTATCATTGTGGGTCAGTTGAGCTCGAGATCCCCCATCATAGGATCTTAGAGGCCACCTCATCCATAAATATCTTAACCATCCCTATCCATTGAGCCTTGTAAATACAAGCTCATGTCCATTGTTGATGGGGGGAACCATTGAGGTATTGTTATGCTGTTGGATTGACCACTTGGCCCAAGCCATTAGAGAGCATAGAGAGCAAAGTTGGAGTTTATGGGGATGAAAGTTTTGGTTTCATGGAGATGCATGTCAACACTAAGGATTAATTGGTTGTAAACTTCTCCATTTTAATCTTAATGCAAAGATTATTTCTATCCCACTTTACTGTTGTTGTTTGATTTCACATGTAAATGTTGTTGGATTCCTTAGTCACTGACATGGATTAATAGATTATGTTCTGGTAGCTTTGATGTGTTTGCATGTTTAATATGATTACAGGTACACAGGTTTACTATTGAAGCAGGCATTCCAGGTATCTACGATATCCAGGGAGGGTCTTCATCCTTTGTCATTCATTTGTTCTGGATCTAAACCATTCAGACCATAGGAACAACTTCTATCCACAAAGGGTGAAATATTCCTGCTAACAACACCCCTTTCCGATGTGAGCCATGTAGGCCCTATTCATACTCAAGCAATCTGTCATGATGGAAATAAAAACAAAACATGCCCTGCATATTGAATTTAACAATTAGACATGCATATTCTTAGCTAGGGTCACAGAACACTTATCCATTTGCATATGCAGTATTCCTTTGTTAACGAGGAATGGGGGCTCCCTTCTCCGAGTTGACAGTCCCTCGGTTTTCCATCCAACTCCTTTTTACACTCCATATTGCACACATGTCTTACTGACATAATCTATACCATCTCACTCATGTTGCTTACCAAACATGTAGTGCAAATGGGACATTTCCAAAATTCCCAATGGAGTTTCACCTGAAACCCATTTCCAAGATAGGGGAAACCTCCCCATGAATTTTGGATCCTGTAGGCCATCACACATGGTCTTCCTGCAATATGTACCCCTGGCACATTCATTAAGTAGCCAAATAGTCAATCATTATCTACTAATACAATCCAAATTTGATTGTTCCATAACGAAGCAATGGCATTAGTAATTAAATTCAATATGAATTTGCAACTCTATCTACTACAGAAATTGGTTTGCTTAGCAATGAGGTGATCCTCATTTGTTGGTTTCTTGTAAGCGGCACCACTACACCTATTATAATTTTATGCTTACTAGCATAACATCCTCCTGACACAATTCTATGCAATCCAATAGTGATTAGTAGTTGTCAGCAATTTCTCAAATCTGAAATTTACAAGTTCAAATTGACAACCCATTCTGCATACAAACTATTTTCACATCCATGAGACTCTTCTCATGAGGTTTGGCTCTTTCACATGGTAGATTTTGGCCTTTGTCATGGTCTTACCCACATTGCCATGCCCCAAACAATCTACTTGAAATGTGAACTTCAATCAGCCAAACAGTTTGTAAGTCTCCATGGATATAACATTTCATTGTTGTAACAATCATTGAAGCATTTTCAGAATTATAGAACTCAAACACTTTCATCTGTTAATCACATCAATATTACCAAAATTCCTTTACTTTACATGAATCATTATCATACTAAAATTGCAAGGTATAGTCACATCATTTATTCAAATTAAACGAAACGTTTAGATAATCTTTACTTCACAGGTGTTACATTTGTACCACCTTTCCCTTCCATAGAGCATTCCGGTAGCCAATCGATCATGACTACCCTCTTCATGCACTTAATATTCCACATTCATAACATCTCTTGAAAGGATTCTAGAATTATCATCAATTCATCATTTCAGCCATTGGTTAGTCATAATAACACATGCACTATCTCGATGCATTCATGCAATGCATCACAATATTTGCACCCATATTTATGTATGCATATTTACAAAATTTACTCCAAAATTTTCATATGCATTCATTCAATGCATAACTACAAGATTTATAAAATCTCTTAATGCATATCCACTCAATGCTACCCTGTATTGATTCAGGGATACTATGCATTCAAACATATTATGGCCTAACCGTGACTACCTCATATAAGATGCCCTACATTAATCAAGACCACCAGTACTCACTTTCGTTGGGTTACTAAGCTCATAACAACATATACAAGCATGATACATTTCTATATGAATGTAGGGTAAACTTCTAAACAGCCACAGGGTGTGAGACCTCTTGCCTTCAACACTCCATGTTCCACCACACTATGGCAGTATGCCATTCATATGAATACATTTCAATCTAAATGCATACTATTCTATGATTACTGGGTGTAGTTCAATGGAACCCTACCCAATATTATTTCAACACTTATGCAGTTATCATAATCAAACCATTACCTGCATGGCTCCCATGTACAACCTTGATGTTACCAGTTTAGTTGGTCCCTTGCAAGAGATTGCAGAATTTGCTCATCAACTTTTGATCCTGGATTTCTTGCCTTATCCCTTTCTCCATAGGGTTGCTGGTCACATTCATCAAAATAATCAACATATTCAGCCATGATCATGTTGTCATTGGTATTTCCACCAATACCAACACCAATACTGACTTATCAACCACAATATTTACCATTAGTGATTTATTGCATAGAAAAAACCCCACTACTTTTACCAATATGTAATATCATATTTGTGAAAAAAAAATATCCTCATACATTTTATGTACAAAACTTATGAAATATAAATATAGTTAGCAAGATAGGGGTTAAGGAAATTTCCCTTTTCAAGTCCCTCATCTTTGCATGGAATTCCTCTTCCACATAACAGCTGGTTCGACTTCATGGTCTTTGCTACTTCTCAGCATGAAATTCTTGGATTTTTCCATATTGACAACAACATTTTTTTTCAAACAACCACTAGAAATTTTCTGCTCCTCATTCAAACTCTGGTGATTCTCCCTTGTTCCCTGCTGGGTAAGCTTTCCAACGCCTATCCACATGCTCCATCCTGACTTCGGGTGTGAGAATCATATTACTAAAATGACGATTTTCACCAAATTTATGCACTTTTACACACAACTATATTCTGGTATGGAATGCCAACTTTAGCCACCTAGAATTTTCTTCTTTTTCAGCCCTGAAAATCCACTGGAAACTGCTGAAAATCCCACTGAAAAAGCCGCTGAAATCTGCTAAGAAATCCCACTTGAAAACTCAAGATTTCCCTTTGTTAAATCGGGTCTCTTCCCAACTAAACTTCTGACATATCAGGTCGCTAGTTGACTAAGCTTCCGACACTTTGGTGGTCCATTCAACTAATTTTCTCCGATGCTCATCGGTGGTCCTGTTAGCACCGAAAATAAGCCCAAAGGTTGTGAAAGGCCTGCTCATGGGTAACAACAGAACCACTTTAGACTGCGCCTCCATCCCTGCGCAGTTAGAGAGGGATCTCTCGTTTTGTCTTCGGAGTCTACTCCACGTAATATTTTTAGTCAAGGATAATTATGGGGGCAGGATCCTGAATGGGAAAAAGTGTATCAAGGTGTGATGTAAGGTGGGATTATCGGGGTAAGGGACCATTGGAAATGGAGTCAAAAACGTGCGTAGGGAACACATACATAAGGAAAGGAATGGCATGGGGTTTTAAACAGAGGCAAGGTAGCCACTAATCTCCCAATCAAGAGATATTTAGCAAGCAGCTAGAGGACAAGAGAGAGAACAACCCATCGCATGGAGCACTGGTGAGATGACTTCCATGCATCTTTAGAAGAATAATTGATAAATTTCTGGAACAACAGCTAGAGCATAACGAGTATGAATTCCTAACTGCTATACACTAAGTTGTAGACATGAAAGAAATCAACAGATTTGAGTGAAAACAGGAAACACAATGCATGTAAAAGAAGATACATATTGGGAAAAGCAATGACACATGAATCTCTGCCATGAGAAACAACTTCTCCTCTGCAATTTTATTCATAACACAAGCATCAAATCTTATTTACAATGGAGAGCCTCAGCCCTAAAATATTTCCCAATCCAACCAACTCCTTTTCCTCCCTCTATTGGGAGTGTATTTATACTATTCTAATGCTGAGACTACTAATTTGAAAATTGTTACAAGTCACTATCTTGCATTAACAGTACAGTGAGTGGAACTATTGCCACGTTTAACAAATATAAACAATAAACATTATGGAGACGTGGCGCATGATAACGCTGACTGACAACACAGAGCTTTCTTTCGTTCTACTTTGTGAAAGCAATTCCCATGCGGTATACTAACAGCCAATTGTTTAATTAGGCTTATTTGGGTATATCTTTTTGCTTCTTCGACCAGCCCTCTTCTTTCAGACCACGTCATTCAAAGGCTGACAAGAAGACTCAAATCCACCGCCCGATCATTTTTCTGACCCATCCTTGATCTGGTAACACTGTTGTAGGAGGAGGCCAGAAATAAGGTGGTCATGCACTTGGTGATGATAAACGACTTAAGAATCTTATCATCCTTGTACCCCTTTCTTCCTCCTATGAGGAGGGTTTTCCCGTGAGCCATGCAGTCGGGTGTGCGTTTGACCCTCTCCTCACCCAGGACCAAACAATCAAGTGGAGATCTTAGGGGTGGTGTCGAAGGATCCGGACTTGTCTGGTACCAGAATGAGCATTCACTCCAACAGTTCTACCACCACTATGAGCTGGGACTTCAAAGGTCGTGACTACAACTGGGAGTGTTGGAGGGATGTCTCTAGGACATCAAAACCCATGCACTACACATCCAGAGGCTGGGTTGTGTAGAAGCAGGTGAACCCCCCCTGGTATTTAACAACTGTGCCCTGATGGTTGGCGATTTTATAGTATGGATAACCAAAACATATATCTATGTTTTCCTACCAAGAGTACCCCTTGTTGAACTAACTTCTCAAACCACATAGTCATGGATGTCTATGAAGGAACTCGACACTTCTTGGCATTCAACTCTATACTTCTTATCATCTACACATTTCCACGTCTCAAAAGATCTCTGGGAGATGGCATTATATAGGGCGATATGACACAGCCCAGAAAGAGCTATACCCATCCTTTTGATGTTCAATCATTTTATCTGATATGGGAAAGATTCCAAACAATTTCCACATGGCTGCCAAGCTGGTTTCAAGGGATGTGGATTTGACCGTTCTTTCCCTTTCAATTACCATGATGGTGGTGCCAGGCTGCTTTATTTTGTCGCCTACCTCATCCTCGTGTAAATTCCAAGTCTGTTGCCTTGATGAATCAACCCTCCATCTTTCTCATAGCTCCCTTCGAAGTGAACGATGTGCCACACTTGTGAACTAAGGAAATTAGCATCGCTAGGAAATAATTTCACCTTAGGCTCATCCCAAATGGCGTCAGAGGAATTGGCCAGTCTGCAATGGGGGTATATTATGTGCGTGAACGTCTCCTCCATTTTCATCTCTGCACTAGATGTGAAACATGTACCCTTGGTGCCTTCCCAGCCATTCGATCCGAGGAACCTTTCATGTCCACCATCCACATTCTGTTCCATCTGCCACCAACTTTTCTCCTTTGAACACCACAGGAATTTCTGGATCGTGACATGTTCTCAACCATCAATCGCGAACAACCCTTCATGTAGTTGTTGATTTGAGTGGGCCCCATTATCTTTCACAATGAGAAGCCTTGGAATTCATTTGTGTTAGTCTGTTCTGCAAAATAAACCATGGGCGTAGATTTCTGTCCTTTTTTATCATGGCCGTTGATCTTCACAACCACTACCCCTCTTTCACAATTTGAAATCGTGGCTTTACCTGTGCAAGTATGGCTTGTGAAATTTATTGAGGACATAGATTTGACTCAGATCCCATCTCGACCATAGAATGTTTTTGACCTTTAACTTGTTTCGCAATCTAGAAATGTGGCTTTGGTCGAGCATGTCCGCTCGCGTGAAATGGTTTGGAGCCATTGATCCACCTCCGATCAATCTTAGCTTTTGATTTTGATTCTCTCTCAATGCCTTCAGCACACCCTTTGTTTTTTCTTTTTCCTTGCATTTCTGATAACCTGAAGGAGATTTCACATGAAGTTCGAGGGAATGGGACCCTCATCGAACTCCTATCAGGCTCTCAAAACAACTATTAAAAACAGAGTGTTAACAACTAGCTCCATGAGATATGCTATCCTCCCAATGAGGTAGCAAAGAACCCCTGTAGACCAAGTGCCAAAATCATTGGGTTGTCTTCAATATTTCTTTGACATCTCCATTCTTCTCTGAGTTACTGCTTCAGTGAATTTGTGCCACTCTTGCAAATCATGCTGGTGACTGTAAACCTTTGCTGGTAACTGAAAATGAAAACAAACTAAAACAGTAATGAAGTAAATGCTCAATAAATTCTGAGCTTATTTTTTCCTACCTATTCTACCTAACTTTGTGCACAAGTCTGATTAAGTGAAATCAGACTTCCAATGAAGCCAATCAAGCAAATTGCCTAATAGTTTTGTTCTTTTATTGTGATTGATGGATAGAAATGAAATAGATAATGGGAGAAGGAAATGATAAAAAAACTAATATTCAAAGCAGGGATGCAACCAATCAATTCCTTCATCCAAACCCTACATGTATTCAGCCACGGGGTCATAGAAATCACAACAACCTCTAGTATGTTTTGTCACCTGCACATGGGAAAGCCATCCAGAGCTTCCTTCTTCTAGAGATTCGTTAGGCAGACACTTGGAAGATTGAAAAAAAGGACCCACATAATATTTCTTCAATGGAACATCCCGCTTTCCGCTCAAAATTTCTGTAACAAGAGCTTGATGTGCTTCAAGAGGGAGGTCCCTTACTTCTCCAGTGGAATCGAGTAGGAACATTCCTCCTATGTGAGGTGGCACTACTGAAGGTGAAATATCATAAAAAAAAATTATTGGGAGGCTGCTACATCCGTCTTCATATCTTTTTCCTTCACTACAGATTCCCAATGTATTAGTAGCATGAGAGGAATCGCCTGGCTGGTTCTTCTTATCGTCTTCTTTCCTGTACAAGCTTCTGGTCCACACCATATCTGTTTCTTTATGTTTTTTCCTAGAGGCCTTAATCATGTGTCGTATTAATTCAAAAGAGGCATAACACAAGGGTAGGATATCATCTCAAGTGCCCTTATCATCCTTTCCCGCTTCAACCTTCTGACTTTGCATTGCATCTTGATTCTTTTCATCAGCAGGCTTTGTTTCAACAACTGGCTCATCATGTATATTATGTAGGTACTCTTCCTCATATTCATCGTACATAGGCATACCAAAATCCTTCTTAAAATTGTCCTTTGTGGACCAGGGGCGGTGCAGGTCACCATTTTTAGAGAACAATCCTGCAGGACTTCCTACTCCTGCATCAGGCCGGTCATCTTTTTGCATACCAGGAGAGGGATTTGACGTGCCAGAGACTTTCCCATTCTGCTTGTAGGGCCCAACCAATTTGTATGTATATTTTATTTCACCACCACTGTCCCGATCTGACAATTTCTTGGACATCTTAAGGTTTTCCTTAACCTCCAAACAATTAGCGAACATATGTTGCAGGGTGGTTGATTTCCTCTCCAAACGAATCAAGGATAGGTCAAGAGGAAAGGCGGCTACATAATAAATCTTAGCAGCATTCTCAATAGGTTGGACTTCCTTAGGCATGTTATAATAAAAGCTTTTGAATCTTCTGTTAAAAATAGATATGGCCTCATCCTCATGCCTCCTCAGAAAATAAAACTCTAAAAGTATTTGCTCCAATGGCCTTCTTGTTGGAGTAGGGTCCCACAGCTACAGAGGAAGCTGCTATTTTGATGGATAGATAGTTTTGGCAGAGATATAAGAGGTAGAGCTATGACACTATAGCAGGTTTCCAGCTACAAAGCAGAGCTAGAACCCATGACGTAGAAGGCAGATAAGTCAAGGAATACAACGGTACGTGAGCGGCTGAGAAGAGAGAACTCACCCACTACATTGAACGCAGCGGCGGAAGACAGGAGGGTTCAACTACCCTCATAAAGGAAAAGGAGCAACGAGGCTAAGGCATTGAAGATGAAGGACAGATAGGAAGCAGTGCCGGTACCCATGTTCAGTGCTGGGAAGAATGGAAGACTGCAGGAAGCTATGGTGAAGGGAAGTGGTGCATAGTACCCATGATCAGCGTCGGGAAGCATGGAAGACCGCAGAGAGCTGTGGTGTGACGGATAGAGGCTACTTCAAAATACAGATACATCGACTGTCACTAGTTAGGGTTTGGGTTACTGTTGGGACAGGCCCACAGTGTTGTAATGGTGAGACCTTCGGACCACCTATAAAGGGATATATTTTGTACTGTAAAAGGGTTGGTTAGAGAGGCGGCTGGTTGGTTCATCTGTTGTAGTTGTTTTGTAGAGTATTAGACAGTTGTAGAAGCTGAGCTCTGGTTCTGTTATTAGCTGTAATATCTTACTGTAACCAGTAGCTAGCTCATAGAGCATTCATGTAATGATCTGCAGGGATCGACAGAGAGGGAAGAGTATATTGTAAGAGGTGCAATATAGAGGTAGAAAAGAGATCTAAGAGAGAATATCTTAAGCTGCATATGCGGTGCAGTAGAACTATGTTTACCTTCCCCTAAGATATAATAGAAACACAGTTCTGTGGACGTAACTTCCATCCTGGAGGTGAACCACGTTAAAATCATGCGTTATGTGATTGCTTTCTGTGTTGTGTTTATTTGATGCATCTGTCAGTTATTTTATGAGCCTTGTTACAGTTTAATGTATGTATGCATTGTTCAGTTCGCAATAATATAAAAGGATAAACATAAGTTGAAACCATTGATATGTTGTATGTGGTTTCAGTTATACTTTGCTTGAAACAATCACTAGTCGCAGTGTTGAACAGCCTGTTATGTTGAGTCTTGCAAGTCAACACGAACAACACTAAGTGCGCTGAGCTGTGGGGTTGGGGTATCGCAGGGAGGCAATACCGCACCGGTAGAGGAGTTGCGGTGTGCGATACCAGAGTTTAAGGGCTTAGTGTTGGGAGGAAGTTACGTGTCGCCTGGTGCGCAGCGATGCGGTAAGGCTGGGGTCACCGCGAGTTGGTGGAAGTTGTGCAACGTAGGCAGGGACTGCGCACTGGATAAAGAGAGATCTTGCGGAGAGAAGGGATGCGAGACACTGATATCACACGACGCAAGCAGAGGGTCATGTGACGTGCAGAGAAAGAGGCCCTGTGACTAGCAGAGTTGTTAGTCGCAAGTAGGATGCCACAGAACCTGGTCCAAGACGCTTGAGTCCTTGGCCAACCCTTCAGAATCACTTCGAGTGAGACTTCAGGCCGCTTCGCGGTCTGTCGCCGAAAGGGCCAGTGAGCTAGGGGTTTTGTTGGTTAAATACAGTAAACTTGGGTCTGCCCATGATAGCCAACAAATGGTTTCGTTGCCGGCTTTGAACAAATGGGAGCTGATGTTCTGGTGGCGTCCTACGAGAGACGAACTCAATGAGTGGGTTTGGTCTAACCAAAAAGAATTTTCTGAATGAGAGAACAGGAGTCCTAAACTGAGTACAGAGGCCTAGTTACAGAAACATATCATTACAGACCTGCATGCGATATTTTTTACGACCTTTGGGAATGAGATTTACGACTGGTTATCAAAGTTAACTGATACAAGCATATTCAAAAAGAAGAGAGACATTGTTTGGACACTAGAGCTGATTCAGACCGTGAGGAACCTGGATAATCCTATCATGAGGGTAGTAGACTTATGGCTTGCGAGTGTGCTAGAAGTCTTCGTCATAGATTTTGTAGTCGACCAGACAAAAAGCTTCAGCGAAGCTGAGCGCTATTTCTTCAAAGGATATCGTGGTAAGTACGTAAGATCTTTAAACTTGTCCATTAAGATGCTATTACATGAAAAAGGAACAATGGATCTAGTTTCATATGAATAAGTAGAAATAGTAATGTCACAAGAGTTTGAAAGTGATTTTGATGACATTAGACGAACACGTAGTGGAAAGAAGTATAAAGTAGATTTCAGCTCTCCAATATTTGAAGATAGTTCAGCTAGTACTAGACAACAGAGTCATAGTACCATAGAGGGAACAAAGGGGGGTATCCCTTACCACCCTTACACCCCACAGAAACAGACTAGGACTTAGAACAATCCTGTAGGAACTCCATCCAGTAGCTCACAGACAGTACCTACCACCGCTACATCACCTTTACCTACACCGCCGAGTGGTAGTAACACAGTAAATCAACATCCACCACGTAGAAATAGAATGGGGGATGATATGAAGCTACCTATATTTAAGGGAATAGGGGAAGAAGACCCAGAGCAGCATTAGTTTCTCTACAAAGCCATGTGGACCATTAAAACAATCAACGACGATAACCTTAAACTTGTACAGTTGGTCACCACACTAAGAGATCGAGCCTTAACATGGTATATTAAGTATACCACAGTACCCAGGACACTTGCCCAGGTCAAGACTGCCATGATTAAAGAGTTTAAGAAACCTAAGTCTGAGTCACAGTGCATTACAGAACTCAAAGAAATCAAGTAGTTACCTACAGAGTCGGTGTGGGACTTTGATCAGAAATTTAAAGCCCTTATCGACCAAGTCAGTTTTGAGTTCGCGCCGGAGCAACATAAGGAATGGTTTATTGCAGTGTTGCTCCCTCAAATTAGACTGCCATTAATGCAGCAGAAACTCTAGATGCAGGATGATGCGTTGGAGATGGCGATGAAACTAGAGGCTTCACCTCTAGCTGAGAGCAGTACAGGAATGGAAACTTTACAAAACTAGTTGGCAAATTTTACATTACAGTTGCATGAAATTAAGAAAGGGAAAGAGGTTGCACAAGACATATGGTGCATAAAATGTAAAGCACAAGGCCATAGTAAAGATAATTGTCTAGTCTTTGTAGAATATATAGCAACAGGGGCTCCAAACCCCTTACCACAGACCCATAGGCCATGGTGTGAGATATGCAAAACGCGAGGACATCTACCTCACCAGTGCCCTCTACTTCAGAAGTACGTGCAGACACCTAAGAACGTATACTATGTCTTCTGCAAGTCTGTAGGCCATGATGTACACGATTGCCGAGCCTATGATCTCATGGTCGGAGAAAAGCAAGACTTGTACAGAGTCCAGTCAGAAACACAGGGTCCAGCAGTAGGACCACAGTAGGATCCGGCTTATGGAGGCTATGGAGGAGGCTTTGCGCGAGGAGAAGGCTCCGACAGAGGAGATGGTTTTGGTCATGGCCGTGGACCAGTTACTTGTTACAACTGTGGAGTTGTAGGACACTATGCTAGGGACTGTCAAAACCCCAATACCACTTGTAACTAGTGCAAATATTATGATCATACTATAGAGGACTGCCCTACCTTGATAGCTAAGATAAGAGAACCTAAGCCAGCAGTACACCAGAACATCCAGTTTATTGCTGCTGAGCAAGAAGAGCCAAAACCAAGATTCAATATTGTGACTCGTAGCAGTGTTTCTACCAATGGGACATCGCAGGAAATGGAAAAGACCACAGGTCAGGAGTGGGTGTACAGAGCTCCTAATAAAACAACACCACTCGACCTACAGAAGAACAAACAGACATTTTAGGAAGCTAAGTCTTTCTTTGATGACCCTACGCAATCAGGATCACAGGTACCACCATCTAGGGGCGTATCGTAGCAAGCACCTTGTGGCGATATCCTTATACAGACATCGCAGGCTACCACATTAGGAAGATGCGATGAGGACGAGATGACAGGAAGTGTACATTCCTTCCTGCGGAGTTGTCTAAAACTTGTAAGAAATGAGAAATATATCACAGAACTTCAGCGTATCATAGATCATTGTCAGCCATATTCTTCCGTGAGCAGTACACAGTGTGCTATTCATAATATCATGGGACATACAAGAACAGGAAGAGAGATGTGAATCACAGCGCAGGTTGGAGAATTTGAAATGGATGAGGTGATCCTAGATCTAGGATCAGACGTGAATGTTCTGACTAAGCAGACATGGGAACATATGGGTAGCCCTAAGTTAGTCAGATCACCTATCCATCTGAGATTAGGTAATCAGCAGCATGTGTCACCTCTGGGTCAGTTACCGTAGGTTCCAGTTGACATTGACGGAGTTCGCAGCTTCATGGACTTTGAAGTTATAGAAATCATTGGCGATAGTAGACCCTATCCAGCATTGCTAGGAATTGATTGGGCGATCGGTAACATGGATGTTATTGACCTAAAGAGAAGACAAATGACCTTTGAGGACACATAGATCTAGGTCATTGCACCGTTGGATCCTTTTCAGGGTCCTAGATATATTGAACCTATCCGGGCAGAGGAGGAGGCACATAACATGGAGAGCCTCTATCAGATGCCCACAAACCAGAGGGACTACATCAATCCAACCGTAGAAGGGAATATCAGTTGGCAATGCGACAGCTCATGCGCATCAGATTCAGATGTTGGTTTAGAAAACTGGCAGAACAGACTTCACGAAGTCTCAGCGTGCAGGTGCGCATACTTGACCAAGTCACTGCGATGGATTGGCGCAGAGATCAATGAGATTCCATCCTTTCATGGTCTAACAGATATCCAGGAATTTCTTGAGCAGTTTGAACAACAGATCCCTCATAAGCAGCGGATCGTAGCTATGGACCTTGCAGTACGAGCCACACCTGCAAGATGGTGGTATGCACATAAAGAGAACATCACATCATGGGATGATACTAAGAGATTCATGGTGATCATATTTTCTGTCGACAGAGAATATGTCCAATAGAAATACACAGGAGAGAGTGACCTTAGATCACACATTCAAACATGCGAACAGAATTGGTCAGACATTCCTGAGGATGAATGGGTTCACCGATTCGTTCATACGTCGGATACAGTTTTAAGGAACTGGTATACAGAGACTGAACTGCGCAAGGGAACAACAACATGGCCACTTATGATAGATAGCTTCCTACTCACCTTCGCTTTTGAATCTGAGTATCCAAATGTTGATCAGGCCCTACAAGTAATAAAGAGTAAGATATTTGAAGATTGTACCATATCAGTATCAGCTCAACCTGAGTGGGCTATCCAGCTAAAAGAGGCATTAGAGTGTTATAATTTTGCATCTGAACCAGAAGAGGATGAGGATCCTCGTGACACCAACATTTTGGAGTCAGAAGGCACTCGCGATGTTAAGGGACCATAGTTAGAAATTCCAGCAATCACAGAGCCCATTAAGATTAAAAAGATCAATATTGGCACAGACACAGAACCTAAGCTTGCTTCTATTGGAGACTATTGGAACGATGAAATAGTCAGACAGATTGCAGATTTGCTACATGACTATCAGGACCTATTTCCCACCAAGTTCATGGAGATGAAGGGAATAGTTGGAGACCTAGGATTCATGAGGATACCATTGAAGGAGAATGCTAGACCAGTCAAGCAACGCCCATATAGACTAAATCCATGGTATAAAGAAAAAGTAAAGGATGAGATCGATAAGATGCTAGCAGTAGGCATCATTGAGCCTATAGAAGAAAGCAAATGGGTTAGCCCCATGGTCATACAAGAGAAGAAAACCAAAGGAGACATTAGGATCTATTTCGATCTGCGCAAGCTCAACGATGCATCGCTTCATGATCCATTCCCGACACCGTTTACTGATGAGGTATTATACAACGTGGGAGGATAGGAGGTCTACTCCTTCACCGATGGCTTTTCAGGCTACCACCAGATCATAATACACCCAGAAGATCGATCCAAGACCACCTTTTCAACAGAATGGGGCTCGTTCTAGTATACGGTAATGTCCTTTGCTCTTAAGAATGCACCAGCTATATTTTCTAGAGTAGTAGTTGTTGTATTTAAAGAATACATCCATAAATTCCTAGAAGTATATTTTGATGATTGGACTGTATTTGGAATAATTGACAAGCACATAGGAGATTTAAGACTGATGTTAGAGAAATGTAGGCAGTATCAGATTTCTCTAAACCTGAAGAAATGTATATTTTGTGCACCATTTGGTATTTTGTTGGGTCACATTGTTTGCAGACAAGGCTTGATGGTAGATCCCGCAAAGATTTCCATCATTGTAAATCTTCCACCACCCAACTCAGTCAAGCAATTGAGGATAGTACTTGGTCATACCAGGTATTACAGAAAGTTCATTAAGGGCTACGCAAATATTACAACACCGATGGATAAATTGCTAAAGAAAGACGTAAAATTCCTATGGAATGAGGAATGTCAGCAGAGTCTAGACACACTTAAAGAAAAGATGGTTACAGCACCCATCCTAGTATTTCCATATTGGACTAAGCCATTTCATGTACATGTGGATGCATCTGGCATCACACTAGGGGTTGTCTTAATGCAACCAGGAGAAGGGGATATTGATCACCCTATCGCATACTCCAGTAGAAAGCTATCGACAGCAGAAAAGAACTACACCACGATAGAGAGAGAAGGCTTAGCTATGGTGTATGCACTGCAGAAGTTTATGCACTACCTATTGGGTGCCTCGTTCAATATGTTTACTGACCATTCCGCATTGAAGTATCTGGTCAATAAGCCAGTGTTAGGGGGGAGAATCTGCAGATGGTTACTCCTCTTTCAGGAGTATGATTTTGAAATCATCGTTAAACCAGGAAGATTGAACACTGGACCTGATCATCTATTGCGAATAGACTTAGGAGAAGAGCCAAGTAACCTATAGGACAATTTGCCAGACGCGTCGTTGTTTTCTATCCAGATTGCGGATGACTACTACGTTGATATCATTCACTTTCTCACTATAGGATTAGCGCCTGATGAGTTCACTAAGCAGCAAAAGAAGCAGTTTGTTGTTAAAGCAGCAGACTTCACCATGATCGTAGGACACCTATACAAGTTAGGACCGGATGAAGTTTTGCGCAGATGTGTGATGCCGCATGAAAAAGACGCTATTATTAGAGAGGCACATTCAGGGACCGCAGGAGGTCATTTCGCAGGAAAGTCGACTGCGCAGAAAATCCTAGATGTAGGATTATGGTGGCCTACTTTGCATAAGGACACCAAGGACTTATGCAGATGCTGCGATATCTTCCAGAGGGTAGGAAAACCCTCGCGACGCGATGAAATGCCACTGCGACCGCAGGTTACGCTACGCGCATTTGACAAGTGGGCTATAGACTTTGTGGGTCCTATCAACCCACCAGGAAAACGCACTAGCGCGAGATATATTATCACTGGAACAGAGTACCTCACCAGATGGGCAGAGGCCAAAGCAGTAAGAAATTTTGATGCTGCTACAGTCGCACAGTTCCTTTTTGAGAACATCATCAGTAGATTTGGCTGCCCTGTAATTTTGATGAGCGATCAAGGCACACATTTCTTAAACCGCACCATTGAGGCCTTGACAGAAGAATTCCAGATTCAACACCATAAGAGCACTCCCTAACACCCACAGGCTAATGGTACGGTGGAGGCCTTTAATAAGATTTTAGAAAATGCTCTTACTAAGATCTGCAATAGTCAAAGGAATGATTGGGACCTCAGAGTTAACGCTGTATTATGGGCGTATAGGACCACATGCAAGAAACTTACAGGACACACACCTTTCAGCTTGGTGTATGGATAGGAGGCTGTTATGCCTATGGAGTATATTCTGCCCAGTTTAAGAATCGCTCAGATCACCGGGATGACTGATACAGACACAGTGGAGGAAAGGCTAGCACAGCTGCTTGCCCTAGAGGAAGACAGATTCATCGCCGGATTCCAGCAGAAAGTGAAAAAGGCACGGGAAAAAGCTTGGTATGACAGACATATTAAGAGTAATACTTTCCAGACTGGAGACCTAGTACTCCTCTATGACAGTAAATTCATTAAGTTTCCAGGGAAGTTCAAGATGCATTGGCTGGGGCCATATCAGATATAGCAAGTTACAGAGGGAGGTGCCGTTCAGCTCATCCAGCTGAATGGGGAGCTTCTTCCCACATGGATCAATGGTAGTAGGATTAAGCTCTATAGCGATACCCACCCCACCTCACAGCCCTAGATTAGCCAGTTTATGGTGGTGCAGATGTCCAGTGTAGTTGAAAGGAGGCATCGCACCAGGAACTAGTCTACACCAGCAAGTATTATAAGTATCAGGAATCGCATAAGGTCGGTTCATTTTGTGCAAGTCAATAAATGGCTTGTGGGGAAAAAAAAAAAAAATCCGTTTGTTTGTTTGCGCAGGTGATGCGGTGTTTCAGCGCAGCAATGTGATGTTTCCCCATGCCACGTATCTAGTTTTTCCAACCGACAGAGGGCCAGTCAAGTCGCCTTCTAATAGGAAGTTAATGAATAAATGACCGGTATACCTTACCGTAGATTTGGAAGCAACATAATTAAGTTTCCAGATTTGGCAAATCTTCGACGAGATCGGCGCCTGTACACACACATTTTGGGGGGAACGTGACCGGATTTCAGCATTTATGGAGGATCGGATGACGGGTGAGGTCTTGTCCATGTAATTATTATGACCAACGGGTTCAGTCAAGATGACCATTGCGTCTGGGATTGTTTCCTTCGGCATAAAAGCAGAAATTGTTCATTCGAGGGGGTTACATTTGCAGAAACCCGAGAGCTACAGAGTAACCTGTTAAAAGTCCCCTGTGCAGAGTTCACCCCGTTACAGAGTGCTGTGATTCCTAGATTTCGAAGCCATTACACGCCCATTAGATTCCACTAAGTTGGTTCTGTCCGAGGATGAACCTTTAGAAGCCATGCCGAGACGCTTCGACCCTGGTGGCCGTAGGTCCGCTATGACGACGCCACCCAGGGTTTTTAAATTAGGTACATCACAGGTCAGACAGCTGCTAAGGATGAAGAGTCAAGCGCCGGAAGTAGAAGTTGTCACCAAAGTCTCTGCTAAGGAGAATAAGAATGCCAAGCCAATCACTGAAGATAAGAAAGAAGAGCAGAAGAATGATGAGAAGAAATCTCCTGCCATGAAGAAAGTAAAAATAAGAACAAGAAAGAAACGGGAGAAGGAAGATGACCTATCTCATTAGCTAAGAGCAGAACAAGAGGTTCCAGAGCACAAGAATGAAAATATGCGGAACTAGAGTCACATGCATACCTGGAGTGAGTTGTTGAGAAGAAAAGTGAAAGGGAAAACAAACCGAGCAAGCAGAACTTCAAGATGCAGACAAAGGCTTGTTCTCGGAATGGAATTCATGGTTTGTATCTCTTTCATATAGAGGGATCCAGACTGAATGAAATGTTTGAGAAGGCTGGAAGATACAGATTTTCCTTGTGATAAAAGTTCTAACCCAGATAAAGAGGAAAGGATATCTGTGGAAGACCTTTCAAACACTAGAAGGTTCTTAAAAAGTTTCAGGAGCGACGAGAGAAAGACCATGACTAAGGGCAGGAAAGATAAGAGAGTCCAACGAACCAATTTACAGAAAATATAAAGAGCATGTCAGAGTAATGCAGAACGAAGTCGCAGGACTTTGCGACAGGTTGCAACGGACTTTGCAGGAAGCCAAGGAGAAGCTACAACAGGAGAATCCCGCTGGTAGTGGCTCGAGGGTGAGCCACAAGTAAGTGTTAGGGGACTGTTGGAGTAGGGTCCCGCAGCTACAGAGGAAGCTACTATTTTGATGGATAGACAGTTTTGGCAGAGATATAAGAGGTAGAGCTACGACACTATAGCAGGTTTCTAGCTACAGAGCAGAGCCAGAACCCATGACGTAGAAGGCAGAGAAGTCAAGGAAGATGACGGTACATGAGCGACTGAGAAGAGAGAGCTCACCCACTACATTGAAGGCAACGACGGAAGACAGGAGGGTTCAGCTACCCTCATAAAGGAAAAGGAGCAATGAGGCTGAGGCATTGAAGATGAAGGACAGATAGGAAGCAGCGCCGGTACCCATGGTCAGTGCTGGGAAGCATGGAAGACTACAAGAAGCTGTGGTGAAGGGAAGCGGTGCATAGTACCCATGATCAGCGCTGGGAAGCATGGAAGACCGCAGAGAGCTGTGGTGTGATGGATAGCGGCTACTTCAAAATACAGATATGCCGACTGTCACTAGTTAGGGTTTGGGTTACTGTTGGGACAGGCCCACAGTGTTTTAAAGGTGGTCCGAAGTAATGGAGATACCTTCGGACTGCCTATAAAGGGATATATTTTGTACTGTAAAAGGGTTGGTTAGAGAGGTGGCTATTTGGTTCGTCTATTGTAGTTGTTTTGTAGAGTATTAGACAGTTGTAGAAGCCAATATTTGGTTCTATTATTAGCTGTAGTATCTTACTGTAACCAGTAGCTGGCTCATAGAGCATTCATGTAATGATCCGCAGGGATCGACAGAGAGGGAAGAGTATATTGTAAGAGGTGCAATATAGAGGTAGAAAAGAGATCTAAGAGAGAATATCTTAAGCTACATATGCGGTGCAGTAGAACTGTGTTTACCTTCCCCTGAGCTATAATAGAAACACAGTTCTGTGGACGTAACTTCCATCCTGGAGGTGAACCACGTTAAAATCATGCGTTATGTGATTTCTTTCTGTGTTGTGTTTATTTGATGCATCTGTCAGTTATTTTATGAGCCTTGTTACAGTTTAATGTATGTATGCATTGTTCAGTTCGCAATAATATAAAAGGATAAACATAAGTTGAAACCATTGATATGTTGTATGCGGGTTCAGTTATACTTTGCTTCAAACAATCACTAGTCGCGGTGTTGAACAGCCTGTTATGTTGAGTCTTGCAAGTTGACAAGAACAATGCTAAGTGCGCTGAGCCACGGGGTTGGGGTATCATAGGGAGGCAATACCACACCGGCAGAGGAGCTGTGGCACGCGATACCGGAGGTTGAGGGCTTAGTGTTGGGAGGAAGTTACATGTCACCTGGTGCGCAATGATGTGGTAAGGCTGGGGTCACCGCGAGTTGGTGGAAGTTGCACGACATAGGCAGGGACTACACACTGGATAGAGAGAGATCTTGTGGAGAGAAGGGCTGTGAGACACTGAGATCATGTGACGCAAGAAGAGGGTCATGCGACGCGTAGAGAAAGAGGCCCTATGACTAGCAGAGTTGTTAGTCGCAAGTAGGATGCCACAGAACCTGGTCCAAGATGCTTGAGTCCTTGTCCAACCCTTCAGAATCACTTCAGGTGAGACTTCAGGCCGCTTCGCGGTCTGTCGCCGAAAGGGCCAGTGAGCTAGGGGTGTTGTTGGTTAAATACAGTAAACCTGGGTCTGCCCATGATAGCCAACACTTCTCCTACCCCAGAACTTTAAGAAGGTACAAGAAAACTATTCCCAAGTGTTGATGGACTTAGACTACAAGTGTTTAAACCATACTTTGGCATCTCCTTGCAAGGACAGGGTGAAATCCTGCATGCATACATCATCATGATCTATCTCAAAAAGGTCAGAGAAATGATCAAAGGCTTGTAAATGTTTCTCAGTAGTCAAGTCTTGGGATTCTCCGTCGAACTTGGGGAGGTACTTGTAATATTTCGTGAGAAAATAGTGGAGGATGAGGGGTAGCTATAGTGGTTTGTATCGGCTCGGAGAAATGAGAGAGACAAGGTTAGGCATAATAGCTGAGCTACCATCTGAGGTTTCATGAATTTCACAGGGGCGTCCTTTGACATCATGAGCCCCTGGATAAAAATCTAGGCCATAATCAGATGTACAAGATGACGCAATGATTTCGGTTTGTAAATAAGGATAAACAAGAATATATTCATAGCTCTGTTTAGAATGAGCTGAACCATAGAAGGTTGTTTTGATAAATCTGGGAAAAGATAAGAGTAAACTTACAAGATAGGATAAGGCATCCTGGAAGAAACGCAGACTCGAGCATCTTGACCTTCCACCATGTATTTTTAAGATTTATAAGGGGTCCATTTTCTAGATGGAGTATTCCAGCTTTCCTCGGCCATTTGATTTCTGGGTCACACCACCAACGGAGTCGCTGAAGTCTGATTCCTTCAAAAGTGGAGTCACCAGGTGAAAATTGCTCAACCTTCTTGATGTCTGGTCAATTGTTCACCATCAACAAACATATCTAAAATCTTTGTCGTTCTTCCCAGGGAGGATATTTAATTTCATCCTCGGTAACGGTGCCAATTTGTGGGGTGGTGAATAGAGGAAAGGTAGACGCTGATCTCCCAATCAGGAGATATTTAGCCGGCGGTTGGAGGATGAGAGAGAGAACAACCAATTGCGTGGAGCACCAGTGAGATGAATTCCACGCAACTTTAGAATAATAATTGATAAATGTTTGGAACAACAGCTGGAGCATAACGAGTATGAATTCCTAACTGCTATACACTAAGTTGCAGACATGAAATCAATCAAAAGATTGGAGTGAAAATAGGAAACACATTGCACGTAAAAGAAGATAGATACTGGGAAAAGCAACGACACATGAATCTCTACCATGAGGAATAGCTCCTCCTCTACAATTTTATTCATAACACATGCATCAAATATTATTTACAATGGAGAGTCTAAACCCTAGAATGTTTCCCAATCCAACCAACTCCTTTTCCTCCCTCTAACGAGAGTGTATTTATATTCTGCTAATGCTGAGACTACCGATTTGAAAATTGTTACAAGGCACTATCATGCATTCACAGTACAGTGAGTGGAACTATCGCCATGTTTTACAAATATAAACAATAAACATTATGGAGATGCGACGCGGACTGACATCGCAGAGCTTTCTTCTGTTCTACTTTGCGAAAGCAATTCCCATGCGGTATGCTGATGGCCAATTGTTTACTTGGGATTATTTGGGTGTACCTTTCTGCTTCTTCAACCAGCCCACTTCTTTCAGACCACGTCATTCAAAGGATGACAAGAAGACCCGAATCCACCACCCGATCCTTTTTCCGACCCATCCTTCGTCTAGTAACGCTGTTGTAGGAGGAGACCGGAAAGAAGGTGGTCATGCACTTGGTGATGATAAACAACTTAAGAAGCTTATCATACTTGTACCCCTTTCTTCCTCCTACGAGGAGTGTTTTCCCACAATCCATGCATTCAGGTGTGTGTTTGACCCTCTCCTTGCCCATGACCAAATAGTCAAGTGGAGATCCTAGGGGTGATGTCGAAGGCTTCGGACCAACCTGTTCCTATAATGAACATTCTCTCCAGCAGTTCTACCACCACTGTGAGCTGGGACTTCAGAGGTTGTGACTGCAACTGGGAGTGTTGGAGGAATGACGTTGGGATGTCAAAACCCATGCACTGGACATCCAAAGGCCGGGTTGTGTAGAAGGAGGTGAATCCCCCTTGGTATTTAACATTTGTGCCCCAGTGGTTGGTGATTTTCTAGTATGGATAACCAAAACACAGATCTATGTTTGCCTACCAAGAGTAACCCTTGTCGATCGAACTTCTCGAACCACACAATCATGGTTGTCTGTAAAGGAACTCGACACTTCTCGGCATTCAACTCTATACTTCTTATCATCTACATATTTCCACATCTCAAAAGATCTCTAGGAGATGGTTTTATATAGGGCAATTTGACACAGCCCAGAAAGAGCTATACTCGTCCTTCTGGCGTTCAATCATATTATCCGATATGGGAAAAATTCCAAACAATTCCCGCGTCGCTGCCAAGCTAGTTTCAAGGGCCATGGATTTGACCTTTCTTTCAATTTCAATTACCATGACGGTGGCACTAGGTTGCTTTAGTTCATCACCTCCCTCGTCCTCGTGTAAATGCCAAGTCTTTTGCCTCAACAAATCAACCCTCCATATTTCTCGCGGCTCCCTTCGAAGTGAACCGCATGCCACACATGTGAACTGAGGAAATTAGTGTCGCTGGGAAAGAATTTCACCTTAAGATCATCCCAAATGGCATCAGAGGAATCAACCAGTCTGCAATGGGGACAAATCATACGCATGAACATCTCCTCTGCTGCCATCTCCGCATTGGACGTGAAACCTATACCCTGGGAGCCTTCCCAACCATCCAATTCAAGGAATCTTTCACATCCACTGTCCATGTTCTATTCCATCTGCTGCCAACTTTTCTCCTTTGAACACCATGGGAAGTTCTGGATCGTGACATGTTCTCAACCATCGATCACAACCGACCCTTCATGCATCTGTAGATCTGAGTGGACCCCATTATCTTTTGCAATGAGAAGACTTGGAATTCATCTGTGTCAGTCCTCTCTTTGAAATAAATCATGGCCATACATTTCTCTCCTTTCTTATTGTGACTATTGATCTTCATGACCACTACCCCTATTTTGCGATTTGAAATCGTGGCTTTACCCGTGCAAGTATGGCTTGTGAAATTGATTGAGGATGCAGATCTGACTCAGATCCCATCTCGACCGTAGAATGTTTTCGATCTTTAAACCATTTTGCAATCTGGAAACACAGCTTTGGGCTAGCATGTCCACTCATGCAAAATGGTTTGGAGCCATTGATCCACCTCCTATCAATATCAGCCTTTGATTTTGAGTCTCACTCAACACCTTCAACACACCTTCCATTTTCTCCTTTGCCTTGCACTTCTGATAACCTGAAGGGGAGTTAACATGAAGTTTGTGAGAATGGGACCCTCATCGAAATCCTATTAGGCTCTCAAATCAACTATTAAAAATGGAGTGTTAACAGGTCCATTCAACTAATTTTCTTCGATGTGTCGATGGATCGATCATCTAAATTTTTTCGATGTTTTCTGTACTTAGAAAAATTTCTCAAAAATTTCTCAAAAAAATTTCCTTTTATCTTCCGCTGCCGCATCGGCTCCTCGATAAAATAAAATTTTCCGATGTATCGGCTTCCTTCAGGAGATCTTCGTCGAAACTTAGGCTCCGTCGTCACCTTTTTTTTTACCTTCGGCGGCATCGGAATCCCTTCCGTCTAAATGCGTCGATGTCTCGATGATCTTTAGCTAAACTGAGCCAAAATGTCGACTCCATCATCCTTTTCCTTCTACCATGGTTGCGGCGCCTTCTCTCCTTTCCAGCTGCTTCGTCATCTCTGAATTATTCTCTTTTCTTTCGACATATCGATGCCTTCATCATCTACCTTCTGCCGCCGTTGCGGCACCTTCATTCCTTTCCAGCCGAAATTCTCGGTGCTCTTTCCACTTCCTTCTTCGGTGGTATCGGGGGTCCTTCCATCTAAATGGGCCGATGTTTCAATGGTATTTAGCTAATCTGAGCTAATGTTTCGACGGTCTTCAGCTGAAGGATTTCGATGATTTCAACACTTGAGAGAATTTTCAGAAAAAAATTATTCTTTCTCCTTTATGCCGCCGCATCGAATTCTCAATCAACTAATTTTATCCAACGTTTCGACGGTGTTCAAGAGATCTCTTCTGACACTTCGGCTTCTCTTTACCTTTCTCCTCTGTTTCGGAGCTCTCATCCTATATCTCTCACCATTTCTGATGTTCTGTATCGGATGGTATTTCAACTAAACCTTCCAACGATACGACGATACGACGATCTCAACACTTAGAAAATTTCAACGAAATTTTCTGTCATACTCAGATTTATCATTTCTTTTGATTTCTGCTGGGTAGAGGGAAACCTACCTCTGTTAGCTGATTCTTCATGGCCCATTCAGGCCCATGCTGTAACATGAGCTCTGATACCACTATGTCACATCCCCGACCCTCCGACCGGTGAAGAGGATGCTACCATACACTAACCATCCAGGCAACTAGCCCCATGAATTTTTACATACATATAACTAAAATAAAATGCTTGGAAGTAAAAACATGCAGAGATACATAATTGTTTAACATACAGCGGAAGCAAAACCATACATCTCAGCATTCAACATGTTCATCATAATTCATTAAACATCAAATATGATTGCAGAAGTGAAATAGACAAGAATACTTATCTTATAAAAAACTCGTCTTGCAACCAGCTACGTCGCTGCAACATTCCACCCAGCCATAGGCTAGCATGTTCCTTAATCTCTCAGCAACACTTCCACCCCTGAGCTGGGGATGATTTCCCCAAGGAATAAGGAACAAGCAGGCTTACACATAGCCAAGGATACACAAATTAGCCAAGATGACATAGTTGGGTTTATCAGGCCGTTAAGGAGCTGGGAAAAGCAGAATGCTAAGCTGGCGAGCTCATTGAAGAGCTAAGGACTCCTACACCAGAACTAGCCTGACTTCTAGGACACCCACACACACCCAACACCAGGAAATCATTCCCTTCTCTGCTACACAGTCCCTCAGGCCATGACCCCCCCCTTCTAGTGCTACTCTGGGGTTGTGGAGAAGAAATCCATCCCTCTAGCTCTGTCTGTGTGGCTCCCAAACACACCATTTTTATCAATCATACCAAGCCCTCACCCCACTCCAACACCTTATGAATACCAACCACTGCATACACGCAACAAAACAAACAAATCATAGCTTGGGCAAGGAAATATGATCCCTGAGTTGTTCTTGTCCCTATCGTGGCCAAAACGACTCACTAAGAATCCACAGTGGCCCAAAACGTAACTGAACACCCCAGCCAACAAAAAAATGGGGAAAACAACAGCCCCGTTCTCACAATGAAGCAGCGGGAAAATTACATAGTCTGAAAATGGGAGAGAAATCAGACTCTCAGCATGGACAGGAGGAAAACATACACAAGCCACAAATCGGTAAGGAAAACATACACAAGCCACAAATCGGTAAGGAAAACATACACAGGCCACAAATCGGCAAGGAAAACATACACAGGACACAAATTGGTAAGGAAAACATACACAGGACACAAATCGATAAGGAAAACATACACAGGAAGATCGTGGTTGATTGAGAAACAATTTCTCCAGATCTCTGCATGAGGAAAATGATGAAGAATCATGTGTATGAGAAGGTGAGAGAACCCCCGTCTACCTGAGGATGAGCAATACTAAATGGAAGAATGGAGAATGGAATCGTCGTTCGTCCCCTGCTCTTTGTGTGAGGGAATGATCCTGATGGTGGAGTGTGCATGTGGGAAAGGACTGACAGTCCTGCCACCCATCACTACCCAACAATAACTTCCCACTAAGAAAAACAGTTTTAAATGTGGTATTTGGATGATGAGACAAGGAAGGGTGAGTGAGTCAAAAGGGTGGGTGACAACTAAATGGGTTCAACAGCTGACACCTGGCTTTTCCCATTAGCCCAAGGTTAATAGTTCCCCCCCTTATCCTTAGGAAAATCATGCCCTTTTTATCATGGTTGTATTGACGTATTTGGTTGGGTTCATTTTAATTAAATTGCATATTTACATGATGCCAAAACTATAAGGTGCCGGATAGCATGATATACCATCGACAACGATTACAATCGCTGAAACATAACACAACCAAATCAATGGTGGGGATTTTGCCTTTAGCTTCACACCATGATTAATTACAATATATACATCATGCACCTTTTAATGCAAATGGGGTTAAAATTAGGGTGTTACATCAGTGCTACTTTCCCATGTGCAGAGAGCGTGAGCACTATTAAAAAGGGAAAAAAGGAGGTTTCGAGAACCTTCTAGATGAAATTTCTCGTGGAGGATGATCCATGTTGGGTCACGGATTTGTCCATGTTTTCATAACCTATTGACACACATTGCATCCCTCTTCTTCATATTATTATCCAATTATCATTCCATTTCCCATCCATTTGTTTTAACTTCCCGTAAAATACCATGTTACTTCCATTGATGCTTTAGTGGTTAACCATGATTATTTTCCTTTATTTTTAATGAATTGAAGACTATTATGCATAATTTTACTGATGATGGTTTATGGAGTGATTTTTCATATTAATAGCAGCAACACTCATCGTTCAAGCCTCCACCTCATGATCAAATGGCATTAACAAAAAACACATGCCATACAAGAACACCTTGATTCACGCCTTGATTTACGGGCAGATGGAAAAGAATCTCAAAAATATGGTAAATGGGTTTTGTGCATAACAGCCTCAATTACCTGACATGAAAGGAAATTTCCAAACAAAGCTATGGTTTAATATATACAGCTAGTTCTCTAAACATGTAATTTCCATATTTATTGTTGCGACTGGTTTTCAAAATTAGCAAATTTGTTGAAATAGATCAAGTTGGGGATTTGGTTTCTCATTCTCCTGAGAGACTTTTATGTATAAATATGTAATCAATCTCATGAGAAGGGGGAAATATAGAAAGAAATTTTATGCCGTAGGATTTGATCCAGACTCTGTTGTAATGATTTCATTCTGATAATACATGCTGACAATTTCTTAATTCTGGAGTTGTAGACTTTAATTGTGGAGATCTAGCCCTGCTCAATGGAGGAAGGGCCCTCTTCCCTGAGCAGATGGTGATAGTGTTGATTGTAACTGTGTTATTTTGTGTATTTGTTTATTATTCAATTCATGCTTTCATTCATTAGATTTATCATAGTTGTTTTTATGTTAATTCATTTTGATAGATCGTTGGCCAACATAACACTTCTTTTAGATTCATGCAATTAGATCTTGCTTCAAAAGAATTGATTTTGTTTGAAGTTTGTTAGATTTATAGTTTGGTTTCATGAATAGGTTTTAGGTTTGATTTCTTTTCAAGAAGGTGTGATCTAGTCTACTAAGAGTTTTGATTTCATACCAATAGATAACGGTGTCAGGTAGAAATTGTGCTTGCATAGATATTGCACGATAGCTTTGAAATAAAAGACTTCCTCGGGTTGATAATTTATGTTTGGTAGTTTTAGTTTTTTATTTAATTAGATAATTAATCCGACCAACATTTTGGCATCGTTGCCGAGGAAGTTATCAATGGTGCAAAAGTACATTTGACATTGTTTTGTAGATGCATTGTTAAAGTAGGGCATGTAGGTTGCATGATTGCTTTTCAGTTTATTGAATTTATTTTGATTGTGTTTTTTTTCTTCTTTATTTTCATTTAGTTTTATTTCATTTTCAACTTTTGGAGCGTAAATATTATCATTCCCCTTAGTGGTGTTGTAAGCACCACCCATTATACTAACAAGTTGACAGGAAGATTCGAAGGAGGAGCCTCAAGATAGAACATGAAGGATCTAATGAAGAGATGGAAGGTAATAAAGATGTAGAAGTTGCTAACTTCAAATTTCCCATCAAATATTTAGGAATAGTGGCACCAACGAAAGCATTCCCCCACATGTTCTACCAAATTTTCACGGTTTGGAAAATGAAGACCTTGATGTATTTTTATTTCAATTCGAAGTAATTTGTAGAGGATATGTGTATTGTTCAAATGATCAAAAGTTGAATGTGTTTCCCCTTACTCTAAAAGGAACAACCCTTCGATGGTTCATGAGCCTCGGTGGGATTTGTATACAAAATCGGGAAGACATGAAGCATGTATTCTTGAAAAGGTACCAATATTATTGCGGGTCAATGAAGACATCTTCAAAATGACACAAGGAGAAGAATAGAGTTTGGAGGAATACATGGAACACTTTCAATATAACCTCTAAATATCCAAACAAAGGCAACTGGGGAAGGAGACCTTGAAAACACTTCTACTCAAGGGAATCCAAGCTAACTATTTAGAAATATTAAATCTGATGGGAACGGGTAGTGTATTTCAGTTAGAATATGATGATATTTGTGAGTTATGTAGAATATATTCAAGAGGAAACTTCAAGACCGGTAATAATTCTAAGGAACTTTTATCTATATTTTTGAAATCTGCTGCAAAAACAAGAGTTTTATGAGCTGAAATCAGTAATTTATTTGAAAATTCTAATGCTACTATCAATGATTCACTAAATTCACAATTGGTTGTTTTGTAGGTTAAGGAAAAGCATAAAGAATTTGAAGAAATAGTTTTTCCTCGGTGCCAAAAGAAACATCTTGCAATGGATTGTCCTTTGGATAGCCTTACAATTTGTGTCCTATGTGACTTGAATAATTTCATAGATCATTTTTCCTCCTTACCAAGGATGAAATAAACATATCGAAGAGATATGGGAGTTGCAGCCAACTCATTGCAACAGTCATGGAAACCATGGCCTACATGTATGGTTCAAAACTCTATCCCTTGGTTTCCTTACTCTCATACTCAATCATTGAATACTCTTCCACCATGGCAGCTGTTGCAACTTCAATTTAACTCTTACCTACCTTATCCACAAGGTTGGAATGACCTATCTTATGATCACATGGCCACTCTCCTCATGCTACAACACAACTTGGTTCTTCAATATCAACCTCACAACCCAATCCTCTACATCAACCACATATATTTTCTCATCAAAATCCTTGGTATCCAACACAATTTACTGTCCAATCCAACCTCCACCCTAACCATAATAAAGCAGTACAATATGCTTACAGTGATAAACTCAAAAATTTTCCTACATTTCTCTCTTGTTCTACCTCACCTACATCGCTGCAAAAACACTGTGCATTGTTGTAGAAAATCCATACGAGGCTTGAACATGTTTTAAATACAAGAATTGGAAGTGAAGTTTCGTATGATCGTCAACAAGTGAACAAGATCAACAAATTTGATGAAGAATGGACATTTGAACCAAATATTGAAGCATCATTCACATATTTAGATCTAAATCTCTTATGCATTCAAGAAGATCAGTTTAATAAGGATCTTCATGGTGTAACAACCATGAGAAATCAAGGGAACAAAGATTATATTGAAGCTTGGTTTTAATCTATGATTGGTCTGCAACATCATTCCATACTTCACCAATTCTTGGCACCATCATTTCAAGGGAATTTGATCTCTCATATCCTAGCATTCATAAAGTTATATTTTTTCTGTTGGGAGTATAATCATACTTGAGTCACTTCTTTGAAAGTGGCTTCATTGGAAATATGCACACACTTGAACAATTTTTATATTTCCAAGTAGAATAGGGTAGGATAGAGTAGCAAAATAAAACCATGCTTTTGTTTTTTAGTTTTTATTTCGAATAAGTATGCTCTCTTCCCATGCCTTGTTTCAATATGGAAGATTAGAAAGTATAAAGATAAGGAATGGTGGGTATGATATGTTTTCAGGAATGCTTTGGAATTGTTGAGTATTTGAGCAAAATTATTAAATCATTTTTGTCTTCAATTTTTCAATTTTAATTTGTCTCTATTTGTTACAAAACAAAAAAATCCTTCCTGAAAACAAAATTACAATAATTAGGAAAGGTGAATGAAGACTCCATGGGAAAATGAGCCAACAATTATGGAACCCTTCAATCTTGAAATTTGGCATGAATTTGTCAGCTGCAACACCAAGCTATGATTGTGAGCTGTGACAGTGAGATACAACACCAAACTGTGACTATTAGTTGTGACAATGAGCTGCAACACCCAACTTTGATTGTCACCCGTGATAGTGAACTACAACACCCAGCTGTGGCTGTCAGTTGTGATAGTGAGCTACAAAACCCAGCTGTGACTATCATGTAGGTGAAAATTTATGAGCTTGAGATACATGTGTGTTTCACATCATGGTATGTATTTAGTTTTCCTTTATATATAACACATCCATAAAAATACACATGCTTTATTTCAACATTATATTATTTTTAAGAATTGCAGTTGCGGCTGCAACAGACTATGTAAGTCAATATAGGTGCTCAATGTTTGAAATATTTGTTATGGGTGTGTGTTATATTTAAATTTACATCAATAAAAACATTCACACCTATTCCGGTCACCTTTTGGGGGGCAAATTTCATTTATTGAATTTTTGTAGCATTTTGGCTTGAAATATTTACTAAAACATAGTCGAGACAGTTCGTTTTTAGGAGACCAAATATGTTATACTACAATCCTGTCACCACCATGTGATAAGAACCTTGACTTGCAGATTTTCCCTTAATCCCAGCACTTGGAGAGGAAACCCATGTTGATTGTCAATCTTTCATAAGAATACTCAGCACTGCGCTTTTCTCGTTATCCATGAGCGGTACCTTCCTCGCACCGCCTGAATCTTGTTTACCATAAGCAGTGCCATTGATTATTGCCTTTGGTCCATAAGCATTTTTAACCTAAACCACTCTATCATAAGAGGAAAAAGGTGGTACACTATGTAAAATGGGAAAAAAGAGAGGTTTCTTGAGGCTTCTAGATCATGAGCCTCGTGTCCTCTCTTATCCATATCATTATGGGTTATTTGAGCTCGAGATCCCCCATCATAGGATTTTAGAGTCCACCTCATCCACAAATCTCTCAACCATTCCTATCCATTGAGCCTTATAAATACAAGCTCATGTCCATGGTTGAGGGGAGAACCATAGAGGTATTGTTATTTTGTTGGATTGACCACTTGGCCCAAGCCATTGGAGAGCATAGAGAGCAAAGTTGGAGCTTATGGAGATGAAGTGTTGGTTTCATGGAGATGCATGTCAACACTAAGGATTAATTGGTTGCAAATTTCTCCATTCATATTAATGCAAAGCTGATTTTCGTCCCACATTACTGTTGTTTTGATTTCACATGTAAATTTTGTTAGATTCCTTAGTCACTAACATGGATCAACGGATTATGTTTTGGTAGCTTTGATGTGTTTGTGTGTTTAATATGATTGTAGGTACACAGGTCTACTATCGAAGCAACATTCCAGGTATCTATGACATCCATGGAGGGTCTTCATCCTTTGTCGATCATTTGTTCTGGATCTGAACCATTTAGACCAGAGGAACAACTTCTGTCTGTAGAAGGTGAAATATTCCTGTTTACAAATCTGGCGACTCTGCTGGGGAATGAATATACATATCAGTTGATCTGATCTTCCTCAATTCTTTAACTCTTGTCCAAACCCAGGCTCCTTCTCTAATGCTCTTCAGTCAAATCTGCTATCTGACTCAGCAAATTTTGGTTTGAAACTGTTAGAATAATCAACACATAGTTAGCTACCTTAGACATTAATTAATCCATTTTTGTCTTATTTGCCTAGTTTCCATATTCCACCTTATGCAAGTTGTCATCTACACATCCATAGTAGCCAAACTTGCTAATTTTGAGTCATGGAGCACTTGGGAAACCTCCTGGAATCAAATCTGTTATATTCCTGGCCTCCCTAGTGCATGTCTACTTTTTCTGCTTTATTGCCTGCTTTTTCAGTGTTTTAAGGCAATTGGGAAAGTTTGACTAGGTGAAGTTAACTTGTTTTTTGTCCTCCACATCCTCCACTCTTTTCTCCTATGAAAAGAATGTATGAGTTTTCCTTCCATCTACTATTAGCTTGGATAATTGATTTTGCCAATTCGTGAGCTCCTAGACAGTTTTGGAAACTGCTTTATGCACCTATGGGGGATTTGCTTAGATTTAGTAAGCCTGCTTTTGAATATATTCGAATGGAATATTCATGCATTCAAATCCCTCATGTAATTATTTATTGTGGCAGCCTATGACTTCACAGGGTTGGCTATTGTACACTTATTCAATACAGATTAGTGTTCTGCTCCATTATTCAGTCTCCTTTGTGAGTAATTTGCATGTGTAATTGGAAATTGTTGTGAGTGTAATTGTTCTAACACCTGGGTTCAATTTCCACATGGTATCAGAGCCTTTGTAGATTTATTTCTTTCCTTCCAATTTTTTTTGCAGGTTCGACATCATTGAATGGGAGCATTCTGCTGACTGACGGGACAATTTCTGAGTTATGGATCAATCTCAGAAGATCATCTTGACTCCATTTAATTTCTTTGAATGGAAAGCAGAGATGGAGATACTGTTGAGAGTGAAAGGAATCTACAGAGTGACTATGGAAATAGAAGCAGAGCCCAATGTAGCTGCAGAGAAAATAAAATGGCACAACAGGAGGGATGAGGCCTATGGTCTCTTGTGTCTGAGTATATCCAGAGACCTCCTTTTCCATCTTGATGGATTGACATCACCGAATGAAGTATGGGAGAAGCTTTTTGATCTTTTTGGAAAGACATATGAGATGAGGGGACATCAAATTGAAAATGAACTGATCTCCCTGAGTCCCAATAGCTTTGAATCCCCGCAACTCTATTTTTCCAAGTTCAAAGCACTTGTTTTGCAACTAAAACAATGTGGGATCGAAAATAAGGATGATCAGATGGTATTGGCCATACTCTCAAAGCTTGGCCCTAACTATTCAGTGTTTGTTTTGACCTTCTATGCCACAAAGTTGACAGCTCGAGCCTGGAAGATTCCTAGCCTTGTAGATTTCATGGAATCTCTCACACAAGAACAAGATAAATTGGTGATGATGGGCACCATCAAACCATCCAAAGACCAAGATATGGTTGCTGGATATTCGAGGGTGGATTCAAAAAGCAAGAAGAAAGCTAAAAATACACCTGAGCAAAAGAGAGACAAGAACAAGTCTCCGGAGGAGCCTCAAGGTTCCAAGAAGAACTACCAGAAGAAGAAAAACAAAGGAGAAATGAGCAAGTGCGCATACTGCAGTAAGGGCAATCATTCTGAGAGCTCCTACATGAAGAAGCAAATAGACATGCTGACCCAAATCCTGGAGAAGAATGGCATCTCCCTTTTAGACAGATCAAAGAAGAGGGAAGGAGGATCAAGTTCAGAAGACAGAGAGAGAGTTCATGCATTGGTCGCTGGAACATCAAGCTAACCTAGTTTCATCATTGATTCCGGAGCTTCAAGACATATGGTTTCAAACAAGGAGGCATTCACCTCACTTGACATGTCGAAAGTTCCACCAATAGTACTGGGAGATGACTCTCTCACTGAAAGTTTGGGAAAAGGGAGGATTGATCTTGACCATGGTAAGTTCAGCAATGTGTTGTATGTTCCAGGTCTTGCCTCTAACCTCTTATTAGTGTATCATATGAACCACACAGGGTCTCCAAAGAAGTTCATATTCTCCCCTGATGAAGTTGAGATCACAAAGATCTCAAGTGGTAAATTCCTTGCAAAAGGAGTTGCAAATCATACTTCGAAGGTATACATGTCCTCACACTTCCTACCCTACTCAAACCCCTCTGCTCTTCTGATTCATGCTAATGAGGAAAGCAAGCTTTGGCATGAAATATTTGGCCACCTAAATTACAAGTATCTTTCTGATCTTAGTGAAAAAGAAATGGCCATAGGGTTACCATAGATTAAATTTTCCAAAGGAGTCTATCAAGGTTGCATCCTAGGAAAACACCCAGAGCATAAATTTGAGAGAGCTAGTCATGAGAGAACCTCTGCACCTCTTGAGTTGATCCACAGTGATGTTGCTGGTCCATTCCCTCATATGTCAATGAGTCAGGACAAATATGCATTGACTTTCATAGATGACTTTTCCAGGTATTGCTGGGTTTACTTCCTGAAACACAAGTTTGAAGTTTTTGGCCTCTTCAAAGTCTTTAAGGCTTTGGTTGAAAACCAGTCTGGGAGGAAACTCAAGGTCCTCAGATCTGACAATGGTGGTGAGTATGTCAAGTCTGAGTTTATTCAATATTTTGTAGATGCAGGTATTCAGATGCAGCATTCTATCCCTTACACACCACAACATAATGGTGTTGCTGAGAGGAAGAATAGATCACTGAAAGAGATGGCAACATGCATGATGGAGGCTAAGACTTTGCCACCAAAGTACTAGGCCGAAGCTATAAAATTTGTAGCCTATATCCCGAATAGGGTGCCTCATAAAAAGCTTCATGGTATGACTCCTTTTGAAGCATGGAGTGGGCACAAGCTAGATGTGACCCATTTCAGGATTTTTGGCTCAAGGGCTTGGGCTAGAATTCCAACAGAAAAGAGAAAGGATTTGCAGCCCCAAATCCAAGAGTGTCTATTTGTTGGGTACTCTGAAGATTAAAAAGGGTAAAATCTGATCAATTTTAGCACAAACAAATCCTTCATTGAAAGGTGTGTTCACTTTCAAGAAGAACCCCTAGCAGCAGTGGAAGTTGGAGAATCCTCTTCACCACCAAAACCTTTGAATGTAAGCGAAGAGATAGTTGAACATGCTGACTTTGATATGTCTGATAATGATGATTTTATTGTAGATACTAATAGACCTACAAGGCCAAAATGGGCATCCAAGACCATTCAAGCAGCTGGAGAACTAACTGGAAATCCTAATGACCCTAGGAGGACTAGATCTCAATTTGAGAGTGCTCTATGCATGAAAGATCCTATGTTTGCTGAGAAATGCTATCTGATGGTTGAATCATATCCTCATACATATTAATATGCATCAAAAGATCCAAGATGGAAAGAATCCATGAAGGAAGAGTTCAGCTCACTCCAGAAGAGAAACACTTGGGAGCTGGTTGATCTTCCCCCAGGGAGGAAGCTAGTTCAGTGTAAGTGGGTGTACAAGACCAAATTTGCTGCTGATGGTTCACCTCTAAAGTACAAGGCCATATTGGTAGCCAATTTCTACTCACAAGTTCATGGCATATACTACAATGAGACCTTTGCACCAATGGCAAAGATGGACTCCATCAGGCTAGCCTTAGCCATTGCAGCTTCAAAGCAATGGGAAGTACATCACATGGATGTGAAGTGTGCTTTCCTGAATGGAGATATCACTAAAGAGATATACATGCAACAACCTCAAGTATTTTCTACTAACCCATCTCTTGTGTGCAGGCTAAATAAGTCATTGTACGGGCTTAAGCAAGCCCCCAGGGCTTGGTATGCCAAGATTGATAGCTTTCTTCTATCATTGAATTTTGTTTGATGCAAATCAGATCCAAATGTCTATTTGAAGCTGATTAATGGTTCATTAATGATCATTGTTTTATATGTTGATGACCTTCTCATTACAAGAAGCTCAAAGGATGAAATTGCTTCCTTGAAGGATGCAATGAACCATGCCTTCTCCATGATAGATTTGGGGCTATTGAGCCAATTCTTGGGGCTTGAGATTTCTCAAACCAAAGCTGGAATCAAGGTGCACCAGTCCAAGTATTCCTTGGATTTGCTGAACAAATTCAAAATGAAGGATTGCAATCCAAGCAAGACTCCTTTCCTTTTAGGAGTGAAGCTTGGAGAAGCTGATTCTTCACATATGGTAAACAATACACTGTATAGGAAATTGATTGGATGTTTGTTGTATCTTACACATAATAGACCTGATATTTCTTATGCAGTAAGTGTGGCTTCTAGATACATGGATCAGCCTCATGAGATCCATTGGAAAGCAGCCAAAATGATCCTTAACTTCTAGATCTGTCTAGATCTGGATTATTTTTTACCTTTTATGCTCTTTCTCACTCTTAATATATCAGTTTTTACCTTGATCTGGTCTTTTTTTTACTTGATCTGTCTTTCTCTGTTGTGTTTTGGATTTTTACAGGGAACCGTGCTTATGCAGTTGGCGAGAAGCAGTGCCACTGCCTGAACCTAGTTAACATCCCACAACGCCACTACATGAGTCTTAGTGGCAAGAAGCGGTGTTGGTCCAGAACCACTTTGTCAAGATCTATCTAGCACGGTGCCAGGTAGGCATCATTCCAAGACCTCTTTGTTCTCATCTTTTGAAAAAAATTGAGTTGATTTGCTTTCATCCCTGCACTGTCAGTCTTGTGTGTCAGAATTTGATGCTTGTGGTTTGAAATTTTATGTTTAAAGATTGGTTTGATTAGAAAATTCAAAAGCTAGATTAGGCTTGTTGATTGTTCATTCACTTTGGTGCTTGTTGGTTGTTATTGTGAAAGGAATTCTTGTTTTTTGAAAAGCTTAGGGTGTTAGTAACATCTCTTTTCATCTCTGTGATATAGACTGAAAGAAAAACATTTGATTAGATTCAAGGTTTCATTTCTTGTTTGCATAGAGAACTTCTTTTTCCTCCTTTAAGAAAGAAAAATTTTGACTGAGATTAGGTTACCATCATTGAGCATTGGACATTGGATATATAATTGGATTTACAAGATTTCAGGCTCTTTATGTTCTTTTGTCTCTTATGCATTTAGTACTATCTCATCAAAATAAAAATATGGTAGTTTTAAGTTAGATTTTCCTATGTTTTGAGAAAAAATGAAAAATAGAATGAATTTGCATGTAGTGTGATTCTTGTTTTTCTTTTAGGAAAAGAGACTCTTCCCCTTCTTATTGCTTTCAGAAAAGAGAAATATGAATAGCCAATCTCTTGACATTAAATTCACTATGGAGAACAAGAACTTAACAAATTCTTTGAGCATCTGAATAGCCAATCTGTTGACATTAAATTCACTATGGAAGTGGAAAAGAATGGGAGCATCCCCTTCCTTAATGTCTTAGTCTACAAAAAACCCAACAGTTCCCTGGGACATAAGGTCTTTAGGAAGAAAACCCATACAGATAGTTATCTTGAGGCTGATTCTCATCATCATCCGGCTCAGAAACTAGGGATCATCAATACCCTGGCTATAAGAGCCTCCAGGATTTGTGATGTTGAACATCTCAAAGAAGAACAAGGCAACCTGGTTAGAGTTTTCAAAAACATCGATTATAAAGAAAATGACCTTAGGAGAACCCTTAAAAAACCCCTAGGTAAACTAAAGAACCCCCATCAACGCAAGGACAAAAAGAGGGCTTATCTCCCTTACATTCAAGGCGTCACGGATAAGGTTTCCAAAATCCTAAAAAAGAAAGATATCCTTACAGCCTTTAAACCTCTAGTAACCATTAGGCAAAAAATGAGGACTGTTAAAGACAAGGTTGAGGAGCATCAACGGAAAGGTGTTTATAAGGTTACATCTTCATGTGGCCTTAACTACATTGGAGAAACTGGTCGGTCCCTTAAGGTTAGATTAAGGGAATATGGGGCTGATATCCGCAACCAACGTATTCGCACCTCTGCCCTAGCTGAACACTCGAAGAGGTCAAAATCACCGAAATTTGTCTCCGCTCCACATTCTTCAGTTTCCAAGGGGAATTCTATGAACAAACTAGTGGAGTAGCAATGGGATCTCCCCTCTCACCCATTGTCACTAATATTTTCATGGAGAATTTCGAAAAGAAGGTGATTGAATCCTATCCCTTGAAATCGAAATTGTGGAAACGATATGTGGATGACACTAATGTCCTTTGGCCATATGAAGAACAAGAACTTAACAAATTCTTTGAGCATCTAAATAGCCAATCTGTTGACATTAAATTCACTATGGAAGTGGAAAAGAATGGGAGCATCCCCTTCCTTGATGTCTTAGTCTACAAAAAACCCAACGGTTCCCTAGGACATAAGGTCTTTAGGAAGAAAACCCATACAGATAGTTATCTTGAGGCTGATTCTCATCATCATCTGGCTCAGAAACTAGGGATCATCAATACCCTGGCTATAAGAGCCTCCAGGATTTGTGATTTTGAACATCTCAAAGAAGAACAAGGAAATCTGGTTAGATTTTTCAAAAACATCGGTTATAAAGCAAATGACCTTAGGAGAACCCTTAAAAAACCCCTAGGTAAACTAAAGAACCCCCATCAACACAAAGACAAAAAGAGGGCTTATCTCCCTTACATTCAAGGCGTCACGGATAAGGTTTCCAAAATCCTAAAAGAGAAAGATATCCTTACAGCCTTTAAACCTCTAGTAACCATTAGGCAAAAAATGAGGACTGTTAAAGACAAGGTTGAGGAGCATCAACGGAAAGGTGTTTATAAGGTTACATGTTCATGTGGCCTTAACTACATTGGAGAAACTGGTCGGTGTCGAGCTAAATATATAACATATGAACCAACATTTAATTGTCAACCCGGGAAGGTAGACTTAGAGGAACCAGCACAGGAAATGCAGGGTTGAAGAGGGAGTTTAAAGAATGTTAAACTATTTTCTGAACTACTAAAAGAAACTTGCTGGAAAGAAGCTACTTTATTCTGCTCTGTTCTACATTCATTCTACACTAATCTGTTCTGCACTCATTCTGCACTACTCTGTTCTATACCAATTTCATAAAACTGTTATGTACTAATTCTACACCAATCAGAAAATGATCATATGCATGTAAAAGAATGGCTGAACATTAACGGTTGAAAGCAATACTTACATTTCTGCTACTTCTCACTCCACACAACTCAGCAACTTCTATCTCGTAATGCAATGAAACTCTCTATTGTAATCAAATGAAACTTCTACTTCTGTTCTGAAATCAAATGCTACTTCTATTCTATTAAATCGATGAGACAACTGACAATATAAATTGAAATCAAATCTTTGCTAAAAGATGATGTTCAAATCTGAAGATGGAGTCTACTGTAAATGCAATGTTTACAGCTTTGTTTCCATCGAAGGGGGCCCTGCCTTCATTGTCAACATACCGGCTCAATCAACACATTAAAAATGACTTACAGCAACTTACAATAGCATAAATCCAATGAACAACTCTTAATTATTAATAAATAGAAGCATTACAATCTGCTGAGATAAATCCCTATCTTCACCTATCTATTCTATATCTATTTCTCTGACTACATTCTATTTTCTATTCCACACATATCCCCATATCTGTTCTTTTCATAATTCCTCTATCTAATTCTCCCCCCTCCATCGAGCATATCAGCTCTCATATAGATTCATGAAAACAGTTACATTCATGATTATGCGCCCTATAATAAGCGATTGGTTACATTCCAGCTTCAATGCATAGGGAAGTTGATTGCATTCAGAAATTCATGCAACTGAAATGTGTTTCTGTTAAGGAGACATGCTCTCTGTTCACCTCCTTATGCGTGGGAATAGACACACGTCGCTGATTGTTAAGTTTGTTGAGGATCAATTAATTGAAGATTAAATTGGCTTCACTCCATGAGCCATAGCGACTCCTCTCTATTCCACAAAGCACCGTAAAACACTCTTAAAATTGGATGGGATAACAATTAAATAAAGATATAATTTAGTCATAATATTGCTCATCCATCGAACAAGAGGCAAGAAGCTTTAACAAGTTTTGTGTGGATATAATCGCAGAGATGATAAAATGAACATGCCATCCACATCCTTCCTTTAATGGTTTGATTATCAATAGCAGTAGCAATGGCTTTATCATGATCGTAGTGATCTTTAAACTTGTATCAGGATCATGTAAAGATAATATGGCTTTGATGCTTGGCCTTTTGCAAGATTTAAGAAGATCCAGCTTTCCTCGTAGTTTGATCTTCCTTTTCACTCCATATTCCATCAAAGCTTGAGAAAGGAATTCATTTTAAGAGAAGAATGAGCAAAATGTTCATGAAAGAAATCTATAACCTGCAAACAAATGTATTAAATTCGGATCCCGACATTCCCCCATGCCTGGATTTTTGCATGTCCTCATGCAAACAAATTCACCTCTTTCATATTTACACAGTAATAGAATGTTAACAGTCCCAGGAACTGTCCATTTTGATTGATAGGAAGCTGCTGCGAAGATCTTCTGCACCCTTGAACATGTTTTTTTTCAAAATATTTAACATCTTCCCCCCAGCTTTAGCTCAATAGAGATCTGGTCCTTCATCATTTGTATGATAACTTGCAATCCATTTCTTATTACAGCTGCTGTTCTTTTTATTTGCAGAATAAAAGTAAACTATTTAAAGGTACTGACTTTTATTCACTATCCTACCTACCTACTTAAAGAAATGAAACATTTCTTTAAGTATAGGCAAATAACCAATGTAGCCACCATCTTAGCAGAATCAACAATGAATTCATGCCCTTTGATAGAAGATATAGATGTATAATTACCAAGGCATGCTGAGCAAGCAACACCGGTCGCTTGATGTCCAAGAATTGCTAAAGAAGAAGAGAATCCGAAGGATGTAAAATAGATTGAAACCAATGGTCAATATGATTATGCATACCATGTTTTGTTGCTGCTGGAGTTTCTAATTGCTCATTGTTCTCTGCAGGTTGGCAAAGATGTTCACACAGAACCACTGAATCAACTGATTCCTCCTCCATCTCCTGAGCTGCAGAGATCTCTTCAAGTTCTTGCAAGATGAACGAAAGTTATTGCAACAATACCTTCTTCCGTTCATTCAATCTTGGATCCATTAGTCAATTTTTGTGATTTTTTTCTTTTGTTGTAGGGGGTTGTCTAAAAACTTTGAAAGTCACACCAACTGATAATAATTCTGAAACCCACACTAGCTTAAAATAAAATAAAATGCACTCACTGCTGAAAGGAAAAGTGCTTCTACTGAATCAAATGCACACCCTCTTATACTGACGAAATCAACTGCTGAATCAAATCTAACACTGCTGAAATGAAGACTCTACTGCAGAAGGAAACAACAATAATTTGGGGCAACCCACTAAAGTGGATGCGGCAGGCTGTTACACCATGGGAATCCCATAGTGAATTCGTCTTTGCGTCTTAATGTTTCCCCTCCACCTTGTTGTGTACTGTAAAAGAATCCTATCTACCTGAACTTCTCAGACAACAAAAAAAATGAGCAAAATACCAGCTTACCTTGAAGCAACTCCCCTTTGCCTTCTATTAATGCAGTACCCACTCTCCAATCCTTTTTAGTACCTCCCCGGCAACAGCGACAAAATGTCAAGCTAAATATATAACATATGAACCAACATTTAATTGTCAACCCGGGAAGGTAGACTTAGAGGAACCAGCACAGGAAATGCAGGGTTGAAGAGGGAGTTTAAAGAATGTTAAACTATTTTCTGAACTGCTAAAAGAAACTTGCTGGAAAGAAGCTACTTTATTCTGCTCTGTTCTACATTCATTTTGCACTAATCTATTCTGCACTCATTTTGCACTACTCTGTTCTATACCAATTTCATAAAACTGTTCTGTACTAATTCTACACCAATCAGAAAATGATCATATGCATGTAAAACAATGGCTGAACATTAACGGTTGAAAGCAATACTTACATTTCTGCTACTTATCACTCCACACAACTCAACAACTTCTATCTCATAATGCAATGAAACTCTCTATTGTAATCAAATGAAACTTCTACTTCTGTTCTGAAATCAAATGCTACTTCTGTTCTATTAAATCGATGAGACAACTGACAATATAAACTGAAATCAAATCTTTGCTAAAAGATGATGTTCAAATCTGAAGATGGAGTCTACTGTAAATGCAATGTATACAGCTTTGTTTCCATTGAAGGGGGCCCTGCCTTCGTTGTCAACATACCGGCTCAATCAACACATTAAAAATGACTTACAACAACTTACAATAGCATAAATCCATTTAAAAAATCTTAATTATTAATAAACAGAAGCATTACAATCTGCTGAGATAAATCCCTATCTTCACCTATCTATTCTATATCTATTTCTCTGACTACATTCTATTTTATATTCCACACATATCCCCATATCTATTCTTTTCATAATTCCTCTATCTAATTCTCCCCCCTCCATCGAGCATATCAGCTCTCATATAGATTCATGAAAACAGTTACATTCATGATTATGCGCCCTATAATAAGTGATTGGTTACATTCCAGCTTCAATGCATAGGGAAGTTGATTGCATTCAGAAATTCATGCAACTGAAATTCATTTCTATCAAGGAGACATGCTCTCTGTTCACCTCCTTATGCGTGGGAATAGACACACGTCTCTGATTGTTAAGTTTGTTGAGGATCAATTAATTGAAGATTAAATTGGCTTCACTCCATGAGCCATAGCGACTCCTCTCTATTCCACAAAGCACCGTAAAACACTCTTAAAATTGGATGGGATAATAATTAAATAAAGATATAATTTAGTCATAATATTGCTCATCCATCGAACAAGAGGCAAGAAACTTTAACAATTTTTGTGTGGATATAATCGCATAGATGATAAGATGAACGTGCCATCCACATCCTTCCTTTAATGGTTTGATTATCAATAGCAGTAGCAATGGCTTTATCATGATCGTAGTGATCTTTAAACTTGTATCAGGATCATGTAAAGATAATATGGCTTTGATGCTTGGCCTTTTGCAAGATTTAAGAAGATCCAGGTGTCCTCATAGTTCGATCTTCCTTTTCACTCCAGATTCCATCAAAGCTTGAGAAAGGAATTCATTTTAAGAGAAGAATGAGCAAAATGTTCATGAAAGAATTATATAACCTACAAACAAATGTATTAAATCCGGAGCCCGACAGTCGGTCCCTTAAGGTTAGATTAAGGGAACATGGGGCTGACATCCGCAACCAACGTATTCGTACCTCTTCCCTAGCTGAACACTCGGAGAGGTAAAAATCACCGAAATTTGTCTCCGCTCCATGTTCTTCAGTTTCCAAGGGGAATTCTATGAACAAACCAATGGATTAGCAATGGGATGTCCCCTCTCACCCATTGTCGCTAATATTTTCATGGAGAATTTTGAAAAGAAGGTGATTGAATCCTATCCCTTGAAACCGAAATTGTGGAAAAGATATGTGGATGACACTAATGTCCTTTGGCCATATGGAGAACAAGAACTTAACAAATTCTTTGAGCATCTGAATAGCCAATCTGTTGACATTAAATTCACTATGGAAGTGGAAAAGAATGGGAGCATCCCCTTCCTTGATGTCTTAGTCTACAAAAAACCCGACAGTTCCCTGGGACATAAGGTCCTTAGGAAGAAAACCCATACAGATAGTTATCTTGAGGCTGATTCTCATCATCATCCAGCTCAGAAACTAGGGATCATCAATACCCTGGCTATAAGAGCCTCCAAGATTTGTGATTTTGAACATCTCAAAGAAGAACAAGGAAACCCGGTTAGAGTTTTCAAAAACATCGGTTATAAAGAAAATGACCTTAGGAGAACCCTTAAAAAACCCCTAGGTAAACTAAAGAACCCCCATCAATGCAAAGACAAAAAGAGGGCTTATCTCCCTTACATTTAAGGCGTCATGGATAAGGTTTCCAAAATCCTGAAAAAGAAAGATAGCCTTACAGCCTTTAAACCTCTAGTAACCATTAGGCAAAAAATGAGGACCGTTAAAGACAAGGTTGAGGAGCATCAACGGAAAGGTGTTTATAAGGTTACATGTTCATGTGGCCTTAACTACATTGGAGAAACTGGTCGGTCCCTTAAGGTTAGATTAAGGGAACATGGAGCTGATATCCGAAACCAACGTATTCGCACCGCTGCCCTAGCTGAACACTCAGAGAGGTCAAAATCGCCGAAATTTGTCTCCGCTCCATGTTCTTTAGTTTCCAAGGGGAATTCTATGAACAAACCAGTGGAGTAGCAATGGGATCTCCCCTTTCACCCATTGTTGCCAATCTTTTAATGGAGAATTTCGAAAAGAAGGTGATTGAATCCTATCCCTTGAAACTGAAATTGTGGAAAAGATATGTGGATGACACTAATGTCCTTTGGCCATATGGAGAACAAGAACTTAACAAATTCTTTGAGAATCTGAATAGCCAATCTGTTGACATTAAATTCACTATGGAAGTGGAAAAGAATGGGAGCATCCCCTTCCTTGATGTCTTAGTCTACAAAAAACCCGACGGTTCCGTGGGACATAAGGTCTTTAGGAAGAAAACCCATACAGATAGTTATCTTGAGGCTGATTCTCATCATCATCTGGCTCAGAAACTAGGGATCATCAATACCCTGGCTATAAGAGCCTCCAGGATTTGTGATGTTGAACATCTCAAAGCAGAACAAGGCAACCTGGTTAGAGTTTTCAAAAACATCGGTTATAAAGCAAATGACCTTAGTAGAACCCTTAAAAAACCCCTAGGTAAACTAAAGAACCCCCATCAACGCAAAGACAAAAAGAGGGCTTATCTCCCTTACATTCAAGGCGTCACGGATAAGGTTTCCAAAATCCTGAAAAAGAAAGATATCCTTACAGCATTTAAAACTCTAGTAACCATTAGGAAAAAAATGAGGACTGTTAAAGACAAGGTTGAGGAGCATCAACGGAAAGGTGTTTATAAGGTTACATGTTCATGTGGCCTTAACTACATTGGAGAAACTGGTCGGTCCCTTAAGGTTAGATTAAGGGAACATGGGGCTGATATCCGCAACCAACATATTCGCACCTCTACCCTAGTTGAACACTCGGAGAGTTCAAAATCGTCGAAATTTGTCTCCGCTCCACGTTCTTTAGTTTCCAAGGGTAATTCTATGAACAAACCAGTGGAGAAGCAATGAGATCTCCCCTCTCACCCGTTGTCGCTAATATTTTCATGGAGAATTTTGAAAAGAAGGCGATTGAATCCTATCCCTTGAAACTAAAATTGTGGAAAAGAAATGTGGATGACACTAATGTCCTTTGGCCATATGGAGAACAAGAACTTAACAATTTCTTTGAGCATCTGAATAGCCAATCTGTTGACATTAAATTCACTATGGAAGTGGAAAAGAATGGGAGAATCCCCTTCCTTGATGTCTTAGTTTACAAAAAACCCGACGGTTCCCTGCGACGTAAGGTCTTTAGGAATAAAACCCATACAGATAGTTATCTTGAGGCTGATTCTCATCATCATCCGGCTCAGAAACTAGGGATCATCAATACCCTGGCTATAAGAGCCTCCAGGATTTGTGATGTTGAACATCTCAAAGAAGAACAAGGCAACCTGGTTAGATTTTTCAAAAACATCGGTTATAAAGCAAATGACCTTAGGAGAACCCTTAAAAAACCCCTAGGTAAACTAAAGAACCCCCATCAACGCAAAGACAAAAAGAGGGCTTATCTCCCTTACATTTAAGGCATCACGGATAAGGTTTCCAAAATCCTGAAAAAGAAAGATATCCTTACAGCCTTTAAACCTCTAGTAACCATTAGACAAAAAATGAGGACTGTTAAAGACAAGGTTGAGGAGCATCAACGGAAAGGTGTTTATAAGGTTACATGTTCATGTGGCCTTAACTACATTGGAGAACCTGGTCGGTCCCTTAAGGTTAGATTAAGGGAACATGGGGCTAATATCCGCAACCAACATATTCGCACCTCTGCCCTAGCTGAACACTCGGAGAGGTCAAAATCGCCGAAATTTGTCTCCGCTCCACGTTCTTCAGTTTCCAAAGGGAATTCTATGAACAAACCAGTGGAGTAGCAATGGGATCTCCCCTCTCACCCATTGTCGCTAATATTTTCATGGAGAATTTCGAAAAGAAGGTGATTGAATCCTATCCCTTGAAACCAAAATTGTGGAAAAGATATGTGGATGACACTAATGTCCTTTGGCCATATGGAGAACAAGAACTTAACAAATTCTTTGAGCATCTAAATAGCCAATCTGTTGACATTAAATTCACTATGGAAGTGGAAAAGAATGGGAGAATCCCCTTCCTTGATGTCTTAGTCTACAAAAAACCTGACGGTTCCCTAGGACATAAGGTCTTTAGGAAGAAAACCCATACAGATAGTTATCTTGAGGCTGATTCTCATCATCATCCGGCTCAGAAACTAGGGATCATCAATACCCTGGCTATAAGAGACTCCAGGATTTGTGTTGTTTAGCATCTAAAAGAAGAACATGGCAACCTGGTTAGATTTTTCAAAAACATCGGTTATAAAGAAAACAACCTTAGGAGAACCCTTAAAAAACCCCTAGGTAAACTAAAGAACCCCCATCAACGCAAAGACAAAAAGAGTGCTTATCTCCCTTACATTCAAGGCATCACGGATAAGGTTTCCAAAATCCTGAAAAAGAAAGATATCCTTACAGCCTTTAAATCTCTAGTAACCATTAGGAAAAAAATGAGGACTGTTAAAGACAAGGTTGAGTAGCATCAACAAAAAGGTGTTTATAAGGTTACATGTTCATGTGGCCTTAACTACATTGGAGAAACTGGTCAGTCCATTAAGATTAGATTAAGGGAACATGGGGCTGATATCCGCAACCAACGTATTCGCACCTCGGCCCTAGCTGAACACTCGGAGAGGTCAAAATCGCCGAAATTTGTCTCTGCTCCACTTTCTTCAGTTTCCAAGGGGAATTCTATGAACAAACCAGTGGAGTAGCAATGGGATCTTCCCTCTCACCCATTTTCGCTAATCTTTTCATGGAGAATTTTGAAAATAAGGTGATTGAATCCTATCCCTTGAAACTGAAATTGTGGAAAAGATATGTGGATGACACTAATGTCCTTTGGCCATATGGAGAACAAGAACTAAACAAATTTTTTGAGGATCTGAATAGCCAATATGTTGACATTAAATTCGCTATGGAAGTGGAAAAGAATGGGAGCATCCCCTTCCTTGATGTCTTAGTCTACAAAAAACCCGACGAACCCCTAGGACATAAGGTCTTTAGGAAGAAAACCCATACAGATAGTTATCTTGAGGCTGATTCTCATCATCATCCAGCTCAGAAACTAGGGATCATCAATACCCTAGCTATAAGAGCCTCCAGGATTTGTGATGTTGAACATCTCAAAGAAGAACAAGGCAACCTGGTTAGATTTTTCAAAAACATCAGTTATAAAGCAAATGACCTTAGGAGAACCCTTAAAAAACCCCTAGGTAAACTAAAGAACCCCCATCAACGCAAAGAAAAAAAGAGGGCTTATCTCCCTTACATTCAAGGCGTCATGGATAAGGTTTCCAAAATCCTGAAAAAGAAAGATATCCTTATAGCCTTTAAACCTCTAGTAACCATTAGGCAAAAAAAGAGGACTGTTAAAGACAAGGTTGAGGAGCATTAACGGAAAGGTGTTTATAAGGTTACATGTTCATGTGGCCTTAACTACATTGGAGAAACTGGTCGGTCCCTTAAGGTTAGATTAAGGGAACATGGGGCTGATATCCGCAACCAAGGTATTCGCACCTCTGCCCTAGCTGAATACTCGGAGAGGTCAAAATTGCCAAAATTTGTCTTCGCTCCATGTTCTTCAATTTCCAAGGGGAATTCTATGAACAAACCAGTGGAGTAGCAATGGGATCTCCCCTCTCACCCATTTTCGCTAATCTTTTCATGGAGAATTTCGAAAAGAAGGCGATTGAATCCTATCGCTTGAAACCGAAATTGTGGAAAAGATATGTGGATGACACTAATGTCCTTTGGCCATATGGAGAACAAGAACTTAACAAATTCTTTGAGCATCTGAATACCCAATCTGTTGACATTAAATTCACTATGGAAGTGCAAAAGAATGGGAGCATCCCCTTCCTTGATGTCTTAGTCTACAAAAAACCCGATGGTTCCCTGGGACATAAGGTCTTTAGGAAGAAAAACCATATAGATAGTTATCTTGAGGCTGATTCTCATCATCATCCGGCTCAGAAACTAGGGATCATCAATACCCTGGCTATAAGAGCCTCTAGGATTTGTGATGTTGAACATCTCAAAGAAGAACAAGGCAACCTGTTTAGAGTTTTCAAAAACATCGGTTATAAAGCAAATGACCTTATGAGAACCCTTAAAAAACCCCTAGGTAAACTAAAGAACCCCCATCAACACAAATACAAAAAGAGGGCTTATCTCCCTTACATTCAAGGCGTCACGGATAAGGTTTCCAAAATCCTGAAAAAGAAAGATATCCTTACAGCCTTTAAACCTCTAGTAACCATTAGGCAAAAAATGAGGACTGTTAAAGACAAGGTTGAGGAGCATCAACGGAAAGGTGTTTATAAGGTTACATGTTCATGTGGCCTTAACTAGATTGGAGAAACTAGTCGGTACCTTAAGGTTAGATTAATGGAACATGGGGTTGATATCCGCAACCAACGTATTCGCACCTCTGCCCTAGCTGAACACTTGGAGAGGTCAAAGTCGCCGAAATTTGTTTCCACTCCACGTTCTTCAATTTCCAAGGGGAGTTCTATGAACAAACCAGTGGAGTAGCAATGGGATCTCCCCTCTCACCCATTGTCACTAATATTTTCATGGAGAATTTTGAAAAGAAGGCGATTGAATCCTATCGCTTGAAACCGAAATTGTGGAAAAGATATGTGGATGACACTAATGTCCTTTGGCCATATGGAGAACAAGAACTTAACAAATTCTTTGAGCATCTGAATAGCCAATCTGTTGACATTAAATTCACTATGGAAGTGGAAAAGAATGGGAGCATCCCCTTCCTTGATGTCTTAGTCTACAAAAAACCCAACGGTTCCCTGGGACATAAGGTCTTTAGGAAGAAAACCCATACAGATAGTTATCTTGAGGCTGATTCTCATCATCATCCGGCTCAGAAACTAGGGATCATCAATACCCTGGCTATAAGAGCCTCCAGGATTTGTGATGTTGAACATCTCAAAGAAGAACAAGGCAACTTGGTTAGAGTTTTCAGAAACATCGGCTATAAAGCAAATGACCTTAGGAGAACCCTTAAAAAACCCCTAGGTAAACTAAATAACCCCCATCAACGCAAAGACAAAAAGAGTGCTTATCTCCCTTACATTCAAGGCATCACGGATAAGGTTTCCAAAATCCTGAAAAAGAAAGATATACTTACAGCCTTTAAACCTCTAGTAACCATTAGTCAAAAAATGAGGACTGTTAAAGACAAGGTTGAGCATCAACGGAAAGGTTTTTATAAGGTTACATGTTCATGTGGCCTTAACTACATTGGAGAAACTGGTCGGTCCCTTAAGGTTAGATTAAGGGAACATGGGGCTGATATCTGCAACCAACGTATTCGCACCTCTGCCCTAGCTGAACACTCGGAGAGGTCAAAACATCATATTTTCCTTGAGGAAACTTCGTTGCTTGCACAAGAGAACCACTACTTTAAAAGAAGCTTCAGGGAGGCTATAGAGATCATCAAACATCCCAATAACCTTAACAGAGATGGTGGTTTTAAAGTTAGCAAAAGTTGGGTCCCCCGTATCAAGTGTCTAAACAAAAACAAAGACAAGTCCAATCTCTCTAAACCTTAGCCTAACTTAGTTAAATTAAAATTAAAGTAAAATTTTTAAATAACTTAAAAATAACTTAGAAATAATTCATTAATAATTCAAAAAATTTATAAATAATTTTATTAACTTAATAATAAACTAAAAATAATTTATAAGTATTTTAATAATAATTTAAATTATGAATTATAAATAAATTTTAACAATTTAAAAATAAATTAATTTAGAATCAAAATTTAAATTATATTAGAAATTAAATTATTTCAAACTTAGTATTAAAAAAATTTTGATTGGAAATAAAAAAAAATTAACACTAATTTTAAGCCCTATTTTAAGCCCTATTTCAATAACCCTAATTTTAAACCTTTTAAAATTAAATAAACAAATTTCAACTTATTTTTAGAACTTTTTAACCTTTTTAAGTTTAAACTTTTAAAATTATTAATAATGAATTTTTAAACATGTATTTTAACCTAATTTTAAAACAAAATTTAATCTTTTATGTATTAATTTTTCTTTCCTTAAACCTAGGACTAGTCGGCCAATTTAATTATAAAACTTCACCAACCTGTATTTAAATCTAGAGATGCAGCTTTACCAATTGACTACTTGTCCTGATGATGGTTCTAGATTCGGAATCGAAACGTCGACCTAAAAATGTCTACTGCGGATTGTCCAGAAAAACCCTACAACAACTTATCTCACTGTAGAAATCTACAAACTGAGAAAGAGAAATCAGTTTGGAAAGTGCTGCTTGTCTTTGAATTTGTGTTCAAGATTGTTGTTTCGAAATATTTTTGGTCTTGAAACAAAAGAAAATACTCTCTTTCCCTCCCATAAGTAGGCATACTGAATGGTAAAGTGAAATATTTGCATACGCATACTACATGGTTTTACTTTTCTATCAAAACACCATGCATTCACCTAACCGTCCACTTTAACATTAATGGTAGTTATAGGTTAAAATTTACATAGCAATTGGAGAGATAGGTTAGAGACGTGTTCAAGCATCGTTAAACGTAGGAGCTATCATTATTTTCCTGCACTACAACCCAGGACTCGCGCAGTTCTTCCACGTACCATCGGTATATCGAACAACCTTTCACATACCCTTGAGGTATATAGAAAGGTACTTCACGTACTCGATTGTATATAGGAAGGCCCCTTGTGAATGGTTCTGCATTAGAAAGAACTACTACCGATTTGAGCTCCCACGTACCTTGTGTATATCGAGAGACCCCACTAGGATACCCTATCCATGTGAGTTATCCTTTTGGACTGTCCTATGAGTTTCTTGACTCTTATCCACTCCTTTCACATGTTTTCTTGTTGCTTTTAGTTTGAGTAGCGCTTGTTATCTATACAGTTAGGATTTTTTACAAGAGATATATATTTTTGTTACATAGTTATGGCTTAACCTTCCAAGACTACCAACCAAGAGACTCCTTTTCCAAGCATGTCTTTTGTGTTCCCTCCATATGGGGATGTTGGTCCTCCTCTCATGGCTACATTAAGCCTTCCTGGATTGACTATTGGATTGTCTGTTTGGTTATTCTCCAGCCCAGTTATCCCATGTACACCAGTTGCTTCTGATCCTAATCCTTCATCACAAGAGCATCAACCTCATGTTGATCCCTCTCCTTCTTCACCAGATGTGTCTTCTCCCATTTCTACCTCTTCGCCTGTTGAAAGTTGTAGTAATAGTAGCCAGGTGGATAAGAAGAAGAAGAAAAGGAATATTAAGAAGAAGAAAAACAAACAAACAACCAAGTCTCAACCAATCACTCCTCCGAGTGCGAACAGTGTTGATCTGCACACCCAAAGACTGCGTAAACCCAAATTCCCTTGTAGGATTTACAAGGGTGATCACGTTTTGAAAGATTGTCATGGTTTGTCCCTGGTTTTAGAAGAGTGGTCTAAGGTTTCCCGACAAGATATGTCATCAGCCTCTGGTCATCATACTGATGATACCCCCTCAACCAATGACTCTATGGTTAAGAGTCGGAAGGGTAAAGTAAAAAATCCTTGCTTGCTTTGTAAGGACATGCACTTTACTTATCTTTTTCCTCTCATGGATGAAGCTTCTAAGTTATTGGAATATATTACTATTTCTCGTCAACGGATTCCAACAGGTTATCGTAAGTTGTCTCTTGAAACCCCATTGGTTGATAAAGTGGTCGATCCAGTTCTAACCTTGGTCGATCCCACTCTTCCATTGAAGAGTGAAATTGAAGTGGTCAATCCAAGTCCATCCTTAATTGATCCCACTCTCCATTTGAAGGATGAAGTTAAAGTGGTTGATTCAGTTTCATCTGCGCTCAATCCCACTCTTCCTTCCAAGAGTGAAGTTAAAGTGGTCAATTTAGATTTATCCACGGTTGATCCCACTCTTCTTTTGAAGAGTGAAGTTAAAGTGGTCGAGTCAACATCATCTCCACCCGGTCCCTCTCTTTCATCAAAGAATGTTAAGACTGAAGTAGTCGTTTTGACCAAATATTCATCTTGTTCTTCTCTTCTAGTAGAGAATGAACTTAAACCTACTGAAGTTTTTATGCTTCATTCTAATTGTTCTTGGCAAGGGGAAATTTTGTCTGTTTCGACAGAACCCTCTCCAAGTAATGAGGTTATTTCCTTTGACTGGAGTAACCTAATAGAGTATCATCTTCATTCGAGTGTTCCTTTCCAAATAGTTGTGAATGTTACTACTAGGCAGATACTTTGCACTATTATTGACGAAGGGGCTTCTATTAGTATTATATCCTCAACTGCTTGGCAAGATTTAGGCCCTCCTCATCTTGCACCATCCATCGATCAGATACTGGCTTTTAACTGAAGAACTACTACACCTTTATGGACCCTTCCTTACTTTCCTATTACATTAGGAGGGAAAACTGTCTTTATTGATGTTATGGTGGTCCAAGGTCCTTTAGATTTCAATCTACTCCTTGGACGTGATTATGTTTATGCCATGAAGGCTGTTATGTCCACACTCTTTAGAGTTATGCATTTTACTCATGATGGGAAGATTGTGACTATTGACCAGATTTCCTTTGTTACACCTGACCATCGCATTACTCCTAGTAATTAGACTGCCCTGAATGTGCCGCATGTTCTTGTGGTTCCTTCCCCTTCTTCTAGTTAGATTCTTCCCATCATAGGTAAAATTGGGGGCATGGCTCTAGTCTATGGACATCATAATGGAGCTAAGTGGCTAGCTTTTATAAAATAGGGGCGACCTACCAACCTCTAGATATCATGTTTGGTAGGAGTAGGTTTGAGAGCATAGTTTACTTTTGGTTTTAAGCTAGTTAAAAAATAAAACCACTCCTTAAGCATAGTTTACCTTTTGGTTTCAAGCTTGCATAAAAATTCAACCATGTGGTGAGCATAGTTCCCATTCTGTGTCAACCTCATTAAAAAATGAAACAGATGCCTGTGAGCAAAGTTCCCATTCTATGTCAAGATTGTTAAAAAATGAAATGGATCTCCTTAAGCATAGTTTACCTTTTGGTTTCAAGCTTGCATAAAAATGAAACCATGTTCCAATCATAGTTACCTTCTATTTCAATCTTGCGTAAAAATGAAATAGATCCCCTTCCCTTGATTCGAGTCTTCCTTTAGTGTTAGAACTTGAACCTTCTTTTCACCTGCCCGGTTCTCATTCTTCCTACCCCCCTGGTGAACATTTTCATATTAGTAACCAGGTTTTCAGGTTGGATATGGAAGAAGAATTGTTATACAAAACGAAGCTTTGGGGGGAAGGTCGAGCCCCTAGCAACCATGTTAGGGGTAGGTTTCCATAGCAATAATGCTAGGGGGAATATTCCAACCTCTGTATATCATGTTAATGGGATTTTTCAAGCATAGTTTACCCATTGGTTTCAAGCTTGCATAAAAATGAAACCAATCCTTGAGCATTTTTTCAACTGATCTTAGAGCTCGTTAAAAATAGTAAGATGGTGTTGAGATTGCTTTTCATTTTTCATGCTCTGGTTAAAACATGAAAAGTGGTTTGAGCTTAGTTTGTTACTTTTTCGTGCTCTAGATTCAAACATGAAAAATGTTAATAGAGTCTTCTTTAATCTCTTTTCGGACTCTTAAAATGTGAAAATATTGTCGAGTACTTGTCTTCTTCATACTCATAAAATTATTTGAAGAGTCATCTCTCCAATGGTAGGTTATCTATTTTTCGGTTCAGATAGACTATTTACGAAAAAGGAACACTCCAGCCAATCATGACTGGAAGAGTTCTCTAAGGTATGATTTTACACTTTTTCGGGCCTTAGAGACTAAATCATATGAAAAAGGACCCCTCTGAAGTCTTCTTCCGTAATCGTTCAGACTCTCTAAACATGAACAATACCGAGTTTTCTTTCATTAGACTCATTAAATTAAACATTGAGAGACCCGTTTTGGGAACGAACCCCTCCTCTCTCAGGTTCGTAAAACATATGAGTCTGGACTTGTCTTCCGACAAGTTATAACAAGTGTTTGTTACCCTCTTTGAACTCGTGAAACTGAAAAGAGGCACTCATCAATCATGATGGGGAAAATGGGGAGGGAATCATTTTGCAAATAAATGGCAGTAGTTTGTCATTACCTTTGAACATGGCACTTGTTTGCATATCATGTCAGTCAATTGGGTATTTAGCTAATCTCCGTGACGATCCACTTTCATGAGTTATGATACTCCTTTGAGTCTTTCAAAAGAATGCATTTTCCACTATTGTATTGTGTGTTTGTCCCATCCCGTCATGCTGCCAAGTCTTTTGTCATGCCTCTCGATGTTCAAAGGGAATTTGAAGAAGTCTTACCTCTACAGTCAACACAGTCTTTGTGTCAATACTTTTGAGTCAGTCCTATGGTTACTACATTCACATCATTCCAGAACTATGTTTTGAGTTTCGTGTCGTCAATGTGGGACTCATCATGGCCCTCATTCAACGAGACTATTCCCGTCAACATCAGCGCATCATCCGGGAAATAGTCTTAGAAAAAATACTTAGTACCTTGAGATTTATATGCCTTAATGAATATTCTCTTGCTCTTGACATAGGTTCGCATCATTGACCTTTGATCGACAGAATCCACTGGGTGTTCGACATTAGGACATCTATTCACACTCAGTAGATTGTATTAGGGTACCTTGGGAACCATTGACATCAATGGTGATATCCCTCACACTTGTTAACGGTTCACATCATTGGCCAGTAATCAAGTGATTTCTACCATGTTCAACTTTAGATCATTGTAATCACATGGATAGAATCGTACTTTGTGAAAGATGAGACGAAGACCCTAGGTATTTGTTTAAAGCGCTCATTGCTTTTCCCCCAGGTTGCGATGGAGTTTTGTATATCTAGCATGGATCCACATTTGTATGGTCATGGCCATGCTCAAATTTGCGTCTGTATGACATAGATCTACATTATATGTCTGGTAGCTATGTCCAATTTTGAGTCCTCTATCACATGGATCTATGCTATATTCTAGTAGCCATGCTTGTTTATTCCTCCCATGGATATGCCTTGTATTGGTCTGCAGCTATGAGTTGGTTACTTGTGTCTATGAGTCAAAAATATTGATGTACTATAGATGCCTACTTGACGACATGCTCTGATCGAGCCGACATTTTCACCTCATAGCGATGACTTGTTCTCTTAAAGCTCTCATTTATCATATCCCTATAAGACTCATGCTTTGGGGGGAATCCTCTTATACTACAATCCTGTCACCACCATGTGATAAGACCCTTGAATTATGTATTTTCCCTTAATCCTAGTACTTGGAGAGGAAACCCATGTTGATTGTCAATGTTTCATAAAAATACTCAACACCATGCTTTTCTCGTTATCCATGAGCAGTACCTTCCTTGCACCACCTATATCTTGTTTACCATAAGCGGTGCCACCACTTATATCCTTCAGTGCATAAGCGTTTTTAACCTAAACCGCTCTGTCATAAGTGGAAAAAGGTGGTACCCTGGGTAAAATGGGAAAAAAGAGAGGTTTCTCAAGGCTTCTCGATCATGAGCCTTGTGTCCTCTCTTATCCCTATCATTGTGGGTCAGTTGAGCTCGAGATCCCCCATCATAGGATCTTAGAGGCCACCTCATCCAAAAATCTCTCAACCATTCCTACCCATTGAGCCTTATAAATACAAGCTCATGTCCATGGTTGAGGGGAGAACCATAGAGGTATTGTTATGCTGTTGGATTGACCACTTGGCCCAAGCCATTAGAGAGCATAGGGAGCAAAGTTGGAGCTTATGGGGATGAATTATTGGTTTCATGGAGATGCATGTTGACACTAAGGCTTAATTGGTTGTAAACTTCTCCATTCATCTTAATTCAAAGCTGATTTCCGTCCCACATTAGGGTTGTTTTGATTTCGCATGTAAATGTTGTTAGATTTCTTAGTCACTAACATGGATCCATGGATTATGTTCTGGTAGCTTCGATGTGTTTGTGTGTTTAATATGATTGCAAGTACACAGGTATACTATCGAAGCAGCATTCTAGGTATCTATGACATCCAGGGAGGGTCTTCATCCTTTGTCGGTCATTTGTTCTGGATCTGAACCATTTAGACTAGAGGAACAGCTTTTGTCCATAGAAGGTGAAATATTCCTGTTTACAAAATAGACTTATTTTTAAAACCTGTTTACATCCCAAGTATGCATTTTAATATAGTTTCCAAAACAATTTTATTTTTTGAGATTGGGTATCAAACAAAACATTTATGGTCAAAATACTAATGCGGTGTCAGGCAAACAGCTTAGGAATAGAGCTGGGACAATCAATTTTTTTATTCCTTATTAGAAATATATTGAAAACATGTTTCATTGGCATATTACCCTATGAATCTAGTCTATAACACAATTTGAATCACTCCATTATGATATCGTATGCAAATTTTATGACCAAAATACTGACTGCCTATAACAAATCAGAATTCCTAAAACTCTATTTCCTAGACTGTTCATTGGCCTATTTGACCAATCAATTATTATTGGATGAAAAACATGTTTCTAATTGAGATACCTACATGGATCTAATTTCATCTCCAATTGGAATCACATCAATCCATTATCAAACGAAAACGTTAAGCCTAAAACCATGAATGTTGCTCTAGTCCAGAATTCAGAAAACACCTTGTCATGCAGGATGTTACTAAGAAATTTGGAATATCATTACATTGGATTTTTAAAAAATATTTATAAGGAACATAGAACTATAAATTTACTTTCATTTGGATTTGGAATCACTCAAATCAGATGAGGAATGAATAATTTATGATCAGAACATTGCTGGTGAGTCTAATTTGTCATCATTCTCCCACATGTATAAATTGAATTTGCTTCGTTCATTTTTTCTTGTATTTTTTTATAAGTAATTGTTTTTTGTTTTTTTCATAAGTGTTGGGTGAAGAGAGACCAATCACTTCTCTTCTTCCATCATCTCATGTTTTATTCCAGGAAATTGCTAGGTTTTTCCAGGTCCTTAGAAGAAGAAGGTCAATGCATGCACGAGTGACTCTTGAAGAATTTTTCTCAATTTGCAAATGGATTGAGCACATAAAAAATGGATAGATTGATGTGAAAACCATATCAATGTTCCATAATTCAATTCCCATTTCTACATTCCAAGAATCCTTTACCAATTTCTACCAAAAGAAATCTCTCAAGGATCCATTTGCACTACGGTAGATTCATTTACCCTCCTCATTTCAAAACCCTAAAAATCCATTCATGTTGAAGTCTCATTTTCCATTGCTTAGGTAGTCAACCTTAACTTTTAATTTTCCATCACTACTACATCATGACTTCACATACACTTTCTACTTCTGAGTTTCATGTTGGTTCTATTTTTCACTATGATTCTTCACAATCATTTATTTTGTACTGGTATTTGATGATGTGGAATTCGTTAAGGTCCACCTTCCAATGGTCTAGTCCCATTGACTCCAACACATCATCTGGGATCAAAATTAGAGTTTTATAGTGCCCTAGTATCTGCATGAATCAATGGCATGTTTCCTTGTTTTTAATCATGGGAATTCATCAATGCCTCTTGATTAACAAATCTTGCAGGTGACTTGACTCCAGCACATCCATTCGTACCTATCAAGATGCACTAAGGTACTTTACAGTTCACTGTCATTAAAGGTGAGTTGCTGCACATTAGTTAACGAAATACATTAATGACCGGTAATCCAATGATTTCTTTCCATGATCGACTTCAACACATTCATTCACATGGTAAGAATTGTACCTCGATTTTGTAGTAGCTGAAGATTATGTGATCTAATGGTTTCAACAGTGACTTGTAGCATCATTTGTTTCAGTAGTTTTGCAATTCCTTTCCATTTTCTTCTAGCAGTTAGCAGTCTTACATGTAGCCAGTACAACACAGTTTGGATCAGATTCAACGTGATTTAGTTTTAGCTCTCATATACATCTCTCTCAACAACAGTTTGGCCTACATCAGCTCCAACAGACATCAGTCCATCCATGCCAATCAAAGATTCCACGGAGGTAAAACTTGAGGTAAAATAGCATGAGTTTTTTTATTTATTAAATATTTAGGAATATGTCATGAAGAACCACTTAGCATTACCCATTTCTATTTTCTATATACCATTTTTCTTCCATTCCCATCCTTTCCCACTCAATTCTAACACTTCATCATTCCAATTCACACACATCCAAATCAAGTCCTTCCCTACACCTTTCCTACATCCAAGCATGAGAAAATGATTTGCTGCTATCACACAAGAACCAACACTAAGAAGATAAGCATCCACTCATGCACATGCACAAGCCTAGAAAACCATTGGAAGAAAGGGATATTTGTTGTTTCCACACAAAGACCAATAGTAAGGAGAGAATTTGAAAGAGAGGAATAGGCTCCAATAGTAAGGAGAGAATTTGAAAGAGAGCATACACAAGCAAAGGCCACTACTGAAAGAGAGGAATAGGCTCCACAAGAACCTACAACATAAAAAGTTGATGTAGAATCCATTCCTTATCAAGAGTATGCTATCACACAAGCACAATGAAAAACAAAGGCATGATTTCTTTGATTTGTTTACTTGGTTCAGCAGTGCACATGATGGTTCACATCTTCAGAAGTCAAAATTATTGAGAGCCACATTTTATATGGCATATGGATATTCCACCATTTTATACATATGGTAAATGCATTCAACGGGTTGGCACACTCATAGTTGATGAAAAATAGGTTGCATACAATGGACTGTTAAACTATCTTTTCCAGCCTTTTGATTCATGGTCATCTTGTGTGAAACATCATGGTTACTTGTGTCCAAAAATAAAAAAACACAATCAACCTTTGTATTCATGCATTGTAGCTGTTAACCCAAAAAGCCCCTCAATGAGCTCTACATGACCTACACCACCCAAAGACATCTATGTACGACCCTCATTTGACCCCCACACCCTTGCTAAGGCTTAAAAATATGAAAAATGGATTAAAAACCCCTAAAAAGAGCCAAAATACCTCTCATAGGGGCTAAAACCTCCAAAAAGGGGCTAAAACCCCTCAAAGCATCTTAAAACCCTAAAGGAGCTAAGAATTGGGCGAAAGGGGCTTAAAGCCCAAAAAAGGGGCTAAAGCCCTAACTAGGGGCTTAAAACCCTAAATCTCTAGAAAAAAGCTATAAATAGAGGGGTGGGGGTTGTTACCACCTAAGTTGTACTTAGTGGTTTTTTATCAAGTGAGCCTGGTGAACTGGACAAGGATAACTTGTTCGGACTTAAGACGACCTTTGGAAGTACTTCTGGGAAGTGCTTGTTGTACTATGCCACATGTTCACACCCCATGGGGGATTTGTAATAAATGTTCTAGAATGATAGTGTCTATAAAAGACTTGGCCTCTTAGACTTTATTTTTCAATCCGATCAGCCCAGGGTGTTTTTTCCCTTGGTTATTATTGGTTGTTGAATAAACGACTGATAATTTCTGAGTTTTTCACTCCATACCTCCAAAGTTGGGGTGGTCGGCTTGGAATTTAGGCCTATTGAGGTTATTAGAGTCTATGTATCAATGTATAAACATGCTAGACATCATGGTCAATTCATATGAACATGTCTAAGTCCCCCTAGGTTTTTTCTATTTTTCAAATTTTTTTATTTTTTTAGTGTTTTTTATTAAAATTTAATTTTTCCAAAACTTAGGCTATTTTTTAATAGTTTAATTGGAAAAATTGGTTTTGTAATAAAAGTGGGCCAAATAATCAGTTTCAGTCATGTAGGTGCTCATTTTCAAGCAAAGAGCACCATGTAAACCCATGGACCCACTATTTCCTAGTTTTGAGTGATTTTCCATCACTCAGGTTAGAAAGCCCCAAAAATCAATTATTGATTATTTTAATTAATAAATTGATGAATAATGGAGCAAATCCAAAATCATAGATCAGTGGATTCTCAGCTGATTTGATTGAAATCAGTCAGATCTGAACCAGATTGACTAGATCTGACAAATCCTTGACTGAAGGAGATGATCAAATCAGATCTAGAGTTGATCTTCAACATCCTTTATGGGGAATTTCGCCCTCCCTCTCTCATCCACACGTTTTGGCTCATATGGATGAGTTTTGGTGGATGCTTTAGTCAACAGGTTGAGGTGTCAGTTAGATCAGCTCTTTGATTGAAAATTGCACTCAGTGAGACTCGGATCTGGAGAGTGAATCCTAATTATACTAGTCACTCAAGTGCTTTAGACACATATCAGGCATTGGTGGACTCTCCTTCAGCTACAGTGGTCTATCTCCTTGGGATTTGTTCCCCCTGGGCTAGATCTCCTATTTTTTGTATAAATAAAACACAAGTTACCTCTTCCAAGCTAGTTAGAGTTGGATTGAAGGGATTGCTATTGTAATGCTGTTGTAATCTTTTGATTGTTGAAATAAAGAAGCTTTGGAGGCCAAATGGTGTAATGCTCTCATATGTGTGGATTAAGCATTGTCTTACGGCTATTGATGTTGCTGGCTTTTCTCTCAAATTCTGCACCTGAACCTTGTCTGGCTTGAATGATTTAGTTGAATCAATAGGAGTATAGTTGGGTAAGTAAGGTTACTTGTTTTTCTTATATCTCATAGAATATATGATTAGAAGATCGAGATTATACATGTTTAATAAGTTTATTTGCATGTAATTCTTGTCTCTTCTTCATATATATATATATATATATATCCAGATCTCATGAGGTTTCATGCAGGATTGTGTGTTTAGCTTTTAGGTAGCAAGGATTGGACAAGCTGTGGATCTAGTTTGACTCCACTGTACATCCACAAGCTTTGTGAAGACATTGCCCCTCTGTATTCCACTAACAAGTTTCCATTGCAAATCTGCTTCAGCAACAATCACTTATCTTCTCCTTTTCCTCCTTCAAAATCAATTCTTTTACCTAGTTACTTTGTTCATAGCTTTGATATTCTTTAGATCTATTATCTTAAAATAAATTTAACATAGATCTGTCTTCTCAAAGCCCATAATATATATCTTGTTCTTAAAAGGTTTCATAAGCATTCTAGATCTAGATTTAGGGAAATCGTCCTTTTTGCATGGAATTTTAAAGAGAATTTATAGCTTGCGTGCATTAGATTTCTATTTTCTGTTATAAAATATAAATCTAGAAATCAGTGCACATCATATTGGCTGCCTAAAAGGCAAGCCAAGATCTCAAGGAAAGCTTGCTTTCCTTGGTTTTACCTTTTTTAACTAGTTTTAACTTAGCTTTTTTTTGGTTAAAAGTAAGCTGACCCAAAGGTACCTTCAGAGTGCTCTTGGGAATATTTCAGTCTAATAAGATTTATTTTTTTTATCAGGTATAACAGAAAAGAGGAGGATCTTCTCTTCGAAAGTGACTTTTGGGCCTTATGAATCCCCCCAAGGGTCTCCCTTTTTTACTGAAATCTTTAATTTTTGCACTTTATAAGCTCTTGGTTTCATTATGTATAAGAATCAATAGGAATCATATCAGTTTGATGATATTGTAGGCACTAGTAATAAAAATAATTCTGAATAGGCTCTTTCAAGCCCATTCCCCATCCCCCCTTGGGGGATTTGCGTCCGTGTCATTTTTTGCTTTATGTTCATCTTTTTTTAATCTAGTGTAGTACTAATCTACAGGGTAGTATACTTTGATTTAAAATCATTTCCATATTCCATTTCTATTGGGTTCAAAGTATCTTTAATACTTACCCCACGAGCCTCCTTTTGAGCCGAAAGGTGAAGAAAGGTTCGTGGTAGCCTAATTAGAAAATTGTGGTTTGCTTATCTTTTTATGTTTCATTTGCTATCATCATTTGTTTCAGTAACCATAATAAAACAAACCCCTCCTTGATTCCCCGATTGAGGTCTACTTGGACTGAAAGAGGTTCCTAGAGGGTTTTCTTTTTAACAAGAATATCCATCTCAAAATTTACTAAAATTGAAAAGACTCCGGTGTGTATGCTCTGCACTTGGCTGCGGTTCGTCCGATTAATCAATTTGTATCAAAAGCACTTGAGTGACTAGTATAATTAGGACTCACTCTCCCAAATTGACAAACCATCAGGTGAAAATCCAACACCTAGATCAAACCATTATGGTGGAAAAATACCCAAAGGAAGCAGGAACTTCTGAAAAGTGACCTTGGGGTTCCGATCTCTGTCACACCCTAATGGGTGCTCTATGAACAATAGCCCCAGAGACTCCATTCAGCCCACATATTCCTTTCGGGTAGCCGTGAAGGTTTAGTTTTGGACATACTCCAAGTACTCTCGGGTATGTCTGGAGTCCACCCCTTCACCTAATTTTAATCAACTCATATTTCACATTAACTTAAAATGCACCAAGAGGCAATTGCAAAACATTCACTCCAAGTACATGCAAGTACATTAACTTCCTTTTGACTCCATTTTAAGGCACTAGTTATTTTCTTGCTATATATATATATATTGTGTCTCAGCATTGTGCTTTCGTGCACTCATTTTGTATCTTGTCATCTATGGTTGTTTATGGTTAAATTTCAAACTCCTAAGTAATTCATTTAGTTTAACATCACCATACTAAGTAATTATCCTTAGTAACTTAATAGGGTCTACCCCCCTTGGTTTCGTTAGGAGTTGAGCCTAAACGGAGGAGTCAAGAACAAGGTGACACCCTTGACTCGAGAGTTGCCCCCAAGGACACACCGAGTGGCTTGAAGATTTCTGCCACGTGACCCTGGTGTGTGAAAGGTGGCAACAGGGTCACTCTCAAAACACTCCTCTCCATATCATTATGTTTCCCATGTGATTTCCTTGAGACCCTTTGCCTCTCAATCCATTCACCCTCCCTCTTCTCCATTGCTCCACAAGCCAAGCTTCCATCCCATAGAGAGAGGTGATTTCCCAAGCTAGTGCATGGTGGCCCATTGCCACCCAAACAGAAGGTATAGCCATTATTTTTTCATTGTTGTTTTAGTTTAATAGATTGTTTTATTCGCAGGTTTGTTCTCTAATGGTTTGCTGCAGGTTTTCCCTTTAATTTCTTGCAGCTATAGTATGTTTCCTAACCATTTCATGTAGGGTTTCATAGCTTAGCTCTAGCATTGTTTTATAGGTTTTCTTCCACATCACAGGAACCCTACCCTTCCGTCCTATAGACAAAAGGTATCCACTCCTACCTATAGTTAGGGTGAAAACCCTACTACAGAACTGGAGACCATACCAGGTCGATCCCATAGGATCCCTGGATTTTTTTTTCGAGTTTCAATTTTTTTTGTTTGTTTTTTATCTATTAGCCTAGTTCATTTTCTATTAATTCTAGTTTAGATCTATCTTTTGTTGCATTTTAGCTCACATTCAAGCCTCCTTAAGGCCAAACCGAGCCCGTTCTGCCACATTACAAGTTACTGTCAGTCGTGCCTTGCTCAGGATAATTTTTTTTTCCATTTTTTGGGTCAAGTCACACTTATCAGGATGAAATAGGCGATCAGGTCACTAAGTTTTGCCCAAAATGTGTGACTTCCCTCTCAGGATCCAGATCGCTCCTATTTTTTGTTTCTGAGTGACTCCCTCTCGACATTGTGTTCGGGTACATAGGGTACTCCCGAAAGACTGAACACCAAGAGAAACCACTTCACACAAATGAATCATAGATCAATACACCGATGATTGTCATGTGGTTAAAACCCTCAAGAGGGAAACAGTCCACATCCCTAGCCAAAAAGCTACTTGGAGCAATTTATTATGCAAAATAAAGAAAGTTACATGAGCTTCTTATAATCGATCAACTAGCCAAGGACCTTCCATGTTCTTTAAATAGAGATCATGGACCAATCGGGTGTTAAGCTACAGATCAATGGTAGGTATGATCTAAGAGAAGTTGAACTGTTGGATCACTTTATGTTTAGAGCATGTCATGACCGTCGGATTAAAATATTTACAAATGCATACTAATGCATACTAAAGAAACACACTTTACCTAATGGATATATTACAGAATTTGATCTTAACTAACTCCTAAGTGTCTAAATATCCTAACATCCCCCCTTAAGAACAACTTGGGATAGGATTGAAGTATTTACAAAAGTGACACTATTAGGAGAAGGAAGGAGGCATTACATCCTATCGCCCCTTAAGGACACATTCCTGAACTCCTAACATAGATCGAAGTTTAGAAAAATTCGCTTATATAAGAGACTTGCTGAAGATGTCTGCAACTTGATCATCTGTAGGGAAATTGAGCATTTCAAGAACATTATCATGAACAATATTTTTGATGAAGTGCATGTGTAGCTCAATGTGTTTGATGCATTGATGTAGAATTGGATCTTTGGCAAGCTTGATGGCACTTTGATTGTCACACCAAAGTGGAGTAGGCTGCTGCTGCTCGAATCCAACTCTGAAAGGATTTGTCGAAGCCATAAAGCTTCCTGAATGGCATTAACTGTGGCTTGATATTTTGCTTCTGCTAAAGAGTAAGAGCTTGTTTCTTCTTACAAGCCCAAGTGACAGGTCTAGATCCCAGACTGAAAACATAACCTGCAGTAGAATTTCAATCATCAGGATCATCGGCCCAATCTGAATTAGTGAAAGCAACCAACAAAGGTTTCCCCCATGTACTGTAATGAATCCAAAACTGAATTGTACCTCGAAGATACTGAAGTATTATTTTTTATGCTTTCCAGTGACTTTCATGAGAAGTTTGCATATAACAGGAAACAGGACCAACAACAAAGGAAAGGTCAGGAAGGGAATTAGTCAATTATAAAATACTACCAACAAGTTGCTGATACAAGGTGGCATCTACTTTAGGGGAAGTACAAGTGGTAGAAAGTTTGACTCCAGAATAGAATGGAGAAGGGGCTGGTTTACAATCTTCCATGTGGAAGCGACAAACAAGGTCACAAGCATACTTAGACTAGGAAAGAAAGATTCATTCTTTGGTTTGCAAGACTTGGAGACCAAGAAAATAATGCAAATGTCCTAGGTCTAACATTTCAAAATTTTTCTTAAGACTGGATTTCACATGGTTTATAAGTTTAGGGTCACTACTAGTAAGGATAAGATCACCAACATAAAGAACAAGTATGATGACATGGTTTCCTACTTTCTTAGTATAGACATTGGGGTCAGAATGACATCTAGAAAAACTAGTGTTAAGGAGAAAGTTATCCATTTTGGCATACCAAGATCTAGCAGTTTGCTTAAGGCCATATAAGGATTTCTTAAGGAGACAGACAAGGATAGAGTTATCCTGAACATATCCAGGAGGTTGTTCCATGTAAATTCCCTCCTGTAAATCACCATGTAAAAAGGTAGACTTGACATCCATTTGATGGAATTCCTAGTTATGTAAGGCTACAAGGGAAAGAACAAGGCGGATGGAATTCATTTTTGTGACAGGAGCAAAGGTTTCATTCTATTCAATCCCTTCAACTTGGGAAAAACATTTGGCAACTAACCTTGCCTTAAGTCTTTCAACACTTCCATATGATGCATACTTAGTTCTATAGACCCATTTACATCTGACAAGTTTTCTTCCTTTTGGAAGAGGAACAAGATCCCAAGTATCATTCACCATTAAAGAAAAATATTATTCATCCATAGCTGCATCCCAATCTGGATTTCCTGAAGCTTCTGCAAAAGTTTCTGGATCATGATTCTCAAAAACTTGAGCCAAAAGAGAAGAGGCTCACTGAAACTGAGAATGTGTTCGACATTGATCTCTAGGATCACCGACAAGATCACCAGTTGCTTCACATGTTGAACGGAGCCATCGAGGAAGCATTGGTGCTGGTGCAATTGGATGAACATGAGCAGGCAGAGGTGTATTTTCATCCTCACTGTCATCATCAGAAAATAGAGTTGGAAACCTGTCAAGGAAGTTGAAATAATAATAAGAAGAAGGCACAATTGTCGAACCAGGCTTGCAAGCCAAAGATGGCACACCCACCAAGTTAAGCTCACAGGCCAAGAGATTTTCATCAAATTTAACATCTCTTCTAATGATTATATCATGTGAATGGGGCTGAAGAAGTCTATAACCTTTTACATCTTCAGAATATCCAACAAATATGCACTTTTCACTTTTAGGTTGCAATGCTTTTCATTTTTCATCCAGAATGTGAGCCCATGCTTCACAATCAAACACACGAAAGAGACTTACATCTGGTTTAATTTTACTCCAGGCTTCTTTCGGTGTTATACCTTGTAAAACTTTAGTGGGTGTGCGATTAACTATGTAATTTGCACATTTTATGGCATCAACCCAATATTAAAGACTTAGTCCCTTAGATTGGATCATACAATTAGCAATTGGTTTTAAAGTGTGGTTCTTCCGTTCAGATACACCATTTTGTTGCGGTGTATATGGAACAGTGTGTTGTTGTTGGATTCCTTGTTCAGTGCAGAAAGTAGTGAACTTGTTGTTACAATATTTTCCTCCATTGTTAGAACTTAACTTAATAATTTGATCACCAGATTATTTTTCAACAAGGGTTTTGTAGGCCAAGAACATGTTAAACACTACGCTCTTAAGTTTTAGGAAGTAAACCCAAGTGCGTATGGAGTAGTCATCAATGAAAGTTAAGAAATATTTGAAACCAGAAAAGGATGCAGATGGAAGAGGGCCACACAAGTCACTATGCACAAGCTCCAAGGGAACCAAGGCATGCCAAGAGGCACGTTTGTCAAAACTATCTCAGTGGTGCTTCTTCATTGCTACTTCCAAGGCTGCCATCTTCTTGAAACACTTAGATTCATCATGACTATCTTTCCCACAAAAATTTCAATGACGCTCAGTATTCTTTCCTTTTGGCTTGGATCCTTTGTCATTTTTAAAGAAGGAGTTGACTGAGAAGGTTTGGGACGCTTGTTGTTTGGCTTATTACTGCAAAATTTTTGTTTCTTGGGAGGCTTGGACTTTTATTTCTGTTGGGGAAATAAGGTTTTCCTAGATGTATCTACATTGTTAATTATTCCAAGATGAATGAGCTTATCTTGCTCTCTAATTAAGGAATCACAAAAGGATTCAAGACTAGGCTCTTGATAGCTAGCTGTAGTCAAGGATTCTTTCATGGAGTAGAATGTAGATACAAAAATAGAATATACAAGTCCAAGTTTGGAAAGAATATGATAAATACATTGTTTTTCTTCTTTCTTAATCTTGAATGCATGAAAAATCATTTGGATTCAAGGAAATCAACTCATTCTCAAGTTGATGACCTCAAATTTCATTATGTTTTCCAAACACAGATTCCAACTTTTCCCAAGCTTTATCAGGTTCATCAATTCCAGATATGTGGAATCGCAAATCAGTAGAGATTAACATCCCAATCAATACATGAGCTTCATCACCTCTATTTTCCCATTTAATTTTCTTATCATCATCATTGGGTTCTGTTTCTTTCCCTGAGGTTATCCTAAAAAGTCCCCTACTTCGCAGAACATCCTCCATACGAGATTTCCATGTGAAATAGTTAGAACTTGTAAGTATAATATCACAAGGAGCGGCCATTCTATAAAATAATGACTGAAAGAACATAAACTAACTATCTGGATGCAAATATCTCGAAAAAATATGCGGTTTAAAAAAAAAAGGTACTGAAAACTGATTCTGGATGATGAAGTTATGCTTGATCAAAGAAAATGTTGAAGATGTCCCCAATAGTGACGTGGTAGATATTAACTTGACCAACTAAAAAATAAAGAACCCCTCTCTTCCCAATATCAACCTTTGACAATCACTTTACAATAAAGTTGCTTTTAAGTGAATCACTTTTGTAGAATAAGTGATGTTCATTTTTATAATAATGTTACTTTAAATAGTGTGGCAATAAATTAAAAGACTTAAGTGATGTTCACTTTTAATTGCATGCACTAAAAAGTAGCTTAATAAGACTTGAACTCAAGACCTATTAAGGAATAAATCAACTTTGGACCAAGTGAGCTAAGTTTAAAAGGTACATAAAAGAGTGGAAAGAGGAAGGGGGATTTTTTTTTTACTCTTCTCTCTCGTTCTCCGTGCTTGCCTTTTTTTTCTGCAAATCACAAAAAAACAAAAAACAAAAAAATAATTGTTTTCCACACAATGGGGTTAGATCTTGGTTAGCTTACCTGGAAAGTCTACGTTTTCAAGTTTTCTCGCTTTTTCTGATTTGCCGTGATCGCACAAAGGTGCACGGCAAAGAGCATACGTAGCCAAGAAGACAAGAAAAATAAACTTTCCGTTTATGTTTCTGATTCACCGCGATCGCACAAGGTGCATGGAAAAGAGCATACATAGCTAGGGAAGGCAACAGTCCAAGACTAAAACAATAAATATCTAATAATAAAACTGAAAAATTATGAGATATTTAAAAAAAATTAAACAAATCTGTCACTGGAACATTATACCTTTAGATTTGCTGAAATGGGTATTTCTGGATCAAACAGAATGGTTTTCGGTGAAATGAAAACTATTTTCCAATGGAAACAGTGCTCCGGATTTAATGGAACAACTCCCATAGCCCACAAATGCACAAAAATTCTAGAACCAAAAACCCTTTCAAAGTTTCAGTAACATCGGTTCCAGATCTTGATCAAAACTAAAAGAGGCTCTTCATAAACACTCTAATACCATGTTCGGGTACATAGGGTACTCCAAAAAGACTGAACACCAAGAGAAACCACTTCACACAAATGAATCATAGATCAATACACCGATGTTTGTCATGTGGTTAAAACCCTCGAGAGGGAAACAGTCCACGACCCCAGCCAAATAACTACTTGGAGCAATTTATTATGCAAAAGAAAGAAAGTTACATGATCTTCTCATAATCGATCAACTAGCCAAGGACCCTCCATGCTCTTTAAATAGAGATCATGGACCAATCGGGTGTTAAGCCGTGAATCAATGGTAGGTATGATCTAAGAGAAGTTGAACTGTCGGATCACTTTATGTCTAGAGCATATCATGACTATCGGATTAGAATATGTACAAATGCATACTAATGCATACTAAAGAAACACACTTTACCTAACGAATATATTACACAAGTTGATCTTAACTAACTCCTAAGTGTCTAAATATCCCAACACATTGGCCCCAAAACAGGTGACCTTTCTCTCAGATTCAGTTTGTTAAGCTATTTGTGCGGCTCAACTTCCTTTGTCTAGCAATCTATGTTCATTTCATACAATCTGTGTAAATCACTGATAAATTTAACTGGTTAATGGTATAATCAATCTATTTTAAAGGTTGAACAAATTACTGTAGGTTAAATTTCAATTCTTAATTGTAAATTAACATCTTGCCTAGCCCTTCCTCCTCTACCCAGTCATCACCCTTCGAGGTATTCTGGTATAAGACGAAGGGTGAAGCTCGTATAGTAATAGGAACTTCATTTGTAATTTTTCAAGACCACTAAAAATGGGTGACTTGGAAGGTAGAGGGGGTGGTAGGCCCAGGGGGCCTCACGGCGTTCGTGTTCTCCTTGTTGACCGACCTTGCACTCGGAGAGTGACCTGGGGATCTATGGATGGGCTTAGTCCCATTGTGTTGAGAGCCCAACACTCTTTCATGGTTTAAGAGAAATACAGGTGTAAGGCAGTCACCAAGTAAGTCTACCATAGTTCAGATTCATGTATGACATGTTTTAAATTTTTGTTCACAATTTACTGCTTTCATATGCAACTTAACCATGTTATAAGTTATGCAATAAACCAAACAATATCTGTGAAATATCCATAAACCATACAAGCAGCCACCAAGTGTAACAAAAATACAATGGACATGCACACAAATCATACCAAATAAAACAACCAAACTCAGTTCATGACACTAAGCTAGCTATTAAAATTTATTAATTTACACTAATTCAAACACTTGCAGTCTTTGAGAATGTAAGTCCCCAAATGCCTTATCCGTGGGAAGTACTTGGACACAGCCTAGAAACTCATTGTGAGGGGTACCACGGGAACCCCAAATTAGTTAGCCGCTGAGAGGAATTGCCAAGTGAAATGGGAAATGACCCCTACTAGTTGACTAGCACTCCCGTGAGGAAAAATCCAAGCGTTGTCTCCTGACAGTCTTGGTTACTGAGTGACCACCTAAAATCCAATAGGAAGCCACTAAAACTGGGGTCCAGAATGTCACTACCTAATCTCACCACCTAATCTACCAACTAGACACATTTGATCCCCCACACTCTTCCTCACGCCTAAGAGGCGATCCACCACACTTTGGGTCCTTGAACCAACACCGTCGAGACCATTCTCAATGACCCTCTACACCATCAGAAGTCCACACAACCTCTGATTCAGACTAAGAATCATACCAATCTGAGCCAGATATACACACTACACCATCTAGCCTCATGGCCAGTGCAAACCCGGATCCACTTTCCGTCTTGGTGATTGGCAGTGGACCCATGTCCATACCTCACACCACCACCAACACCCCTGCGGATGGTCCTAGCATTATCATGTAGTCTTTCATAAGTCAGATACCTCCACCCATACTTACCAGTCAAGCTGTCCCACTTGGCATGCCTGGGGGCAGTGGCCCATCCAGTCACATTGTCCCACTTGGCATGCCTGGGGGTAGTGGCTCTTCCACCTACACTATCCCTCCTGTCATATATGGAGGCAGTGTCCCTTTCACTCACACAGTGTCACTTACCATACCCAGGGGCAATGTCCTATCGACAACTGTGCCATAAGTACCCCCAGTCACGCAGGTACATCATGTTCCTGCAAGCCCCACCACCATTGTTGGGCCATGACACATCAACCTTGGGTCAAACCTCCCCTTCATGGCATGCCTCAACCTGCCTGACGTGGCTAGGTTAACTAATGACCCCATCTGTCATCAAACCTTTTGGCCTCCCATGCCAACCAAACTCCCCTCATACATCCCCAAGTTTGAAGGGAAGGCAGGGGAGTGCCCTCAAAACCATATCATGACATTTCACCTATGGTGCTCATAAAAAAGCATCATATATGATTCGATTAGACTCAGACTATTCCAACGCACCCTCGAAGGTGCTGCAGCCAAGTGGTACATTGAGCTACCACAAGCCAGGTATCCAAATTTCAACTTCTTGGCCTTTATGTTCCTACCATATTTCCAACTCCTCGTCATATATGATGAAGGAGTGAAAATATTGCTATCTTGCCACAAAAACACTACGACCCACATCACCGACCACATTCACAAGTGGAGGCAACGTTGCAGCCTGTGCAAGATCAAGCTTAATGACAAGATATTCCTGGACTGGTTCTTGAAAACCTTGTTGCGACCTATAGCCAAGGACATCACCTCCGAATTTCCCCAAATAGGGTAAGAGGCCATCTTGAAGGCCCAATAGTTTGATTGCATTTATGGATAGTCTGGATACCTTTACACCATCATTCTAGACACTCCCCATGCAGGCACCTTCCACCAGGATGCACCGAGGGAATCCCATGACGTAGATGACATCATAGGTTTTGTCTCCCACCAATCAAAGCACCACCCGGCACCACCTATAGTGCCACCACAACCAAGCAACACCCCTAGTGTTTCCTACCCATGCCAATATCCTGACTATGCAAGAATGGTGTCCCAGTCCAGAGCTACAACCTATTATGCACAACCTGCGCCACAGAAGAAGACCCATGCACCTACTTGACCGACACAAAAATACGTGGGACAGATGCCCACGTTTGTAGCATCCCCAGCCCCCCAACTCTACTATGCACCACCCATGCAAGCCACCCAAACCCCCATCCTAGCTCCTCCTTCTCCTTTGGGACAAGTGTTTGCACAACAAAACTGTCCCAATCATCCATCCCCCAATAACCAACAAGGGAAAGCTAGAAATAATCGAGCCCAGAACCAAGGCAACAATCAACCGCAAGGAGGCGGTCAACGACCAAATCCTCGCAACAATGTCAAGGCAAACTAGCCAGCCCAAAATCCTCAGCAACCAAATGCACCTATACACAATGCTCTGTTGCACACAAATCAGCCATGCAAGCTGTGTGAGGTCTACGGGAAATATACACATGAATGCACCTTCATGGGTCGCACCAAGTAGGACATTCACAACGAGGTTCAGCATGCTACCAATACAACAACCCAAACTCAACCCAATCTAGCACCACCAGGACCACCACCCATGGTGCTGCAAAACCCATTACCAGTCTAAGGACTTGTAGCAACTGCACCTGCTCCCTAACCCAATCCTAATGCCTTGAGGGAATCTCCAACAACAGAAACATGTCTTCACCACTTGCTAACCATGACAACTAAAGAGGTCAATTTACAGACCAGATGAAATCACTATGAAACTAACACCGAACCCACTGACCCATTAGTGGCATCCACATCCAAAACAACCAATACATCTCTTCATCTCCCCCCTTTTCCTCCATGCCCCCACATACGACAGGTTTCCAAAAACGTCACGGCTAGAGCTGCTATAAGCTACAACATTGTGGATGACTTTGACCAAACACCTACAACTATGTCCACTCTTGAGGTACTTACAACTTTCCCAACACATCAGAAAGACTTACTAGCTGCCCGCGGTGTAGTATACCCCTCTGAGTCCAAGTTGATCACATTCGACACAGAGAATGGAGAACCACAGATGCCATCAACCATTTCCTTCCAAATCCCGGTATCCATTCAGAATTTGGGCATGCACAAGTGCATCATGGACGAAGGGGAATCCACATGCGTTATGTCAACCTTAGTCTGGCAGAAGCTTGGATCCCCAATTCTACAACCATCCTCTACTACTTTGCAGGCTTACTTTGTGGGCTTATGATGGCCATCCCACTAAAGCCCAAGGAATCCTCCCACACGTTCCCATCACATTAGCCAAGAAAATAGTATTAATTGACATAGAGGTTGTCAATGCTCAGTTGGACTATAACCTTCACCTCGAAATAAGTTATATGTATGCCATGAGAGCCATAGCATCAACTATTTTCTGTCTCATGATGATCCCTCATGAAGGGAAAATCATGATGGTTGACAAGCTAACTTATCACGATCCGCAAGGGCTAGCTGCACCAGCTAATGTTATCCCTACGATCAACACCATTGATCCTCAAGGGATAACCGGACTCGCCAATGTCATCCCTGTGGACAACACCATGGTTGAAAACATACCATCCTCTCCATTGTTGAATGTGGGCCCTGGGTTGTTTGTCGATACCACCATGACGGATTCTTTCCCCTTAGTGTCACCATCACCGACACCAAATGAGACTGTGGATTTTTGCACGCTCTCATCTAGCACTGTTGCACCTAAACTCCAACCACAGCTGGAGCACCAACCGCAGCCACAAAACCAACCGCAACTGCAGCTCCATCCGCAGCCACAACCCCCTCAAGAGCCGCAACCTTAGTCGCAACCTCAACCTCAGTTACCAGGGAAATGGTGGGGTTCATTCCCACTCAACATGATCCTTTTCCTTTTCCTTTTCCTACCATTCGGGTTCGTGAGTAAGTATACCTTGGAAACCCGAAATCTATAGGATTTCACACTGGGAGTTTTTGTGTTGTACCTTGAACCACCTACACTACCTCTGAGGCCCCAAGATGTGTTGGCTCCTATCCAACCAATTGAGATGATGTTGCACCTACCTCCGGGTCCATCAAAGACTCCTCTCGTCTCCAGGCCTACCCCTCTTCCTCCAAGAGAGACTGGGGGCAAGGCCACCAAAGCCACAACCAATACCATTTACATGATCTCTAGCACCAGTTTCCATTCTGTCTCATCAGCCATGGAAGAGCCACCTAATCTATCCCGACACTACTTAAGCAATGACGGAGAGATCTGTAAGACTGCCTTCAGTTTTACCCCATTCCCTTTAAACCATAGTGTGGAATCGGTTATTCCCATAAAAGACTAGATTCCATCACCCTGCCTTGCCAATGACCTTTTTCTCAACAAGGGGGCATACCTCTTCACTGACTCAGATGGTCGCCTATTGAAGAATCCTCGCAATAGGCTCCACTTCAATATAGTCTATGCTTGATACAACCAATGTGTCACTTGTAGCATAGTTTTATTTTTTGTTTTGCATCATTTTTACCACAAATAATTTACCCCCTCTTGTAGTTGTTTTGTATCTAGTCATAATGAGTCCATTGTAGAACTCCATTGCATCATTTGCATGTGATCAGGTTGATATGATCCCTGCCCCTATGTTGGGGGTATCCCACTGGAGGGTGCGGCACCACATCTGCATATACACACAGTATGTCACACGTATGATCTAGATACCACCATGCTAGCATACCATCAGGTCCCTAGACCTATCCTAGAAGTCCAATCAATTCGCACACCAACGTGTGAATCACACATTGTATGTTGAGCTAGCTCTGTGCCCATAGGCCCCCATTTGCTTTAGTTTTCCCCTATGCATCACGACACTAGAGGAAACACCATTAGTTGCTAGTCCAAGTCACCTGAAGTCTGTTTGACACTGATCTAGATTAATGCGTGAACGAAATGAAAGAACATATACAGAATCATAATAACAGACATTTTGCAAAGATAACAAAGATACAGTAAACACATATTCTATTAAATGGCGGAAATAGAACAGACTGTAATACAATTGCTAGAATGGTGGTAGCTATCTTTGAGAAGAGATGTGGCTGCTACGCTCATTCATGCCAAGATGAATACAAAATGAGGCCAAAGGGGCCTATTTATAATAATAATGAAGTGAGAACCCCAAAATTCCAAAACGTAACCCTAGAAGATGAACCATCATAAAGTTTGCGGCCCCAAGGTGGTAAGTTGAATAGTCAACTTCCCTGGGTCATAACTTTTGCATACAAGCTCCAATTTGGGCGTTCGATAGCTCGTTGGAAAGGTCTGTCTAAGATTTACAATTTTTGGTCAACCAAATGCATGTTGATGGCTACTAGTTGGCCCTGAATCTCCAAAAAATGTCATTTAGGGCCTCAAAATGGCCCCGGAAGTTTAGGACCCGAAAAACTGTAGAAAAATAACTAGGAAATTGCCACAATGGACAATTGTTTTGAGCCAATGGAATAGGTGGGTGGACACCGATTTCCATCTAGATCAGACACACCCCTCACACCTTCGGGTTCAGAATTTCATCCTCTATTTTTCAATGAGACCATCGTCTCATGTTTAACAAGTAATTTTTGGGGCCACTTCCTGAGAGTTACCTTGGTTTACGTACCATGTTGTGATATAAGTGTCTCCTGACCTGTACTTGCATCACACCTACCTACCGCAACTCATGTGGGATCTTGGACCATCTCCTGGAAGGCACGTCATTTTACTATTTCAGCATATAACTGTCTAATCTGTCCACCACAACTCACGCAGGTTCCTGGACCATTTTACAGAGGGTGGATCATTTCTTTGGCATATAACTATCTCTAGACTTGCACTCACATCACATGTAGTCCAGTCCATCCACCACAACCCACATAAGACTCTCCTGACCTCTGTCCGAGAGCCACCTCAGTCTGCATGCCTCTGCCACACTGACTTGTGTGCCTCTGCCCCGATCTATATCATGCATGTATTGGTATGTTCAAGAGCCACCTGCTCCATCCATACTGCACGGTTGAACTTTGGACCACTGACCATTGTCCTAACATAGGGGCACCATCAGTGCCCCCTCAATCAGTTGACCATACTGGAGTTTCTGTTAAGCTATTTTCTAACTCCTAAAATAATGAAAAGATTGTCGAGTGCAACTGATTCCTTTCTTGCTCATTAAAGTATAAGAAAGGGCATCTACATCTCATTTATCTCCTTTTGCAAACCATGTAGACTACCATATGAAAAATACCACCTTGGCACATTCAAGCCAAGACCATTCCCCTCTGCATCATTTTATGCTTTCTCAGGTAGAGGGGCCAAACTCTACGAAAAATATCACCACGGGTTGTCGTTAAGCTATTTTCCATCATTCTCATCAAGAAATGATCGTCGAGCAAACTTGGTTTTGTTCATGCTTGTAAAAGTATTTGAATGACCATCCATTCAGTACAAGTTTAACCTTTTCTGGCCTGATTGGACTACCAATGGTAAAGAAGTCTCTCATCCCCTAAAAGATGGGTGAGCTCTCCTATGTGTACTTTTATCCTTTTTCAGGCACAGGAGACTACCAACGAAAAACATCCCCTACTGGAGTCTTCTTCTGTTAGGAACCCATGTCAATCCTTCTCTTTACCGTGTTAGTATATTGTTGTTGGATGCATATGCTTTGTAAGTCGTCCCATAGTAATTTTTGATCCATAGTTTGTGTTATTGTTGTTGGGCGCATATGCTTTGTAATCCGTCTGTAGTATTTGTTGATCCATATTTTATATTGGCCCATGGTTTTGACCCATAGTATTGGCACCTATTTTTAGTATATAAGTGTGTGTTGAGGCCAAGGAAGGCACCGTGAAGTTATTTTGTATTGAGCTTGCTCAAAGGAGGTTTCCCCCTCGAAGTGGCCTGCGATTAATATAAAAGTGATTTTGAGTTCTGCTGCTATATCGTGTATTTTGATTAATTATTTGCTGCAGGGTCCTCACATCTGGTATCAGAGCACTTTCTTGGGCTCGTTGGGTGAAATTTTTGCCCAATTTTTTTTCGCTTCTATTGCAGGTTCGGATCTGGGAATAATCCCTATCCGCTTAACTGTGGGAAGTACTTGGGCATAATCCCTAAAACTCATTGTGAGGAGTACCACAGGAACCCTGAAGTAGCTGGCCCATTGAGAGGAACTGCTAGTGAAAAGGGCAACGACCCCTACCTGATTGACTAGTTCCCACCCGTGAGGTAAACCAAGAGTTGTCGTTTGTGGCCAAGTGGTTATCAGTTTTACCTGAGCCGTGGAGTGAGGGGTACTGCCCCAATATGCAAGCCGTCAGACAGCATTGGTGGCTGAATGAATCCCTTGAACCGATAGGAAGCCGCACATACCTGGGGTCCATATCTATTTTCAGTTGCAAAATCACAGATTTCCTCTGTCTAGAACTGTTTCCGGTCAGTTCCGATCCACTGTAGATCCATTTGTTACTGATCACTTCCACCCCGTTACAGATTCCACTGTTTTCGATCACTTTCGCGCCGTTGTAGATCCCTTCCTGAAAAAAAAAAATCTGTTTTTCAGCCATATCTCCTTGGTTTCAACTCTATTTTCCCTGAAACTTCCCTGACACCTCTGCAATTCCATTCTGCATATTTCATTCCTGAAGAACCTATCCCAAATTCCACTTCCCAAGACCCGAAATCCCACATTTGTCTATTTTTAGGGTTTTCCATAACTCCTTCGATTTTCACCCAAACGCCTTCAAATT